>JAGFNQ010002554.1:172306-235152 GCA_024364735.1 Boesenbergia rotunda | reverse complement strand
TCCTATGGATGAGAACTCGGTTTTGCACATAGCAAGCTGTATTACAGCTTCAGCCCATAAGTAACTCGGGAGTGAGTACTCATTAAGCATGCTTCGTGCAGCCTCTTGAAGTGCACGGTTCTTCCTCTCTACACCATCATTTTGTTGTGGTTTCTAGGAGTAGAGAACTCATGTCTATAACCCTTATCTTGACAAAATTCTAGAAACCTTTGGTTTTGAAATTCACCTCCATGATCACTTCTTATTGTCTTAATTATTGATGATTTCTCATTTTCAACCCTTCTACAAAAAGAAATGAAAATATCTAAGGTTTGATCCTTATGTTTTAAAAAGAAAGTCCAAGTATATCTAGTGAAGTCATCAATGATAACAAAGCAATATCTACTTCCATTCAGTGATATGATAGTGCTACAGTCAAATAAATCCATGTGAAGTAAATCTAAAGCATTGGAAGTACTTACAGTGCTTTTACCTTTATGTGCAGATTTTGTTTGCTTACCCATTTGACACGCATCACATAATTTATCTTTTCCATACTTGATGCTCGGTAAGCCTCGAATTAGTCCCTTGTTGGCCAACTTCCGGATGTTCTTCATGTTCACATGTGCTAGCCTCCGGTGCCAAAGTGTGGACTCTTCTTGTTTTGACATGAAACACTTAGCAAGAGCATTAGTAGCGCTTTTAAATGAAACTTGATAAATATTATCTACTCTTGCTCCTACTAGTACCGTGTCCAAGGTGTAATTTTGTCTAACTAGACATTGACTTGGTTGGAAATCAATTGTGTAACCCGTGTCACACAATTGACTGACACTTAGGAGATTAAACTTCATCCCCTTGACTAGAAGGACATTTGAGATTCTAAGACATCTGGATATTTGAATGTCTCCTATTCCTATGACCCTAAGGCTACCATTGTTACCAAATGATACATTACCTCTACTCTTCTTGTGAAATGTGGTAAACAATGATCTATCCCCGGTCATGTGTTTGGAGCATCCACTATCAACGAACCAAGTTGATAGATGCTCCCCCTCAATCACAACCTACACAATTCGAAAAATAGAAGTCTTAGGTACCCAAATCTTGGGACCTAATGCATCAACTAAACATGACTTAGGCACCCATGCCTTGACAACTTTCTTTTGAGTCTTGGGTGTCCTAGATTGTCTCATGTCAGTCCTAGACATGAGAGATACAAAAGAGGGTTCCTTAGGACGGTAACCAATACCGGCCCTATTGTAGACCGCTCTTTGGGCATTTAATATCATATCTAAGGTCTTAGAGCTATTTGAGAATTTCCCAAGAATATTCTTGAGCTTCTCAACTTCACTCTTCAAGGACTGGTTTTCCTCTACTAACTCCTTATCATGCATATCACTGATTTCCTCAACCTTAGAGGATTTCAGGCTTACAATCTCATGTTTCAAAGCTTTAATTTCATCTTCTAGTAATTCAACATGCACGTCATCAATGTTATCATCCCTAGAAGCTTTCAATTGATCAATCTCTAATTTCAATGCTTTAACTTTATTTTTGGATTTCTTAAGCATACTAGTTAAACATGCAATTGCTCTATAACATTTTTCAAGCTCGGGAGAAGTTACCTCTTCATCATCCGAAGATGACGAAGCCGCGTTTGAGGAGCTTGAAGCTTCTTCACTGCTCTCCTCTCCAAGAGCCATGAGAGCCACTTGCCTTGTGCTCTTCTCCTCCTTCTCATCATCGGATGAACTAGAAGATGACTCATCCCAAGAAGCCTTCAAGGCTTTCTTCTTCTTCTTGGATTTCTCTTCTTTTCTTTTAGGTTTCTCCTCCTTTTTAAGCTTCGGACATTCATTCTTGAAGTGTCCTCTCCTACCACACTCAAAGCAAGATGCATTATTCTTATCAAGTTTGGATTCACTAGTATTACCTCTCCTCTTGAAACGTCGATCTCTTCGCATCATCCTTCGCACGAAGTTCGCCATTTCGGATGAAGAGGAGCCACTGCCATCTTCCTCTGAGTTTGACTCGGATTCGGAGGAGGATGAAGATGATGAGATCTCTTTCTCCTTCTTCTTCTCCTTCTTCTTCTTAGTGGTCCGGTCCCCTGCAACTAAGGCAATCCCCTTCTCCTTGGGGCCTTTGTTAGCCATTTCATGCAATTCCATCTCACAAAATAAGTCATCTAATTTTACAATAGATAAATCCTTGGATACTTTATAGGCATCCACCATAGATGACCATAAAGCATTCCTTGGAAATGCTTTCAAAACATACCTCACAAGGTCGCGATTCTTGACCTTTTCATCAATTGAATGAAGTCCATTAAGAACTTCCTTGAACGGGCTATGGAGCTCACTTACCGACTCATTCTCCTTCATGGAGAGATTTTGAAGTTGATTGAGGAACAAGTCCCTCTTTGCAATCCTCGAGTCCCGGGTGCCTTCATGGAGCTCTATGAGTTTGTTCCACAAGTCTTTTGCACTCGTGAAGGGACCAACCTTGATGAGTTGGTCTTTGTTCATGCCACATTGTAGAGTGACAACCGCCTTAGCATCGGCTTCACTCTTCCTTGTTTGTTCGGCAGTCCACTGAGATGATTCGAGTTCCTTGCCTTCATCATCCTTAGGAGGGATGAATCCTTCCTTCACCGCGAACCACGTATGGATATCCATCTTCAAATAATATTCCATCTTTGATCTCTAATATTGGAAGTCGGCGCCATCAAAGAATGGAGGTCGGGTGGTGGAGAAGCCTTCTCTCAAAGCCATCTGGTTGAGAACTCTCGGTTGTTAAGCCGTAAACAGAGCACCTTGCTCTGATACCACTTGTTAGGAACGAGATGGCTATAGAGGGGGGGGTGAATATAGACAATCGCTTGCCCCTTGAAAACTTATCACGATTTCTGCAACTCAAATATCAGTAGCACAGCGGAAAGAATGGAAAACAGAGTATGCAGAAAAATAAATGAGAGCAAAGCACACACAACTAGCAAGATCACTAACAAGGAGGGTTTACAAGGTTCGGGGATAACTTGCCCCTACTCCTTGGCGTGCCCTTGAGGTGGGCGATCCCTTGATCGTCGGCAGATCAAGCCCCGGTTAACACCGGATATGAAGCAACCTCCTTCTCGGTGGAGAAACCTCTCCACAGTGTGTTTCAAACAATGATATATAATGAGCACAATGAAACAACAACAAGAAAGATCTTACTCAAACACTTAGCAAGGATTAAACACAGCAAGCTTCCCGAGCTCCACCCAGTGGCGATCTCACGCAGACCCCTATCTGCTTCGTGTCTTCCCACTGTCGGACTCCCAGCTTCTTGTTTTCTCCTTCAAGCGCTCAAGTATGATGAATGCTTCTCAATAGCTTGCTTAGAATGGATGAAGAACTCAAGAACAGCAAGCTTCTAGTAGCAGAACGCAAGAACACACAGGTTTTCAAAACTGAATCTGATACTGAACTCAACTCTCGCGTTCCTTTTTGTTTCTCCGCCAAGCGACAGGTGACACCATCTCTGTAGCTCCCAGCTACTCCTCTGCCAACGCCAGCCTCTACTGAGCTATCTCTGGACTCACTGAGCTCCTCAATCGAGCTCCCGTCTTAGCTCCAGTCCGTAGCTCGCCGTTGCAACCTGAGATGGGAAAAGGGACAAACCTGCTCCAAGGAAAGCACTCTTTGACTTCTCCTTGAGTGTTTGAATCCTCCCCTGTCACCTGAAACTCAATCAGAGCATTAGAGCAGAAGATCACAAAGCATATCACATACATCAGCAAATCGGATACGATCAGACGCTCTGACGACGTCTGACAGTGAAATTTGAATTAAAGTGATCGGTCACCAGACCGATCCAGGGTGTGTGGATCGATCACCAGACCGATCCACTGCTTTGCTGGGATTCCCAGCTCTCGCAGCTATACACGCCTGATCGGTCACCGGACCAATCAGGGTGAATCTTGATCGGTCACCAGACCGATCAGATTGGATCCTGATCGGTCACCCAGACCGATCAAAGCAAATGAACAGTTGTTTTTTAATCAATTCCAAGATCCCTGATCGGTCACCAGACCGATCCAAGACTCTGATTTGCAAGGGAACTCACTCACCGTTTGCTCCCTGATCGGTCGCCAGACCGATCAGGAGCAAGACAGCAAGGAAGCAGCTTGCTCCCTGATCGGTCTCCGGATCGATCAGGAGCCACACAGTAGATTCTCAATCTCACCGTGCGCTCCCTGATCGGTCTCCGGATCGATCAGGAGCCACACAGTAGATTCTCAATCTCACCGTGCGCTCCCTGATCGGTCACCAGTCCGATCAGACATAGCTGGATCGGTCACCAGACCGATCCACTAAGGAGCAGCGTGCCAACAGTCCCTGATCGGTCACCAGACCGATCCAGTGACTCTACCCAGCCCTCCAAGCTAGGGATTCATCCACCTTAGCCCTCCAAGCTAAGGATTTTTCCATCTAACTCTCCAAGTTGGGAATTTGCACCTAACCCTCCAAGTTAGGACTTTTCACCTAGCCCTCCAAGCTAGGACTTTTCACCTAGCCCTCCAAGCTAGGACTTTTCACCCAACTCTTCCGAGTTAGAACATCATCCAACCTAGCCCTCCAAGCTAGGCACCTGACCCTCCAAGCCAGGACTTTTTCACCTAATTCTCCAGGATGGGAATTTGCATCTAACCCTCCAGGTTAGGACTTTTCACCTAGCCCTCCAAGCTAGGACTTTTCACCCAACCCTTCCGAATTAGGACATTTCCAACACCTAACCTCCCAGGTTAGGATTTTCAACACCTAGCCTTCCAAGCTAGGATTTTCCACACCTAACCTCCCAGGTTAGGATTTTCCAACATCATGCCTAATCCTCGATTAGGACTTAATCATAATCATCACACTCATCACACCTAACCTCCCAGGTTAGGGTTTTCCATATCATGTTTAATCCTCGATCAGGACTTAATCATAATCCACCTAACCTCCCAGATTAGGATTTTCCATATCATAATCATCCTCCTAAACTAAAATCGTTGTCAACACCAAAACAACAATCAGGGCCAGACTGCATCAACACCCAGTAGGTAAATAGTAGAACCAGTCCTTAGCTGCTCCAGTCAGAGAAAATGGAAAAGCCCTCAGCTTGATGTCTTCCTCTAAAATACCCTGAGGCTTCATAGTGGAGCAAACAACATGAAATTCATGCAGGTGTCTGTTTGGATCTTCTCCAGATAATCCTTGAAATTTAGGTAGCAAGTGGATGAGTCTGGATCTGAGCTCAAAATCGCCAGTCAGCTCTGGATAAGCAATGCTGGAATACTGAAATGTGTCATCTGGTGCTGCAAGTTCTTTCATGGTCTTCTGGTGGTCTGCCATAATACTGCCTGAATGAGTAGGAATAAACTAAAGAGGAGGAATATCAATATCCTCAGAAAGTATGCCCTGGCTCCTCCTGGCTCTGAAAGTTCTCTCAATTTCAGGGTCAAATTCTTCAAGATCACCACCTTCTGACCTGGTCATAAAATAAACAAATCGCAGCAAATGTATATGGAAAAATAAAGCAAATGAAGTAAATCACAAGATATAGCAGTAAGCACAAAAATGGATCAAGAAAAATATGCAATAAGCACACAAGCAAAAATCAAACAACTCACTAGTATGTTCCCCGGCAACGGCGTCAAAAATTTGATGGACCCAAAAGAGCTGTCACGAACGTGGGTCTCAAATTTAGATATTTGTTAAGCTGGAAACCCTTTTTGCTAGCAAAAATGAAAACGTAGTAAAGGGGCCACAGATCGTATTTTTCCTAGGGCTAGTTGAGATTGATTGATTCAAGCTTGAGTTTATGTGTCGTTGATTATTTTTCGGGTTTCAAATAAGATTTGAATTTGGGTTTGGTTTCAATTAGACAAGAAAATGCAATGAAAAGGTAAGAAAAATTAACTTTGCAAACTTAAACTAGGAATTTGCAACTAAGGACTCAACTAATGGGAAAATTAACCAACTAATGACTTAACCAATTTTGGAAAACAAATTTGATTTCAAATGCAAAACAAATGCTAAGCAAGGGAATCAAAACGATGCTGACATTTTCGATTTAAGCTAATGCAAACACTTGCTTCATGAATCAAACTTAAAACAAGCCAAGGCTAAACAATCTAAAACAAATTGATAGAAAGTGAATGCCGAAATTTCTGAAACTAAATACAGAAATTATAACCAATCAATTCAGAATTTGTGAATGCGGGAATGAAGATAGAATTGAAGAGCAAGGACTGTTCTATTCAGACTCAAACCTAAAGCCGAACCTATATGCAGGAATGTAGAACTGTGTGCAGAAACTTGGCAACAAGTTGGACGCAAGATAAGCAACTGAGCTGGAATTGATGCTCTAACCTAAGGATCAGGAAAGCTTAAGTAAAAATCATGTTTACTTGGCACAAACTCATAAGCTATTAGCTGAAATTTCTGAAACGAAACTGAACTTGCAGAATTTTGGAATCTGATACGCACAGGCTGAGAACTACTACAGAAATGAAACTAAAACCTTTGGAGATGCAACCAGCTACAATGGAAATTCAGACAAGAAAACTAAAACAATCTTGATACAAAATTCAGAAACTCAAGTAGAAAAACTGATACGCAAGGTGAAAAGGACTGATACGCAGCATGAAAATCTGGAACGCAGCAACAAATCTGGCACACAAGCAATGAAATGTGAAACAAACTGAAATTAACTCTGATAGTTCACTAACAAGCAATCTATCTTATTAACTTGCTTAATTGAAACTAATTAAAGCAGGAACAAATCCGAAAACTAAGCTTAACTAAGCTGAAATTTGCAGAAACAGGGTGAAAACTGATACGCAGCTACAACAATTTGATACCCAAGGACAAAACAGAAAATAAACTGAAATTGAATATAATTGTTCACTAAACAAGATCCCTAGTTGATTACCTTGCAAAATGAAACGTAATTAAGGCTGAAACAACTCAAGATAATGAACTGAAGCAACTGATACGAAGACAAAAATAGAAACGAAGTGCAGAATTGAAATTACAGCTAAAGCAAAAAGAAATGCAATAAGAAACTAAGCCTTGATCATTCCCTTGGCTCAAGATCTCCTTGTCGTCACACAAGAGTAAGCCAAGAACCCCTTCAACTTTGCAGATCAATGGGAAAATGGCTTCAATTTCGACTCTGCTCACAGACTGCACTCAGTTGGAGAAAACCAATCGATCTCGCGATATCGATGTGTAATGACCATTTGGTGATGATCATTTGGTGATGATCAAAACATACCAGAGGACCCTCTAGTAAGCTCCGATGGAAGAAAACGGCACGCGATCGCGATTAAATCGATCAGATCACAGAAATTGACGAAACCCTCAATCAACTCTGTTCCGGTGCAAATCCGAGCTTGAATCTCCACGGAAACCTCCTCCCGATGATCCAGATCTTGTTCCAAGGTCAGAATCGAGATGGTCACGCCTTCAGATGGAAAAAACCGCAGTAGAAATGAAGAACAAGTGAAAAAAAAAATGCCAAGAACTCCGCTACGACTGGCGAAGACGCGACAAACCGTTCTGCGGAGGGAATTTTCCATTTAAACTCATGCCATTTAATTTGGACGGCTGAGATTGTTCAAAGCTCATCCAACGGTTGATCTTTATCCAATCTGACCCAAAACTCTCAGATGTTGATCAAAGGTCAGGATCTGTCTCTCAGTGGCTCAGATCTTCCAAATTTACAACGGATGGCTCAGATCAAGCTGATCTTTGAACGGACGGTCCAGACCCCTCTGATCATGATCTAACGGCTAGATGAGCTCCGATTTAACCCTCAACTTCCAGATCTCATTATGACGGTCAGATCTACCTTTCCTCATCTGGGATCCATCTGATTTGCTCTGGATGATCCATATCTGCTTATCTTCTGAATGGACGACTCACAATTCTCCAACGCTTGATCGCCTTAATCTAAGCCTGATTCTGACCATCCTTGACCTCGGTCCGTGATCCTTTCAAAGCCTGCAAACATAGATTCATAATTAAGTTCCAAAATATCCCAATGTGGCAAAATTTACAATAAAACCCAAAAATAGACTACATTCACAAAACCTAGGATAAATGCAATATTAAGCAAGTAAAATATGGGTCAAATTTGGATGTTAGCATCTAAAATGATCAACAAAATGATACCTATCAATCCACAGCACCCAGACCAAGCCTACTCACCTCGGGCATCCGCAACACCGTGAGGTAGTAGGGTTTTACAGCTCTTGGTGGGGCATCTGCAGCACCCGAACCAAGCCTACTCACCTCGGGCATCTGCAGCACCACGAGGTAGCAGGGTTTTATAGCTCTTGGCTGGGCATCCGCAGCACCCGAACCAAGCCTACTTACCTCGGGCATCTGCAGCACTGCGAGGTAGCAGGGTTTTACAGCTCATGGTTGGGCATCCGCAGCACCTGAACCAAGCCTACTCCTCGGGCATCCGCAGCACCGCGAGGTAATAGGGTTTGGGCAGCTCTTGGTCGGGCATCCGCAGCACCCAGACCAAGCTTACTAACCTCGGGCATCCGCAGCACCCAGACCAAGCTTACTAACATCGGGCATCCGCAGCACCACAAGGTAGTAGGGTTTTATCAACACTTGGTAGGGCATCCGCAGCACCTCGACCAAGCCTACTCACCTCGGGCATCCACAACATCACAAGGTAGTAGAGTTTTATCAGCTCTTGATAAGGCATCCGCAACACTCCCGACCAAGCCTACTCACCTCGGGCATCCACAGCATCGCGAGGTAGTAGGGTTTAGGCAGCTCTTGGTAGGGCATCCGCAGCACCCGAACCAAGCCTCTCCACCTCGGGCATCCGCAGCACAGCGAGATAGTAGGGTTTTAGACAGCTCTTGGTCGGGCATCCGCAGCACCCAGACCAAGCCTACTCACCTCGGGCATCTGCAACACCACAAGGTAGTAGGGTTTTATCAGCTCTTGGTAGGGCATCCACAACACCCTGACTAAGCCTACTCACCTTGGGTATCCGCAGCACCGCGAGGTAGTAAGTGTTGGGGCAATCGACCCTGAGATGATCTGGAGGATCATGATATTTTGATGTGTGAGCAATATGGTTAAGTTAGGATTTGTGCTGGACTAATATGTGTACATGAGCGTGCAGGTGTACATGTACACATGGACTTGGTTGATGTCTTCAGGTGAAGGATGGCATGGAAGCAAGCTGGAGGCTTACATGCGCATCTGAGGGACTATTGGATAGCAGGGATGGTGAGCCGAGGGACGTGGACTTCGAGGCGTACGTAAAGGATGGCATGGAGGCAAGCTAGAGGCTTGCGTGCGCTCCGAGGGACGAGGGCCAAAGATGAAGAGGACGTGAAGGCAACAATCAAGACTGCTGGTGAAGAGTCAACTAGGTTGTGAGGGTCTGAGTATGAGTGTTTGTACTCAGGGGCTAAGCCGGGAGGGTTTGAGTGCGGAGAGATTTGTACTCAGGAATGAAACCCTAGGCTTAAGTGTATCCCAGTCGACTGGCCCATTGGCAGTCGACTGGTATAGGCTGGAACAGGCTGACAGATTCGAACGTTGTGTTGTAACGGTCGAATCTGAGTGGGACCAGGTGACTGTCATTTTGGCAGTCGACTGGTAGCGGCTGTTTCATATTCGAGCCCTATTTAAAGGGGCTCGTTTCCTACTATCTTTCTTGACGAAACTCGCTTGGGTAAAGTGAGTTAGTAGTCTTTTGTGATCAGATAGCGTCCGAAGTGTTGTGGCGAGGTTTCTCCACCCACAAGGAGCGCTAGATCTAGCCGGAGGTTATCCGGGGGTTGATCCACCGAAGGATTCTTGGATTAGTCACCCGTCCGGGGTGGATACTAAGTAAATCAGGTTGTTAGCATTGCTTTTATTTTCCTTTACATATTATTGTTCCGCTGCGCTAACGACTCTGTAGAGAAACGACCGAAAAAGTGCTATTCACCCCCCCCTCTAGCGGACACAAGCGATCCATCAGTTGGTATCAGAGTGAAGGACCGCTCTCGATTGAACTAACCGCCGAGGGAGCACACGCTAGAGGAAGTATCAATATCAAGGATTGAGGGGAGGAGAGACCCTCATCCCCACAAGAGCAAGAAAAGACTTCCACCTCCACCAAAGCTAAATCGAAAGAGCACATCACATGCTTTGGTTGCAACAAAAAGGGACACTACAAGGACAAGTGCCCGAAAGGAGAAAAAGGAGCTACAATCTAAACCAATGTCAATTCCATTTAAATCTAACATAAAGTGTAGGATTGGAGAAGCCCACGAGAAAAGAAAGAAAGTCCGATGCTTTACATGTGGAGAGATGGGGCACTTTCACACCAAGTGTCCTAGAAAAAGTGAGCTAAAGAAAATGGAGCATCTAAGAAGGTGGGAGAAGGAAGAAGGGAAAAAAAGGAGCTCACATCAAGGGGGAGCTACAAGGGTAAGGGAGGTAATCCCTAATTTTACTTATGTTCAAAGCTCTTCCATGAATGCTAGGAATATAAATGATTGCTTGCCTAGATGTAATTTTGGCTTTAGATATCATGATAAGAATAGAAACACTGTTGTATGCCAAAACACCAAAACTTCTATGTTTCATGATAAATCTAGGAATTCTAGGACTAAGGACCAAGACATAAACCCTAAGAAAATGGGAGATATGTCTAGAAAAATGGGTAGATCTAGAAATGATCAAGTTAGGTCAAAAGATTCTAAGGCTAGGAATTTGGAGAAGGAAAATCAAGTCTTGAAAGCAAAACTTGATCAACTGGAGAAAAACCTAGATAGACTCATTAGGGAGTCAAAAAGGGTCAAGGATAATGCAAAAAGATCAACCTCTTAAGAATGGTAGGCCGGGTTTAGGATATCATTCTAGAAGAGCAAATGTTGATAAAATATCATATTCAAGGATGCTCTATGACTATGGTAAGGAAAAGGTCAAACATAGCAAAGAAAAATCATTTAAGGCAAAAGAGAAGGAGTTGACCAAGCAAAAGGTCTATAAGGTTAAGAGAGTGAGAGTAGAAGGTCAAGAAGCACCGGAGGAGCACCGATGTGGTCTTGCCTTTGTAGATGAGATAACTAGGAGGGTGACTAGGGCTAGGAACTCAAGGGAGAGCTCTAGAAGTCAGAATGGGTTCCATGGCCAATGGATCTCAGGTGGTTTCCTTCTAAGAGATTGAAGAGAACTATAGGGTGTGCCAAGAGGTTTAAAAGGCTAAAATTAGTCTTAATCCTAGAGAATTGGCACACTAAAGGGAGAATAATGGTGAAAAAGGAAGAAATTGGGATTTTAATTGAGACAAATTGGTTTTAATATCTAAATATCATATAACTTGATGTTATGAATCGATTATGAATGAGTATGGGAAGGACCATCAAGGTAAGGTCAAAATTAGAACTTTTGGGAAAGGTTTCATGATACATTTTAGAGAAACTCGAAGTTTGTACCAAGCTTGGGATTCAGGATAGTTTTGGTTGAAATTATATTTTTTCCAAGTAAATATAGGATCCACAAATCTCCCCACAAGAATTCATATTTTTTGGGAATTTGTGGAATTAGTTAGACATTTCTGAAGTTTGGATTGGAAATCTGAAAATCAGATACCAGTCGACTGGTATTTGGCAGTCGACTGGGACAAGAAAATTTCGGAACACAAATATTCTGTATGGTTTATCAGTCACCTGCCTCAATCATAGTCGACTGGGCCAGAGTGTAATTACATTCTGTGGGTTTTTCCAGTCGACTGGCAGGAGGCCAGTCGACTGGGACGCGGGTTTTATAAAAGGAAAAGGCACGCCGGGGGGAGCCAAACTCTAGGGTTTTGGCGATTTCCCCGGTGATCCTCTTCTCTCCCAAGTTCCTCCTTCATTCTCAGGCCCTTCTAAACCCTAAAATCCCTCTTTAAGTCCTCCGGTAACCCCGATCTACTTCTAGGGTTTGTTACAACCTCTTCTCTTCAAGCCGTGCTCTCAAAATCAAGTAATCATGCAGAGAATGAAAAGGTATCGTTGTTTAAGGTTCTTTTTCTCATTTAAACCATGTTTTGGCACTAACATGATGTTTTTGTGCATGTTCTTTGATGTTTTTCTTTTGGGGGTGTCTTGACATGCATGGGTGTGTGCGGTGTTTTAGGATGGAACCTAAGGGTGAAGGATCATCCCAACCAAGTCAGGGAGGTTCAAGGTTTAGGTCTCGGGAATGTAAGAAACGGTTTGAAGAAAATTAATTCGTGATGATGAATTGCCGATACCTAAACAAGTCATTCTTTCAAGAGAAGTCGCCTCAACTAGTTGAAATGATCACTCATTTTCAACTGGATCAGCTGGTCTATTGCCAGCATAACATAGATATTGACTTATGTACAGAGTTTTACGCAAATTTGACTTATATTGACTCAGATAGTAATTTGTATGAGTCTCGAGTTGCTGGTATTCCTATTCCTTTCTCAGTCATGGGTCTAGCTGGGTTCCTACAGTGTAGAGCGTCAAACAATGCATCCACTTACTTTTCCACTGTTGTCGAACCATTAGAGTTTCCTGGAGTCACCATTGATCAGATACATATGCATTATTTTAGAAGACACAGGAATGAGTCGGAGCGTCTTTTTGATGCTAAACCCATGAGACCGTTTAGCCATGTATTATATAAAATCGTCATCGAGTGCATTTTGCCTATTGTCACCAAGGGGAGGTCCAAGATCAGACTCCCACATTTGGTGATGATGTACGCTTTGGAGAGGAGGTTAGACATCGATGTCTCCTTATAGGTCTTTAGTGTCATTTGTCATTCTTCTCATAGTGTGAATGGGAAGATATATATGCCTTTCTGCCATATCCTAACCGAGTTTTTCCATTTAAGTTTTGGCATCCGTGTGGGTAGTGGTCAGGTCAGACACCTGTCCAAGGACTATGATCAGATTTACACTCGCCAATTGTCCTTGACAGGTATTGAGAGTAGGCAGGGCACATTTGTCTGGAAGAAGTGTCCAGAGTCATCGAGTTCAGATGAGGAGCCTGGAGAGGCGGTTACACGTGCAGAGTACACCCAGCTTCGATCCGATGTCCACAGGCTTCAGGAGGATGTTCACGTCATCCGTGAGGATATTCACGGACTTCGGCAGACGGAGCAGAGGATTGAGACAGCAATTGATAGGATTACCAGCCGCTAGGATGACATATATGGGATGATGCAACAGTGGCATCTCGCTTTTCAGGGTCCTCCTCCTCCTCCTCCACCTCCAGGCCGCTCGGGGCGCCCGGGTTGACCGGGTCAAACCTTATCCCTTGGCTTCGTTGGCTTGTGCTTCGATGGCTTGCTATTGGGGCGCCCGGGACGCTGGGGGCGCCCGGAGCAGCGGGGCGCCGGGAGCATGGGGGCACCCGGGAGATGAGCTGTCAAAGAATGTTCTTGTTTTATGTGTTTTGTGTTCACCTTGGGGGCGCCCGGGACACTCCGGGCGCCCTGGTCAGCTGTTGCCTCATTCCTTTGAGGATCTCTGAGCTGCAGACACTCGTTCCTTTGGTCATGCATCCAGGGTTAGTCCAAAACACCATAAAACAATAAAATATTAGTTTATACAGCCTTAGCTGTCTTGGTTCTGACTTTGGGCCTCTTAAATGGAGCCCTAGGTCGAACCGACGCCTACTATTCCCTCTCGACGGGGAGCGCGTCCTCACCTACTCCTCTCGGGGGAATGTACCTAATGCCAACCGCTCCGGTAGTTGCTCGTTCAGCTTCTGATCCCTTTATATAGCCCTGGGGGCGCCCGGAACGTCGGGGCACCCCCCCCCCCACGTGTCAATCGATATGGTAGTTGCTCGTTCAGCTTCTGATCCCTTTACATTCAGGATCAGTTTTGACCGAGGCGCCCGGAGCGCTCGGGGCGCCCGGGTTGACCGGGTCAAACCTTATCCCTTGGCGTTGTTGGCTTGTGCTTCGATGGCTTGCTATTGGGGGCGCCCGGGACGCTGGGGGCGCCCGGGAGCAGCGGAGGCGCCCGGGAGCAAGGGTGCGCCCGGGAGATGAGCTGTCGAAGCATGTTCTTGTTTAATGTGTTTTGTGTTCACCTTGGGGATGCCCGGGACACTCCGGGCGCCCTGGTCAACTGTTGCCTCATTCCTTTGAGGCTCTCTGAGCTGCAAACACTCGTTCCTTTGGTCCTGCATCTAGGGTTAGTCCAAAACACCATAAAACAATAAAATATTAGTTTATACAGCCTTAGCTGTCTTGGTTCTGACTTTGGGCCTCCTAAATGGAGCCCTAGGTCGAACCGACGCCTACTATTCCCTCTCGACGGGGAGCGCGTCCTCACCTACTCCTCTTGGGGGAATGTACCTGATGCCAACCGCTCCTTTGGTTGGACTTTTGCCTAGCGGTCCTTTGCCAGGTCTTGGATACCGAGCTGTCCTTCGCCCGATGCCTAGCAGTCCTTCGCTAGGGCTTCAGTCCCAAGCTGTCCTTCGCCTGGTGCCTAGAAATCCTTTGCTAGGGCTTTGTACCCTGGCATTCCTTCGCTAGTGCCTAGTATTCCTTCACTAGGGCTTTTACCCTGGCATTCCTTCGCCAGTGCCTAGTATTCCTTCAATAGGACTTTATACCCTGGCATTCCTTCGCCAGTGCCTAGTATTCCTTCACTATGGCTTTGTACCCTGGCATTCCTTTGCCAGTGCCTAGCAGTCCTTCACTAGGACTTTTCAACCTGCACACTAGAGTAACTTGTTAGATAACAAGTAAGACTTAACTTTTGAGCCCTGTTGCCATTATCAAAAGTCAGGTTCGACTTGGGTTCTTTCTGCACCAACCCTAAGTCTAAGCATGGTAAATTGCAGAAATTTAAATAAACAATCAAACATGCAATTTGCAATCAAGAATTGAATTTTATCTAACAATAAATATAGTTTTTAATTTGGCTCCCCCTGAACTAAAGCCACGGTAATGATTAGGCAAGATGTGAATCTTGTCCTTGGGGATCTAATACTGATTTGATCCAGTTGGTTTGTTCAAGTACAGTTTAGGTACCCATGCCTGAACTTTACATCTGGACTGATTCAGTACAGCTAAGTAAGATCTTTGTCGGGATTTGGTTCTATAGCCATGTCCGGATCGATTTAGAACTGATTTCTGCTTTCCAAGAATCATGTCAAGACCCTTGGAAAGATGTGAATCGTTCTAAAGCTGATCTAAGATCCATAACCTGAGTTTTCAGGGAGGAGTTCTCCTTCTCATGTTTTTCAACTTGAGTAAGAGTTCCTTCTTGAACCTTCTCGGTTAAGAGTTTAGAGTCAGTTCCCTCTTTCAGGAGTTTTACTTCCTGTCGGAGGGATTCGACTCAGAGTTTGGCTTTCGCCAAATCTCGAGAAAGATATGAAATAAGTTCGTTTAATTGACTTATATTGAAACCACTTACCTTGATTTCGCCGTCTTCTGAAAAGGTTAGTCTGCCGTAGTCTTGTTCAGATTCTGACTCGGTCCCGACTTCTTCTGAGGCGGTCAGGGCTAGTAGGTTTGACTGGGGTGCTTCTTCTTCTTCTTCTGAGGAAGATTCATCCCAGGTTGCTTGGAGTGCTTTCTTTCTTCTTGTCTTTTTGGTCTCCTTTAGGTTTGGACACTCCGTCTTGTAGTGGCCCTTCTTCTTGCACTCGTACCAAGTCACGTTGGGCTTGCTTTTGTCATTTGTGGGTTCAGCTGGTTCATCCTTTCTTCGGTTGGCCTTCCTTCTGTTGGTTTGGTTCTTTAATTCTTTATAGTAGCTTCGGGCCAATCGAACCAGCTTCGGTCGATCTCCTTCTTCGTCTTCTGAGTCTGAGTCTGAGTTAGACTCGGGTTCAGGTTGTGACTTTTTCTTTGTTGTCCTTCCAGCTTTTCCTGCAACAAAGGTAATACCTTTCTCGGCCAAATTGTAGTTAGTCTGTTCATGAAGTTCTAATTCGGAAAATAATTCATCTAGTTTAATTTTTGAGAGATCCCTTGAAACCTTGTATGCATCTACCATAGATGCCCATAAGGTGTTTCTCGGGAAAGCATTTAGAGCATACCTTATTAGGTCACGGTTTTCAACCTTGTGACCTATAGTGTGAAGACCGTTCATCAATTCTTAGATTCGTGCGTGAAGCTGGGCTGCTGTTTCGTTGTCGGCCATCTTGATGGTATACAATTTGTTCAGGAGCAGATCTCTCTTACTGATCCGAGTGTCTGATGTTCCTTCATGCAGTTCGATCAATTTTGCCCACAGCTCCTTAGCACTGAAGAAGGGGTCCACCCGGTTCAGCTCCTCTTTTGTTAAACCGCATTGTAGGGTCTGTGTTGCCTTTGCATCGGCTTCTATTTTGCACTTCAGAGCGGTGTCCCATTCTGAGTAGCTTTGAGGAACTCCTTCAACATTTTTGGATATCTCCAGTCTGGTCTGGATGATAATCCACATGCCCACCTGAGTTTTCAGGTGGACCTCCATTCGACTTTTCCAGTAGGAAAAGTCTTCTCCACCGAAAAGTGGAGGTCTGGCGATGTTGAATCCTTCTAGCATGGCCATTTAATCTGAAAGAGAATAACTAACAAAGAAAATTTCCCAAGACTGGGTCTTGGATTAGTAGTGCGGATAAGGAAAATAAAATAACGAGGGGTGTTGCACCAACCTCGATTAAAAAAAATTCGAATGAACAATTTAGAAGAAATTCGAACGAGAAAAAGAAAAATAAAAAAATCCAAAAAATTTTCAAACTGGTGGTTGCACCAAATTTGAACTTCCCCGCTCTGATACCACTTGTTGGATCGAGAGAACCGATAGAGGCGGGGGTGAATATCAGAAAGCGTTCAGATTTTAGATAGAGAATTTGCACAGCGGAAGATTAAAACATACAACACAAACACAGTTATTTTTTACTTCGTTCGGAGCCTAGGTCGACTTCTACTCCAAGGCCCACGATCGTTGATCATTTACTTTGGGAAATTCTATATGAGGCGCAAAAGCAGTTTACAATATTGAATTACAAATGTAGCAAGTTAAACTTTTAAAACAAGAAGCTCTTCTTTTACCGACGTCCGACGTAGGTTGTCTTTTTCCGGAGCAGCGGGTCGTCGTTGGCTCGAGTTGGGAGGTTTCCGGAGCGAGGCGCGAGAGCAGAAGAGCGTAGATGCGTTGAATGATTTGATGCTCTGAAGCCTGGGGTCGAGGGCCCTTTATATAGCCCTGGGGGCACCCGGAACGTCGGGGGCACCCCCCCACGTGTCAATCGATCCGGTAGTTGCTCGTTCAGCTTCTGATCCCTTTACATTCGGGATCAGCTTTGACCGGGGCGCCCGGAGCGCTCGGGGCACCCGGGTTGACCGGGTCAAACCTTATCCCTTGGCGTCGTTGGCTTGTGCTTCGATGGCTTGCTATTGGGGGCACCCGGGACGCTGGGGACGCCCGGGAGCAGCGGGGGCGCCCGGGAGATGAGCTGTCGAAGCATGTTCTTGTTTAATGTGTTTTGTGTTCACCTTGGGGACGCCCGGGACACTCCGAGCGCCCTGGTCAACTGTTGCCTCATTCCTTTGAGGCTCTCTGAGCTGCAGACACTCGTTCCTTTGGTCCTGCATCCAGGGTTAGTCCAAAACACCATAAAATAATAAAATATTAGTTTATACAGCCTTAGCTGTCTTGGTTCTGACTTTGGGCCTCCTAAATGGAGCCCTAGGTCGAACCGACGCCTACTATTCCCTCTCGACGGGGAACGCGTCCTCACCTACTCCTCTCGGGAGAATGTACCTGATGCCAACCGTTCCTTTGGTTGGACTTTTGCCTAGCGGTCCTTTGCCAGGTCTTGGATACCGAGCTGTCCTTCGCCCGATGCCTAGCATTCCTTCGCTAGGGCTTCAGTCCCAAGCTGTCCTTCGTCTGGTGCCTAGCAATCCTTTGCTAGGGCTTTGTACCCTAGCATTCCTTCGCCAGTGCCTAGTATTCCTTCACTAGGTCTTTTACCCTGGCATTCCTTCGCCAGTGCCTAGTATTCCTTCACTAGGACTTTGTACCCTGGCATTCCTTCGCCAGTGCCTAGTATTCCTTCACTATGGCTTTGTACCCTGGCATTCCTTTGCCAGTGCCTAGCAGTCCTTCGCTAGGACTTTTCAACCTGCACACTAGAGTAACTTGTTAGATAACAAGTAAGACTTAACTTTTGAGCCCTGTTGCCATTATCAAAACTCAGGTTCGACTTGGGTTCTTTCTGCACCAACAGGATCATCCTGACAAAGTCAGGAAGAGTCAAGGTTTAGGTCCCTGGAGTGTAAGAAACGGTTTGAAGAGAATGAATTCGTAGTAATGAATTGTCGGTACCTAAACAAGGCTTTCTTTCAAGAGAAATCGCCTCAGTTAGCTGAAATAATCACTCATTTTCAACTGGATCGGCTGGTCTACTGCCAGCATGACATAGATGTGGATTTATGTACAGAGTTTTACGCAAATTTGACTTGCATTGACTCAGATTGTAATTTATATGAGTCTCGAGTTGCTGGTGTTCCTATTCCTTTCTCAGTCATGGGTTTAGCTGGGTTCCTACAGTGTAGAGCTTCAAATAATACATCTGTTTACTTTCGCACTATTGTTGAACGATTAGAGTTTCCTGGCATCACCATTGATCAGATACATATGCATTATTTCAGAAGACATAGGAATGACTTGGAGCGTCTTTTTGATGCTAAACCCATGAGACCGTTTAGCCATGTCTTGTATAAGGTCGTCATCGAGTGCATTTTGCCTATTGTCACCAAGGGGAGGTCCAAGATCAGACTCCCACATTTGGTGATGATGTATGCTTTGGAGAGGAGTTTTGACATTGATGTCTCCCTACAGGTCTTTAGTGCCATTTGTCATTCTTCCCATAGTGTCAATGGGAAGATATATATGCCCTTCTGCCACATCCTGACTGAGTTTTTCCATTTACGTTTTGGCATCCGTGTGGGTAGTGGTCAGGTCAGGCACTTGTCAAAGGACTATGATCAGATTGGCACACGCCAACTGTCCTTGGAAGGTATTGAGTGTAGACAGGGGACATTTGTTTGGAGGGAGCGCCCGGAGGCCGTTGACGTAGATGAGGAGCCCGCCGAGCTGGTCACACGTGCAGAGTTCACCCATCTTCGATCAGACGTCCGCGAGCTCCGTGAGGATGTTCACACCATCCAGGGGGTGTCCAGAGCCTCTAGCAGAGCCAGACAGCGACTTAGAGGGAGGTGCACGGCCTCACGGAGTTTTGTCAGGGATTCATGACCAGACAAGAGGACATGTATGAGATAATGCAACAGTGGCATCTAGCGTATCAGGGTCCTCCTCCTCCTCCTCCAGGCGACGAGATGTAGTCAGCTTGACTTGGTGGTTCTAGTGTTGAGAGTGGTATCATTAGTTGATGTATTATACCTCTCAAACACCTTCTATTTTGATAATTGTATTTATTTGGATGACTTCCAGCTTTTTGGCCCTAGGTAATCTTGTGATGTTTATCTCCTGACATATTTTATGACTCCATGTATTATACACTTTCCTTTATGTTATCTTATTAAGATCTTGTCTTATTTTGATAATGTTTTTGATAGTTGATTAAGTGCTAATATATTGCTAAAACACATTGGTTTAAATTATGCCTTTTATATATGTGTTCTTAAAATGGTTGTCATCCCATATCGGTTACATGATTTACTATATATTGATTGCAAGTTGCACAATGATTTTTCTTGTAAAAGGGCATGGGAAAATGTTGTTCTTATGATCATCTAGACCTAAGAGGGAAAGAGGGGGAGCTTTGGTCAGAATGGAAATATTGATATGAACAAGGGGAGTTTGGGAATCATTTTAAATGTCAATTAGAGTTGATAGAGAGTGACAAATATAGGATACCATGATTAGAATTCAATGTTGATACAAAGTTGGCATTATTTGAGAATTTTTGAGTTTGTACCAAAAGTCAAGCACGGTTGATGTTTTTCATGAACTAAATTTTTCTAGGGTAGGTAATATCTTAATAATTGTGCTTGCAAAATTTCACATTTTTCCGAATTTTTTAGAATTTTTTATGCATTTCTGAATTTCGACTGGAAATTCTGAAATTAGCGTATCAGTCAGTCGACTACTAGCATGGGCAGATTATGAATTTGTGATTTCTGAGGGGTTTTTCAGAAATCTGGTTAAGTTCTATTTGGCACCAAGGGTAGGGTTGCTTGAGGCAATCTTTTGATGGTGTCAAAGGGGGAGAACTTGGGTGTTAAGTTAGGTTTGGGTTGAAACTTAACTTTGGAATTAGCAATAAGAATTGAAATTTGGGAGAAAGCATAGGTTAAGGGGGGGTTGCCTCTTGTGTATTATGCTTTAATTTTTCAATTGCTTTTGCTATTATCATTGCTATATGTTTACCTAACTTAACATATTGCCACACATCAAAAAGGTGGAGATTGTTGGGGCAATCGACCCTAAGATGATCTGGAGGATCGTGATATTTTGATGTATGGGCAATATGGTTAAGTTAGGATGTGTGTTGTTCTCATATGTGTACATGAGTATGCAGGTGTACAAGTACACATGACTTGGTTGATGTCTTTAGGTGAAGGATGGCATGGAGGCAAGCTGGAGGCTTGCGTGCATCCGAGGGACCGTTGGATAGCAGGGATGATGAGCCGAGAAATGCGGACTTCGAGGCATACGTGAAGGGTGGCATGGAGGCAAGCTGGAGGCTTGCGTGCGCATCCGAGGGACGAGGGCCGAAGATGAAGATGGCGTGAAGGCAACAGTCAAGACTGCTGGTGAAGAGTCAACTGAGTTGTGAGGGTCTAAGTATGAGTGTTTGTACTCAGGGGCTAAGTCAGGAGGGTTTGAGTGCGAAGTGACTTGTACTAAGGAGTGAAACCCTAGGCTTAGGTGTGTACCAATCGATTGGCACATGGGTAGTCGACTGGTATAGGCTGAAACAGGCTGGCAGATTCGAACGTTGTACTGTAACGGTCGAATCTGAGTGGGACCAGTCGACTGCCCCAGGGGCAGTCGACTGGTAGCAAATGTTTCAGATTCGAGCCCTATTTAAAGGGGCTCGTTTCCTACCATCTTCTTTGACGAAACTCGCTTGGGTAAAGTGAGTTAGTAGTCTATTGTGATCAGAGAGCATCCGAAGTGTTGTGGCGAGGTTTCTCCTCCCACAAGGAGCGACAGATCTAGCCGGAAGTTATCCGGGGGTTGATCCACCGACGGATTCTTGGATTAGTCACCCGCCCAGGGTGGATATCAAGTAAATCAGGTTGTTAGCATTGTTTATTTTACTTTGAAAATTATTGTTTCCGTTGCACTAACGACTTTGTAGAGAAATGAACGACAAAGTGCTATTCACCCCCCTCTAGCACACCGAAATCAATCTATCACCCTCTATATATCTTCAGTGACACGAGGTGCAGTACCTTGTGGTATTTCCTCTTGTACAGTTGGTACTAAATGAGAATGCCCCCTAATTTAATTTTACTCAGAATAATTTATACTCATGGGTTTGCGGTTTATTTCATAGTCCTTTTTCTAAGAACCAAACACTCGTCCGAATGAATATCCTCTGATCCTTATGACTACTAAACCACCTTATTGTTCCCTTAGGATAGCCTACGAACATATGCACTAGATTCCAACTTGTCAGTGTCTCTCTTCAGCACATGTGCTGATCTACTCATAATCTGAACATGCTTTAGACTAAGCCTCTGCTTAGTCTACATTTATATGGTTTTAAGATACTACTGAAATAGATAGAATCAAGCATATGCACCATCGTTTCCAGGACATATCCCTTTGAACAAATCTGGCTAATTCTGAGTGGCTTACCATCTACTTAACTATTAGCTTAAGAGACCTTCTTCCTTCCATGGGTTGAACCGTTCTGTTGGGGCATACCAGGTGCAATGAATTGGGATCGAATCCCAAATCTCTGATAATTAAGTCCTACAACTATCCCTTGGGGTAGTTTCCATTATGATCTAGTCATAATGCCACCATACTTTTACTCTGATGTTTCTTCTGCATCAGACTTGAACTCTTTGATTTCATCAAAGTATTCAGTCTTGCAGTAATCAAGTAAATGTACTTTGTCCTTTGAATAGTTGTTTATAACATAAACAATGTATTCAAGGGTACCTCTATTTTGGATAGACTAAGGACCTTACTTATCAGGATGAACCAATTCATACATATCTTTGGCTCTATGCCCCTAGGCTTAGGACAAGCCTATTTGGTTTTGTTAGTTCCCTAGTAAGAGTCAAAAGATTTTAAGGAAGACAAGTCTTCCATTACCAATGAACCCAAGGCCTTATTGGTTGACCACTTTTGAATCCCACTAGAGGTTACCAAACTAAACCTTAGAGCCAAAATATATGTTTGGTTCTTCTTGGAAGGAACCTTTCTTTTTTAGTTAAGATGATAAGCTTTTAATTGCATCATGGGAGCTTTTGGTTTTATGTGCTAATTTCCTATCTATGTACTTTAGATAATCCTTCTATTCCACTTTTAACAAATAAAAGTAATAGAAATATCTTATTCCAGAAACTGAACAAAAAGTTCTTTCCAAAAACTAAGTACATAAAGGCAATCTCAATAAAGCCAAAACTATATCATCCTATGTTAAAGCCATAAATGAATAGCTAAAACTCCCACTGCAAAAAGTCATCTCCATAGCCCATCTATGTAGTCAGTAATATCCTCCTCGGCTAGCCGTCGGGTTTTCTAGAACCCTTGCACAAAAATTTAGGCATGATTAGTGGCAACCGTATCTACACACCAAGTACCGGTAGATATCACCGCTAAACATGTTACAACAACAAAGAAGATGTAAGATGTGTATACTGAAAGACATGAATTTCTTTATATGTACATCTTCATTTTGAAAAGAGAATCACAACTACACTAGGTGTTTGTTTATATTATTACATGCATGAAGTCCATTACTAAGCATTGAAGATAACAAGGTGTGTGGTGTCACACAGAAGATCCTGTTATCAGTTCCTTGCCTAGTATAAGTAGAGGCTCACAACCAAATTGGAATTGGATAAACCATCGGGATGGTTGTAGTATAATTAGGTGTGGTTGGTCTTGACCATAGAATTACACTAGTATGCTTTGAGTACATTGAGCAGGACCAAAACTAGAGGTTATCCAATTTGTACTGACTTGATAATTGGATAGGACCTTAGATTTTATTATGGAGTACGATCCCTTAGTCTCAATATAATAACGGGCATATATTATTAATTATTATTTCTTTGATTTACCAATGGGTGAGATCTATTCTGTTAGATCGATAGGCCCGGTAAGTTGGGAGATAATATTAATAATATGATGTGTTGTTGATTATTGATGGAATCTGTGTCCTGGCGAGTCGGGATGATGATGGCCCCTTAATGAGCTCAAAAGGTTCATCATGCTAAACCCTGCAGGTGGATTTGATCCGGCATGATGATAAGATTGAGTGGTACTAGTCAAGGAACTAGTGGTTAATTAATTTGAATTATCAGTAATTTAAATTAATTAACGGGCATTCGATATCTTATATATGGGGGGATGGAGGACTCGTAATATGTGGAGCCCATATGAAAATATGGGGTTGGTGAGGAAGTTCAATTAAGATCTTTTAGTGGAATGGATCTTAATTAATAGATCGGGTTTAGATCCATTGGTGGGCCAAGATCCAACTCCTCCTCTTGGTCCCTACCTTAGCCCTATAAATACCCAAGGAGATCATGAAACCAAGGCTTGATCCAAGAGTTGACTCCCAAGGCTTTTCCTCTCTCTCTCTCTTGTTGGGACCGGGTGCATGTTGACAAGGATACGAGTTCGTAAAATTTTTAATTTTTACGTGCAGCGGAAGAATTTGCATAAAATAATTTCCTAAATTATTTTAACTTCGTATCTAGCATGCAACCTTATAGTGTGTTGACATAATCATAAAATAAAACTTTGCAGAAAAGTAAACTAATTTACATTATACCTCTCGTAACTCGAAGTAAGGGACGAGATCCAACCGTAGCGTCCCTTGGAAGCTCCGCCTCTATTCGCGTCCACGCCGAGTTCTCTTCGGGATGACTTCGCAAAGTCACGAGTTTTGCGCTGACGAGAACTACTAGATTCTCTATAGGCACAACAAGAAAGATCAAGAGAGGAAAGGGAAACTAACCACCAAGAAAATGGAATCGAATTCCGGGAAGAGAGGAGTCGCTATCCGCTTCTTCTTCTTCTTGTTTCGTTTCTCCTTCTTCTTGAAGCTCACGGAACCTTGCTTGGTGTTGATAGGGTGCGCCGGCCCTAGCAAGGAAGGTGGGAGCCGGCCCTAATTCTCCAAGAAGGGCGCCGGCCCTAAGGGAAAGGAGAGGGAGAAGAGAATAAGAGAGAGGGGAGAGAGGAAGTTACTAATCTCAATTAGTAATTCGTAATAAGGGCTTGCTTTTGGTTCCTTTATATAGTAGCAACTCCTTTGCTAAGTCTCCCTCTTAACGGAATTAACGGAATTAGTTATAAGAAATTTATCTTATAAATTCTCTTATTAATTATTCCGTTTAAGCCGAGTCTTATTATAACTAATTTATAATAAAATCAATTCTCTTTCTTAACGGAATTTTCATAACAAATTTATCCTATAAATTTTCTTATGAATTATTCCGTTTAACCCAAGTTTTATTATAACTAACTTTATAATAAAACAATTCTCTTAACGGAATTTTCATAACAAATTTAGCATATAAATTCTCTTATGAATTATTCCGTTTAAACCAAGTTTTATTATAACTAACTTTATAATAAAACAATTATATCTCTCCTTTTATTATGGAATAAATTTTACAAGAAATTTATAAACTTTCTTATTATGGAAAAATCAATTCATAATTGATTTTATACAATTAAAATAAACCATTCCATGGATACTTTTAATTTCCATAAAAGAATAAATTTCTATAAATTTATTTATATAAATTTCTTTACACAAATTTATTTATCCATAATTTATAAAACAAATCGCGTTAGATTTATTTTATTAATTAAACCAATTAAATTGGTTTTCTTCCCTTTTAATGGCCGGCCACAACAAAGAGGTTTGGCACCCTCTTTGGCCGGCCAAACCAACCCGAACCGATCGCGAATTAAACTCATTTAATTCGCCCAATAAGCCTTCAAAAGACTTAGCCATTTTAGCTTTCATTGCGCCTCTGATAAATTCAGATTCGACTTATTTCTCTTGATCGAAAAATCCAATTTTCAACTCTTTTTAAATCCCTCGGATTACTCGTAGTGCGTGTGACTAAATAGGATTTCGATTTATGTTGGCCGTCTATAATTAACTAATTATAGAACGATCATGAGTGACACCTAGTAGTACATCATGATCCCCAATTAATCGAAAGATCAACGGTTTGACCTCAGAAGAAATTATTCTGAAACCCTTCAGCAGCTCTAATGAATCATGCCCCATTCCCTTCACCAACTTATACCCACTTGGTTCAGGACACGGTCTATGGTGTCAGTCCCCACTAGGCTGACTACGTCATACCTAGCCCAAGTAGTGTCTTTCTCGTCCATTGGATTTCTAATTACTCTCATGTATTTTAGAGACTCGCACTCTAAACATGATATACTCTGGTCAGAGATTTCTGAGTAACAATCCGATGATAGGCCTGGGTATACATCTCCTCGCAAGGAGTGGTGAATCATTTGTAGGCTGTTCAAACATCTTCGGGCACTTCGGCTTATACCCAATCATCCTGGGTCCACACCTCCTTGGAGATGCTTGCTTAAGATGTTAAAGTATAAGTCTCCATGACCAAGATGACTTGAACACCGCAAGTCAAAGGAACATCGCACTTAAGCTACAGTAAGAACTTCATTGACATATCTACATGTAGATTCCCATATGAAGTCTTACAGCTAGTCACTCCAATGAACTAGTTCCCTTAACTAGCATCCATGTTTATCTCCGGACATCCCAATGTCACCAGCCAGTGAGAATCAGCTGATTAGAGAATAACTCATGCTAGTCTCAACAGAATTGATAGTGTCCGTTTTTATCAATTCATCGACTAGGGATATTTTCAATACTTCACATTTGCACATTTAGAGATAATCACTAGTTGTGATCCCATCACAAATTCTCTTATGCTGTGAGTTGTATTGCGGACATTCAGTAGATGAGTTTAAGATCCCAATCAAATACACAAAACATGTATACTCAAATAGTGAATTATCATTTATTAATATAAATGTTTACATCATAAGGCGATTGCCTTAGGACACTTCTCTCATATCACTAACATCTCTCTCTCTCTCTATCTATGTCTCCTCTTCTCCTCTAGGGTTCAGCCGGCGCTTAGGGAAGGTGAAACTTCTCCTTCTCTTTTCTTCTTCTCTTCTCCATCACCACCTGGCCAGGACTCACAGGGATAAGGCAGGGATCTTCCCTACCTTCTGTGGTGGTCGGCGGCGATGTAAAGAGGGAAGGTGGCCGAAGGGAGGCGGTGCAAGATGAGGTGCGGCGACGCCGCAAGGTAAGGGAAGAGGGAGGTGGTTCGGCCGGTTGGGAGAGGAAGAAGGAGATATATGTTCTTCATCATCTTCTTCTTCTTCATCTTCTTCTCCTTCCTCTTGAGGTGAGCAGTCGGTCTGGTCGCCATTGGAGGCTCCGGCGGTCGGCGGCGCAAATGGAGAGGTTGTGTAGGCTTGCAGTGAGAAACTGCTAGAAGCTAGGGTTTGGTGATTCAGCCAAGTCAAGGAGAAGAGCTCGGTTGGAGTTCCACGGTGATCTCAGTTCCCGGTAGACCGTCGCTCACACGACGTCCGGGAAGGGAGGGACATAAGGTAGAAGGCCACGAGGTGATCGGGAAGGTATAACTCTTTCCCAAGCTCCCTTGATTATTTGTGTGCCATGTTTGTTTACCTCGTCATTTCATGTTAATTAGTTAATTATTTTGATTGTTTGTCATGGTTAATAATTAACTAATTGGACCCCGACCATAAACACAAAAGTCGGCGATTCAATCTTCGCCTTTTCCGCGGTCGAACGGTTGAGCAAATTACAAGGCCAATCTTTGTGATTGGCCGAGTTGTAATTTGGATTGTTCGATACGGCACGAGATGGTCGTTGGGAGACGGGTCTCCATTCAGATTAATTTTTTAATCCGTAGACATGGAGAGGTCTCTCGGATCGACCATGTGTTCGCTTAGGAAACCCGTCATGCCAAACCCAACAACTGGTATCAGAGCTGAGGTTTCCGACTTTGTGTGATTAATGATTGGTTAATTTTTGCATTTTTTTCATACATTATATTTTGCCGGATGATATGTGGATGTGCGTAGGCTAACTTTGTGTTGCAGGCACGAGATTCCTACTTGTCATGGCCAAATATTTGTTGTGTGAATGGTTGTGCAAATTATTGTAAATTAATTAATCCTTGGGGTTGACGAGGCTAGGTATTTAATTTTTATAATTAAATACGACACATGTTTAGCCGAGCTATTTATTTTCCTTTCGATCTAGTTTTCATGTACACTCCTTTGTGGAGTATAGGATCGCTGATGTAAATAATTAGCTAGTCATTTCAGCTCAGAGATCCCTCAAGGTGGCTTGCGCATAAGGAAGGGAGGAGCAGACGAAGTGGCGACACGACTAGAGGCGCATTGGAGACCAAGGGCCATGAAAGTTGGAAAATCTAGGATTTTCTGTAATTTTCATATATTGGTTATGTGCTTGGTTGTGTGGTTTTGCTAGTGAAAATTCCTCAAAATAAATTACTAAGTGGGAGAGGGACCCTAAGGGTCCCACGGCTTCCAATACAAATCGATAAATAATGCGAACAAGTCTGCGCGTCGGCTCTGAGTGTCTTCCTCCCCATCGAATGGACTTGTTCTGCGGATCATTAGGTCGGAAAAGACTATAGAAAATTGTTGAAGAGCATGTGTACTTCCCCATCGGAAGGCATATAATCGGAAATAATTTTCTTAGTGTCGTGTAATGGTGCACACTTAAATGCGAATAATAGTTGTTAGATGTGTATACTAAAAGGCATTGCTCTTTTTATATATGAGATCATCTAATTTTTGAAAAGAGAATCACAACAATACTAGGTGCTTGATTATATTAGTACATGCATAAAAGTCCGTTACTACGCATTGTAGATAACATGGTGTATGGTGTTATACGGAAGATCATGTTATCAGTTCCTTGCCTAGTATAAGTAGAGGCTTACAACCGAGATGGAATTGGTCAAACCATCGGGATGGTTGTAGTATAATTAGGTGTGATTGGTCTTGACCATAGAATTACACTAGTGTGCTTTGAGCAGGACCAAAACCCGAGGTTATCCAATTTGTACTGACTCGAGAATTGGATAGGACCTCAGATTTTATTATAGAATACGATCCCTTAATATCGATATAATAACGGGCATATATTAGTAATTATTGTCTCTTTGATTTACCAATGTGCGAGATCTATTCTGTTAGATCGATAGTTCCGGTAAGTTGGGAGATAATATTAAAAATATGATGTGCTGTTGATTATTGACGAAATTCGTGTCCTGGTGAGTAGGGATGATGATGCCCCCTTGATGAGCAGAAAAGGTTCATCATGCTAAACCCTACAGGTGGATTTAATCCGGCATGATGATAAGGTTGAGTGGTACTAATCAAGGATTTAGAAGTTAATTAATTTGAATTGTCAGTAATTTAAATTAATTAACGGACATTCGATATCTTAAACACGAGGGGATGAACGACTCATAATAGGTGGAGCCCATATGTAAATATGGGGGTTGGTGAGGTAATTCAATAGGGATCCTTTAGAGGAATGGATCGTCATTAATGGACCGGGTTTGGATCCATTAGCAAGCCAAGATCCAACTCCTCCTCATGGTCCCTATCGTAACCCTATATATACCCCATGGTGGCATGAAACCAAGAGGTTAATCGAACCAATTAATTAATCCAAGGGAAACACAAGGAAAACCCTAAGTTTCTCCTCTCCTCCACTCTCTTTCTCTCCCTCTTGGTGATTGGCGCCGAGTTCTCTGATTGAGGAAGCAGCCATCTCTTCTTCATGGAAGCCAAGTGGCTCACACAACCATCTCATCTCCTCACGCAGCCACTTCTTCTTCTCCATACATGCGGCGCTGACTTCACGGAGCAGAGCCGGTGGAATTTTATCCGGCAAATTTCCACCAATAAAGTTGCATACGCAACATAAGGAAGAAAACAATTTGCTATCACAGAAATTATTGATTGGATCTCGCAAACTGTTTGGCTGAAGGAGAACAGTTTGCTCACGCAAACTATTTTAGTTGGAGAAGAAAACGGTTTGTGTGAATTGTTCACACGAACTGTCGGTTGGAAGAAAACAATTGGCTTGCACAAATTGTTGTTGAAGAAAATAAGTTGCTCATGCAATTTATTTGTAGCTTGAGAATGCAAGTTGGAGTTGTGGAGTTGCTTAGAACACAAGTTGCTCACGCGACTTGGAGCTGCTCAGAACACAGGAACTCCAAGATACTTGCTGCTTAGGCACCAACATTAGAGGAAAGGAGTAGTAGGGTTTGTGTTTGGATTATCTTCTTCCTTGGAGTGGCCGGCGGCATCCCTTTGATTAGGGATTGGTTGGCACTAGGAGAAGGGATCGACTTGGTGACCACGGTTCTTGGTTGATCGTCGACCACACGACATCCAAGAGGGGAGGGTCATACAATAGAAGATCACGAGGTAATTGGGAAGGTATAATCCCTCCCTAAGCTCCTTTGCTTATTTTTGTGCCTTGTTTATTTGCCTGGTCATTTCATGTTAGTTATTTAATTATTTTGATTTTAAATCATAGCCAATAATTAATTAACTAGACCCCGACCATAAACACAAAAGTCGACGATCCACTCGTCGACTTTTCGGTGGTCGAACGATCAAGCAAATTACAAGGCCCGATCTTTGTGATTGGCCGAGTTGTAATTTGGATTGTTCGATACGGCACGAGATGGTCGTTGGGAGACGGGTATCCATTCGGATTAAATTTTTTTTAATTGTAGACATGGAGAGGTCTCTCAAGGATGACCAAGTTTTCGCTAAGGAAACCCGCCAAGCCATACCCAACAATCGGTATCAGAGCTGAGATTTCCGGTTTTGTGTGTTTAAGGATTGGTTAATTTTTTGCATTTTCATACATTTTATTTTGCTGGATGATATGTGGGTGTGCGTAGGCTAACTTTGTGTTGCAGACACTAGATTTCAACTTATCATGGCCAAATAATTGATATGTGTGATGGTTGTGCAATGTATTGTACTTAATTAAATACTTGGGGTTGACGAGGCTAGGTATTTAATTTTTATAATTAAATACGGCACATGTTTAGCCGAGCTATTTATTTTACTTTCGATCTAGTTTTCATGTACACTCCTTTGTGGAGTATAGGATCGATGATGTAAATAATTAGCTAGTTATTTCGGCTCGGAGATCCCTCAAGGTCACTTGCGCATATGGAAGGAAGGAGCGGACGAAGTGATGACACGATTGGAGGCGCATTAGAGACCAAGGGCCATGAAAGTTGGAAAATCTAGGGTTTTCTATATTTTTCGTATGTTGGTTATATGCTTGTTGTGTGGTTTTGCTATGTTAAAATTCCTCGAACTAAATTACTAAGTTGGAGTGGGACCCTAAGTGTCCTACGACTTCCATTACAATCCGATAAGTGATGCGAACAAGTCCGCGTGTCGGCTCTGAGTGCCTTCCTCCCCATTAGATGGACTTGTTATGCGGATCACTGGGTCGGAAAAGACTATAGAAAATTGTTGAAGAGCGTGTGTACTTCCCCATTTGAATGCACATAATCGGAAATGATTTTTTAGTGTCGTGTAATGGTGAACACTTAGATACGAATAATAGTATCCTCCCCATTGGAGTCACTGTTATTATTTTGTAGAGTCGAAGTAAACCAACTATTGATCTTACTTATCAAAAAGTTAGGTTGACAAGATAATAAGATTGATGAGTAAAACCTCCTCTTACGAATGTAGGAATTCGTATACGTCAACACCATCGTGGCATGTGAATTTCTCGGTGTATAGGGGTGTTGGTTGATTTTGAAAATTTATTGTTTTGAGGAATCAATTTATTTTCGATTTCTAAAGTAGTGTATGATGTGATTCTTAGGATTTTCATAATTGCCTTTAACCCACTAGCTATCATACTTAAGGAAAATAAACTTACTGGCCCCAATTACATAGATTGGAAAAGAAACCTAGACATTGTCCTTACTGCTGAAGAGTATAAATATGTGCTCTTCGAAGGGTGTCCTGAAAATAATGGCTCACCTCAATGAGATTGAGGATCTTGGAGGATAAATAGACGGGGAAACCTAGGTCGATATGATACTCCAATCTCTGCCTAGAAGTTTTGAGCAGTTCCGACTCAACTATAACATGAATAAGCATAGTATATGTTGAAGGAACTACTAGGAGAGATCCAAGCGGCAGAGGGGATCTTTCGTCAGGGTTCGCAGGCCTTGGTCACTCAGAAGGTTTCTACTTCTGTGTCGAAAGGCTGGAAGATGAAGAAACAAGGTGAGTCCAAGAAGGCAGCAGAATCGCAGGGACCTCAGGCTGGCGTGAAGAAGCCGAGAGGCAAGTGCTTCACGAGCCAACAGACTGGACATTGGAAGGTGAATTGTAACGACCTGGAAAATTCTCATAATATTTTCTTAAAATATTAAGCATGTCTAGACAATTTTCTGAGGAACCTAGAAATATTAATGTGAACTTTGGCCTAGAAAATCCATGTTTTCTCATTTAAATTGGGAAAAAGGGCACTAATGGGCCTTATATGGGCTTTTTAGTACCAAAATTATTGGTGGATTTTAGGTGAAAATTAATATAAATATAAAGGATTTTAATAGGAAATATTAAAATAATTATGGGGGAATTTTTAGAGAATTTTCGGAATTTTGGGGAAATAAAAAGAAAAATAAAATAGAATAAGTGGGAAAAAATTGTGCATCTACCAAGGATTGAACCTTGGACCTCTTGTACAACCATGTATGCTTTAACCAACTCACCTAGCAAGTGAATGTTATGAGGGAATGAAGTGGATATTGGTTAAGGCTTAGAAGAAGATGAAGGGTCATGGAGAAACTCTTCATTTACCTCCTTGATGAGCTATAAAGAGGGGGTTTGGGAGTTACCTTTTCTTTCCATTACTTTGCATTCTCTTCCTCCTCCTTCCCTCATCCTAGCCGAACACCAAAGGAGGAGTCTCCCTTGGATAAACTCCACAAGAGGGTCTCATCTCCATGATCTAAGGGGTCTTCCAAGGATACAAGGACAAGGGGGTTCAAGGGTCCAAAGATCTTACCATTTTCTTCTCATTCAAGGTTCAAAAAATCAAGAAACCCAAGGTAAGACTCCCTCACCTGTGGTATAATAGTTCCTTATGATTTCCATGATTTTTAGCATGATATATTGGTTAGTTTTTGGATTTGATGTTGAAAGAAAAGAAAACCAAGAACCTTAGGCTTGTGGGTTTCGGCCACCATGATTTAAAGGTCTATAATTATGCCAAAAATCTTGATAATGTTATTTATATTCCCTTATGATGTGTAGAGGTTAAGTATTATTTTTGGGAATTTTTGGAGTACCCTAGGACACCCTAGGGTTTCGGCCAACATGAAAGGAACAAAATCAACACCTAGAGACCCTATGGGTTTCGGCCACAATGTTTTAGGGTCCATAATGATGCTAAAAATCTTTATAATGTTATTTATGTTCCCTGATGACGTTTAGAGATTAAGAATAATTTTTGGAAATTTTTGGAGTACCCTAGGATACCCTAGGGTTTCGGCCAACAACAAGAACCCTTGTGTAGGGTTGGGTTTAAAACCTCAAGTGTTTGTTCATGTATTGTCATGATATAAGGGAGATGGAGGGTGTTTATGTGAATGTTTCACATGGCCTAGAGACCCTATAGGTTTTGGCCAAGTACCCTAAGGGGGTGGAAAGTTAGGACTTATTTCAAGTAAGGGTCCCAATGGCCCTATGGTAAGGTATGGTTGGTGTTTAAGTAATTGATTTAGGGTTTTAATGGAATTTTTCCATACCCCCATGACCTTGAATTTTTGTCCAAGAGTATGATTTGGGCTAAAGGATTAGGGTTGGCCTTAAGTATGGGATCAAAGGGGTTCCTATGGCCTAGTATATGTGTATGAGATGTTGTTTGGGAAGTTATGTGAAGGTTCATGGACCTAGGGTTCCTTGGGGATTTTCGGCCAAGGGCATAACCTAGGGCTAGGGTTGGGTTAAACCTCCAATGATGCTTGTGTATGAGTTACCAAGATATATGTTTAAGTAAGATGGAAGAAGTTCTATGTTAACCAAACCCTTAGTTTGTATGTCATGAACTATATGTTAAGTCATAGATGTTTAGACATGTGCCATGATTTATGAATGATAGGTATGTATGTCATGTCTTATGAATGATATGCCATGATTTATGAATAATATGCATGTATGCCATGTCTTATGAATGATACGTATGTATGTCATGTTTTATGAATAAGATGTATGTATGTCATGTCTTATGAATGAGGTTAAAGTACATGCCTTTAAGGCATAACAATGATGTTAAGTATGATGAATGAATGATGATGAATGTCAAGTATGATGAATGAAAGATGATGCTTATGTCTTTAAGGCATAAATATGCTAAACGGCACGGTCGATGGTCGACGGTACGACGGTCGAGAGGACCGGTAAATGGGCCGGTAGACGGGCCGAGCCGTAACAAGTTATGCTATGTTAAAGATGCCATGAATGTCTTATGAATGATGAAGCATGTAAAGTATTTTACTTTATGAATGGGCTTGTACCGGACCGAAGTATGGGTCCAAGGGATGGGCACCTTAAGAACGCCCCGGTTCTGGACTACCGACTATGCTGTCCACGGTTCTGGCACTACCGAAGCTGTGCAACAGGGATGAGCACCTTAAGAACGCCTCGGTTCGGGGACTACCGACTATGCTGTCCTTACCCTAGTAGGTCGAGGCTAGCTACCTCATATTTACTTAGGGATGCGCGCTTATGATGAATGAATGTGGTACAAGCCAGGGCCCAATGAATGATATGATGATTATGTTTAAGCATTTAAAAGTATGTTTTAAAGATTAAGCATCCTTATATATATATATATATGCAATTGCCACATGCATCCATCCATGTTATGCATTATATTTATGATAAGAATACTATGCAAAGTAAGTTTATGCAAGGTATGTTTATGCAAATGATTTCATGTATGATTATGCTAATAAATGATGTCATGATTTTATGCTAGTTTATGATGTCATGATTTTATGCTAGTTTATGATGCCATGATTTTATGCTAGTTTAGGATGCCATGATTTAATTATGTTTATGCTAATTTAGGATGCCATGATTTTATTTATGTTCATGCTAGTTTAGGATGCCATGATTTATTTATGTTTATGCTAAGTTAGAATGCCATGATTTTATTTATGTTCATGCTAGTTTAGGATACCATGATCTATTTATGTTTATGCTAAGTTAGAATGTCATGATTTTATTTAGGTCCATGCTAAGAATGTTTATGAGGTTATGTTGATTATGATTATGTCTATGCCAAGTATTATGTCATGCTATGAATGTTTACGATGTTGATGTCTATGTCAAGTATTATGCCACGCCATGAATGTTTTTATGGTTATGTTATGCCATGCTACGAATGTGTTCGAGTTATGTTCATGCCATGACGAATGTATGCTAAGTGATGGAAAAGTTTATGTTCTAAGTAAGGCACTAAGTATGTTAATGTCTTATGTGCTCAAGATTAAATGATGAATGGTTTTAGTGAGTAGGAAAGAGTCTTACTAAGCCTGTGTGCTTATAGTCTTATTTCCTTATACCGCAGATCACGCAAGGGGACAGTAAGGAAGCAGCAGGAGGGCATCAAAGAATGTGTGTGATAGTGACTTGGCCAAGGAGCAATATGGTTGCTCGTCTTATGATAGAACTCTACCTTTACTATTAAGTACTTGAATGTGACTCTATGACATGATGCTAAAGTATGACATGATATGATGCTAAGTATGACATGATATGATGCTAAGTATAACGTTAATATGCCAAGTTCCCATGTTATGATGCTAGGAATGGTAGTAAGTGCATGTAGGTGTAAGTTTAAAGGTTTCCGCTGCATTAGGATGTCTACATGCCCTAAGTATGTTAACGTAACGCCGCTTTATGAAAAGAAAAAAAAGAGCGGGCGTTACAGGTTGGTATCAGAGCAGTAACCATCTCACTACACACACATCAAGCCTTCTTCCTGCCGCTTCCAAGTAAGTACCTCTTTACATATCTAATAGTATTGAGATGTTTTATGATTTTAAGATGTCCAAGTATGAACGGTATTTATAATGAAAAGTACATTACGATATTTAATGACGAATGATATTTTATCTTCTTTTAGGAATTAAATGTTTAGAATAATATAGGGGTAGGAAAGAACTGATATTGACCATACCTGTCTTTGGTGAAGAAAAACATGGCTAGAAGACAGAGTAACCGACTTAACGAGGCAGCCCCATCGCCTGATCAGATGCAATTGGTGACCCAACTCCAGCGTCAGGTCACCGAACAGCAGCAAACCATTAATACCCTGATGAATCAACAAGAAAATTCTACTACTCCCCCGGCGAACCAGACTACTGTACCTGTCGCGCCTACGGTTACGTAAACCCCTCCGTCAGGCTCAACCACTGTAGCACGACAAGAGGCTTATCTGATCCAGTGGTTGAGGCTGAAACCGGAAAATTTCTCAGGTATCGGTGAACCGTGGGATGCGCAAGCATGGTTCAAAACCGTAGAGAGTACGATGGAGCTGCTGGACTGGCTGGAACATGAGAAGATTAAGTGTGCATCATTATGCCTTTCTGGGGATGCCAGAATGTGGTGGGAAAGGGTCAAGGCCAAGAGACTGGTGAACCAGATGACGTGGTCAGACTTCGAATCAGAGTTCTTCGAAGAATTCTTCAATATGCGTGTCACAAACAAACACTACGACGAGTTCACGGAATTCCGACAGGGCAACCTCTCGGTCAATGAAGCCGTGAAGAAGTTTAATCGCCTGGCTCGTCTATGCCCTGAGCTGGTCTGCACTGAGAAAGAAAGGGTCCGACTTATGTTGAAGATGTTGCGGCCCGAAATAGCCCTGAACGTGACCGGCGGAGTTAACAGGCCGCAGACCACCGAGGAGTTGTTTAGTAGTGCTCTACTCACCGAGCATTACCTGAACAATATCAATCAGCAAAGGAAGGCATTAAATGAGAGAGGTCAGAAACCTCAGAGTACCAACGCTAATGGGAAGGGAAATCAGGGTGGTAAACGGCAGCCATGGGACGACCCCCAAGGGGGCCCAGCAAATAAACAGTCCAGGTTTCCCCTATGTGCTACATGCGGGAAAATGCATCCCGGGGAATGCCGCAAAGGTACGAACAGGTGTTTCATTTGCGGGGTGGAAGGGCACATAGCCTCTTACTGTCCTACCAAGAACCAGGCACCTCCCCAACAGCTTGTTCCGTACCAAGGTGCACCAGCGAAACTACATTATATGCAAGCCGAGCCGGAAGGTACCCCGATGAGCCAAGGGAGATTGGAGGCCCCACCAACTAATGAGGATGCCGCGAATGCTTCAACGGTTGTCACAGGTCAGATACTTATTTACAGTCAGTATGCTACTGCATTATTTGATACTGGGGCAACACACTCGTTCATCTCTATGTTCTACACTAAGAAGATAGATATGTCTCCACAAGTTTTAGACTGCAAGTTCTTGACAACCCTGCCTTCGGATGAAATAAGGACATCCACTCACGTGCTGCGTGTTGTGCCAGTTGGAATCGTAGGAAGAGAACTTTACTGCGATCTGATAGTACTCGACATGCAGGATTATGATGTTATAATGGGAAGGAATTTTCTGAGCAAATACGGCGCTTCTGTCGAGTGCCGTAAACGAAAGGTGATCTTTCAACCTGAAGCAGATTCTATGTTCGAATTTATCGGAGAGCCGAGAAAAAGAACCGGGAAATTTTTATCGACTCTCAAGGCACAGAAGATGATAGACAAGGGATACACTGGATTCTAGCACATGTGGTTGACGTAAGTCAAACCAAGGACCAGAAGCTAGAAGATGTTAGGGTTGTAGGTAATTATCCAGAGGTATTCCCAGATGAATTACCAGGATTAGCTCCTGATAGAGAAGTGGAATTCGAGATCGAATTGGTTTCTGGTACTAACCCGTTCCCCAAGGCACCTTACCGTATGGCAAGGTCAACGGTTTGAGGAATCCACCTGGGAACGCGAGGACACGCTGAGACGCAGGTACCCAGAGATGTTCTAAGTTCGAGGACGAACTTTCACGAGGTATGGGGGATTGTAACGACCCGAAAAATTCTCTTAATATTTTGTTAAAATATTAAGCATGTCTAGACAATTTTCTGAGGAACCTAGAAATATTAATGTGAACTTTGGCCTAGAAAATCCATGTTTTCTCATTTAAATTAGGAAAAAGGGCACTAATGGGCCTTATATGGGCTTTTTAGTATCAAAATTATTGGTGAATTTTAGGTGAAAATTAATATAAATATAAAGGATTTTAATAGGAAATATTAAAATAATTATGGGGGAATTTTTAGACGATTTTCAGAATTTTGGGGAAATAAAAAGAAAAATAAAATAGAATAAGTGGGAAAAAATTGTGCATCTACCAAGGATTGAACCTTGGACCTCTTGTACAACCATGTATGCTTTAACCAACTCACCTAGCAAGTGAATGTTATGAGGGAATGAAGTGGATATTGGTTAAGGCTTAGAAAAAGATGAAGGGTCATGGAGAAACTCTTCATTTACCTCCTTGATGAGCTATAAAGAGGGGGGTTTGGGAGTTACCTTTTCTTTCCATTACTTTGCATTCTCTTCCTCCTCCTTCCCTCATCCTAGCCGAACACCAAAGGAGGAGTCTCCCTTGGATAAACTCCACAAGAGGAACTCATCTCCAAGATCTAAGGGGTCTTCCAAGGATACAAGGACAAGGGGGTTCAAGGGTCCAAAGATCTTACCATTTTCTTCCCTTTCAAGGTTCAAAAAATCAAAAAACCCAAGGTAAGACTCCCTCACCTGTGGTATAATAGTTCCTTATGATTTCCATGATTTTTAGCATGATATATTGGTTAGTTTTTGGATTTGATGTTGAAAGAAAAGAAAACCAAGAACCTTAGGCTTGTGGGTTTCGGCCACCATGATTTAAAGGTCTATAATTATGCCAAAAATCTTGATAATGTTATTTAATGTTCCCTTATGATGTGTATAGGTTAAGTATAATTTTTGGAAATTTTTGGAGTACCCTAGGACACCCTAGGGTTTCGGCCAACATGAAATGAACAAAATCAACACCTAGAGACCCTATGGGTTTCGGCCACAATGTTTTAGGGTCCATAATGTTGCTAAAAATCTTTATAATGTTATTTAATGTTCCCTGATGATGTTTAGAGATTAAGAATAATTTTTGGAAATTTTTGGAGTACCCTAGGATACCCTAGGGTTTCGGCCAACAACAAGAACCCTTGTGTAGGGTTGGGTTTAAAACCTCAAGTGTTTGTTCATGTATTGTCATGATATAAGGGAGATGGAGGGTGTTTATGTGAATGTTTCACATGGCCTAGAGACCCTATAGGTTTTGGCCAAGTACCCTAAGGGGGTGGAAAGTTAGGACTTATTTCAAGTAACGGTCCCAATGGCCCTATGGTAAGGTATGGTTGGTGTTTAAGTAATTGATTTGGGGTTTTAATGGAATTTTTCCATACCCCCATGACCTTGAAGTTTCGGCCAAGAGTAAGATTTGGGCTAAAGGATTAGGGTTGGCCTTAAGTATGGGATCAAAGGGGTTCCTATGGCCTAGTATATGTGTATGAGATGTTGTTTGGGAAGTTATGTGAAGGTTCATGTACCTAGGGTTCCTTGGGGATTTTCGGCCAAGGGCATAACCTAGGGCTAGGGTTGGGTTAAACCTCCAAAGATGCTTGTGTATGAGTTACCAAGATATATGTTTAAGTAAGATGGAAGAAGTTCTATGTTAACCAAACCCTTAGTTTGTATGTCATGAACTATATGTTAAGTCATAGATGTTTAGACATGTGTCATGATTTATGAATGATAGGTATGTATGTCATGTCTTATGAATGATATGCCATATTTTATGAATAATATGCATGTATGCCATGTCTTATGAATGATACGTATGTATGCCATGTCTTATGAATGAGGTTAAAGTACATGCCTTTAAGGCATAACGATGATGTTAAGTATAATGAATGAATGATGATGAATGACAAGTATGATGAATGAAAGATGATGCTTATGTCTTTAAGGCATAAATATGCTAAACGGCACGGTCGATGGTCGACGGTACGACGGTCGAGAGGACCGGTAAATGGGCCGATAGACGGGCTGAGCCGTAACAAGTTATGCTATGTTAAAGATGTCATGAATGTCTTATGAATGATGAAGCATGTAAAGTATTTTACTTTATGAATGAGCTTGTACCGGACCGAAGTATGGGTCCAAGGGATGGGCACCTTAAGAACGCCCCAGTTCTGGACTACCGACTATGCTGTCCATGGTTCTGGCACTACCGAAGCTGTGCAACAGGGATGGGCACCTTAAGAATGCCTCGGTTCGGGGACTATCGACTATGCTGTCCTTACTCTAGTAGGTCAAGGCTATCTACCTCGTATTTACTTAGGGATGCGCGCTTATGATGAATGAATGTGGTACAGCCGGGCCATGAATGATATGATGATTATGTTTAAGCATTTAAAGTATGTTTTAAATTAAGCATCCTTATATATATATATATATATGCAATTGCCATGATCCATCCATGTTATGCATTATATTTATATAAGAATACTATGCAAGTAGGTTTATACAAGGTATGTTTATGCAAATGATTTCATGTATGATTATGCTAATAATGATGCATGATTTTTGCTAGTTTTGATGCATGATTTTATGCTAGTTTAGATGCATGATTTATTATGTTTATGCTAATTTAGGATGCCATGATTTTATTTATGTTCATGCTAGTTTATGTTGCGACCGGGTGCATGTCGACAAGGATACGGGTTCGTAAAATTTTTAAATTTTTACGTGCAGCGGAAGAATTAGCATAATAATTTCTCAAATTATTTTAACCACGTATCTAGCATGCGACCTTATGATGTGTGGACATGATCATAAATTAAAACTTTTACGGAAAAGTAAACTAATTTACTTTGTACCTCGCGTAACTTGAAGAAAGGGACGAGATCTAACCGTAGTGTCCCTTGGAAGCTCCGCCTCTATTCGCGTCCACGCCGAGTTCTCTTCGGGATGACTTCGCAAAGACACGAGTTTTGTGCCGACGAGAACTACTAGATTCTCTAAAGGCACAACTAGAAGATCAAGAGAGAAGATAGGAAACTAACCACCAAGAATCGGAATCTAAATTCCGGGAAGGAAGGAGATGCTATCCGCTTCTTCTTCTTCTTGTTCGGCTCCTTCTTGGTGATGGTTGCTTGCGCCGGCCCTAGGAGGAAGAGGCGCCGGCCCTAGGTGGAGGAGCTTGGGCGCCGGCCCTAGGAGGAGGGGATGTGGGCGCCGGCCCTAAGGGGAAGGGAGAAGAGAATAAGAGAGAGAGAGAGAGGGAGCTACTAATCTCTTGATAACTCAATTGATTGGAATTCAAGGCTTGCCTTTGGTTCCTTTATATATTAGCCTCTCCCTTGCCAACTCTCTCTTTTAACGGAATTAGTTTTCATAAGAAATTTATCTTATAAATTCTCTTATGAATTATTCCGTTTAAACCAAGTTTTATTATAACTAACTTTATAATAAAACAAATTCATCTCTCCTTTAATTATGGAATAAATTTTACAAGAAATTTATAAACTTTCTTTTATGAAAAATCAATTCATAATTGATTTTATAAAATTAAAATAAACCATTCCATGGATCATTTTAATTTCCATAAAAGAATAAATTTCTATAAATTTATTTATATAAATTTCTCTACACAAATTTATTTATCCATAATTTATAAAACAAATCGCGCTAGATTTATTTTATTAATTAAACCAAATAAATTGGTTTCTTCCCCTTGTTGTGGCCGGCCAAACCAAAGGGTTAGCACCCTCTTTGGTCGGCCAAACCAAACCGAACCGATCGCGAATTAAACTCATTTAATTCGCCCGATAAGCCTTCAAAAGACTTAGCCATTTTAGTTTCCGTTGCGCCTCTGATTAACTCAGATTCGACTTATTTCTCTTGATCGGAAAATCCAATTTTCAACTCGTTTTAAATCCCTCGGATTACTCGTAGTGCGTGTGACTAAATAGGCTTTCGATTTATGTTGGCCGTCTATAATCAACTAATTATAGAACGATCATGAGTGGCACCTAGTAGTACATCATGACCCCCAATTAATCGAAAGATCAACGGTTTGACCTCAGAAGTAATTCTGAAACCCTTCAGCAGCTCTAATGAATCGTGCCCCATTCCCTTCACCATCTTATACCCACTTGGTTCAGGACACGGTCTATTTGTGTCAGTCCCCACTAGGCTGACTACGTCACACCTAGCCCAAGTAGTGTCTTTCTCGTCCTTTGGATTTCTAATTACTCTCATGTATTTAAGAGACTCGAACTCTAAACATGATATGCTCTGGCCAGAGGCTTTGAGTAACAATCCGACGATAGGCCTGGGTATACATCTCCTCGCAAGGAGTGGTGAATCCTTTGTAGGCTGCTCAAACATCTTCGGGCACTTCGGCTTATACCCAATCATCCTGGGTCCACACCTCCTAGGAGATGCTTGCTTAAGATGTTAAAGTATAAGTCTCCATGACCAAGATGACTTGAACACCGCAAGTCAAAGGAACATCGCACTTAAGCTGCAGTAAGAACTTCATTGACATATCTATATAGATTACCATATGAAGTTTTACAGCTAGTCACTCCAATGAACTAGTTCCCTTAACTAGCATCCATGTTTATCTCCGGACATCCCAATGTCACCAGCCAGTGAGAATCAGCTGATTAGAGAATAACCCATGCTAGTCTCAACAGAATTGATAGTGTCCATTTTTATCAATTCATCGACTAGGGATATTTTCAATACTTCACAATTGCACATTTAGAGATAATCACTAGTTGTGATCCCATCACAAATTCTCTTATGCTGTGAATTGTATTGCGGACATTCAGTAGATGAGTTTAAGATCCCAATCAAATACACAAACATGTATACTCAAATAGTGAATTATCATTTATTAAAATAAATGTTTACAATCATAAGGCGATTGCCTTAGGACACTTCTCTCATATCACTAACAAACTCCCACTTGGCCTAATGCCAATCGCTACGGTATCCAATAACATAGGCTCTAACATGACCCTCAAACTTGTTCTGAGGCAAGGCCTTAGTTAAAGGATCCGCTAAATTCCTTTCAGTGGGATTTTCTCAATTTGTATATCATTCCTACTTATAATCTCTCTGATCAGATGATATCGGCGAAGCACGTGTTTGGATCGCTGATGAGACCTTGGTTCCTATGCTTGTGCAATAGCTCCATTGTTGTCTCAATAAGGTATTGCTTCATCAATGGTTGGAACCTCACCAAGTTTTGAGACAAACTTCTTGATCCAGACTGCTTCGTGGTAGCATCCGCTACGGTGTCTTGTTTGGAACTCTTCCAACTTATTGCGCCTCCATTCAAAGTAAATACGTATCCAACTGGATTGAGTCATCCTTATCTGTCTGAACTGCATCTGTATTACCATATCTCCTTCTCCATATATTAGGAACACATCCTTAGTTCTTCTTAAGTACTTAAGGATTGTCTTGACAGCCGCCCAATGATCCATTCCTGGATCAGATTGGTATCTGCTCTTGACGCTCAGAGCATACGATACATCGAGCCTTGTACATAACATAGCATACATGATAGATCCTATCGCGGATGCATAGGGAATCTTATTCATGCAAATCCTCTCGTCTTCTGTGCGCGGACACATAGACTTTGAAAGGTTGATCCCATGCCTGATGGGAAGGTAACCTTTCTTGGATTCCGACATGCTAAACCCTTTTAGCACTCAGTCTATATATGTAGACTGCAAAAGACCAAGCAACCATTTTGATCTATCTCTATAGATTCTAATCCCAAGGATATAGGTTGCTTCTCCCAGGTCTTTCATGGAGAAAGTTTTGGACAACCAAATTTCAACTGTCTGTAAAACTGATATATAAGTAAAATGTCATCGACATATAATACTAGGAATACGACTGCACTCCCACTAACCTTCTTGTACACACAAGGTTTGTCAGGATTTTGTGAGAAATCAAACTCTTTGATTGTCTCATCAAAACGGATGTTCCAGCTCCTAGATGCTTGCTTCAGTCCATATATGGATCGTCGAAGCTTGCATACTTTGGTTTTATCAACCGATGTGAAACCTTCAGGTTGTATCATGTATACATCCTCAAGCAGGTTTCCATTAAGGAAAGTTGTTTTCACATCCATTTGCCATATCTCATAATCATAATGAGCTGCTATGGCCAGGAGCATCCGAATGGATTTAAGCATAATTACCTTCCATGTCGGTTTTCTTCTTGAAAACCCACTTGCACCCTATGGGCTTAATCCCTTCAGGTGGGTTAACCAAGTCCCATACTCGATTTTCGTACATGGAATCCATTTCCGACTTCATGGCTTCAAGCCATTTGTCCCTTTCTGAACATTTCAGAACATCTTCATAACTGATAGGTTCGTCATCGCTTATGAGTAACACGTCGTTCGATTCACTTATGAGAAATCCGTATCTCTCTGGAATATTGCGTGTCCTATCAGACCTACGAAGAGGTGGTGTTGTTTTAGGTTCAACTGATAGCTCATCATTATGAGGTATTGGTTGTGGGTCTAGACTAGGTGTCTCTGTAATGTCTATTGGAGTTTCTTGAACTTCATCAAGTTCAATGCCACTCCCACTGTTTTCTTGTAAAAGAAATTCTCTTTCCAGAAATACAGCATGCCTTGAAACAAACACCTTTTGTTCCAAGGGATGATAGAATTGGTAACCCTTCGTTTCCTTAGGGTATCCAATAAATAGACATTTATCAGACTTAGCATCCAATTTGTCTGATACAGTCCGCTTCACATAAGCGGGACAACCCCATATCTTAAGGTGAGTTAAGTGGGGTTTCTTACTATTCCATGTCTCATATGGAGTAGTAGAGACTACCTTGGTCGGGACTCTGTTTAGCAAGTAAACAGCTGTCTTAAGTGCATAGCCCCAAAAGGATTTTGGAAGAGTTGCATGATTCATCATCGACCTAACCATGTCCATCAAGGTTCGGTTGCGCCTCTCAGATACACCATTATGCTGTGGTGTATATGGCGGAGTCCATTGGGACAATATCCCATTGTCCCTAAGATAATCTTGAAACTCTTGACTTAAGTATTCACCACCCGATCGGATCGAAGTATCTTAATACTTTTGCCAAGCTGTTTCTCTACTTCATTTCTGAACTCTTTGAATTTCTCAAAAGCTTCAGATTTGTGTTTCATCAAGAACACATACCCAAATCGTGAGTGATCATCGATAAAGGTGATGAAGTAGCTATAGCCTCCTTATGCAAGAGTTGACATTGGTCCACATACATCAGTATGTATTAGACCAAGCAATTCTCCCACTGGATTACCTTTTCCAGAAAAGGGTAATTTGGTCATCTTGCCTTTTAAGCATGATTCGCATGTATCAAATGAACCGGGTTCAAATGATTCCAGAATTCCACATCGGTGTAATTCGGTCATGCGTTTCTTACTTACATGGCCAAGACGGCAATGCCAAGTGTAGGAGTCTATTCGATTATCTATTCGAGCACGTTTGTTGCTAACTTCGATATTGAAAACGTCACCGGATAAATCTAACGTGTAGATACCATTGCACAAAGTTCCATTCCCATAAAGAACGTCATTTAAAGTTATGTAACAACAATTGTTACTAAAAGTTAAATGATAACCCTTTTCATTCAAACATGAAATAGATACAATGTTCTTTATTAACGAAGGAACAAAATAACAATTATCCAATTCTAAGACACGTCCAGTGGGGAGCTTTAGCAAATATGTTCCGATGGCAACAGCAGCAATCTTTGCTCCATTTCCAACTCGCAAATTCGCTTCTCCTTTGACGAGTCTTCTTCTATTCCTTAGCCCCTGTATGTCATTACATATATGTGAGCTACACCCAGTATCAAGTACCCAGGTATTTGAGGAAATAGAGTGACATTCAATAACGAAGATACCTGAAGAGGATGGGGCATCGGATGCCTTATTCTTCAAGGACTCAAGATAAACCTTGCAGTTTCTTCGCCAGTGACCCTCCTTGCCACAATGATGGCAAGTTCCTTTTGGTTTCTTTTCAGTCTTTTTGGCCTTTTTCTTCTTCCCTTTATTCTGTTCTTTGGCCTTCCTCTTAGAACCTTTCTTCGAGGAACCAACTAACAGTACCGTCTTTTGATCCGGCTTTACAGAAGGCTCCACAGTCTTCAGCAGGTTGAGCAACTCAGGAATGGTAGTCTCTAGTTTGTTCATCCGATAGTTCATCACAAATTGTGAATAACTTTTGGGCAAACAACTCAGAATTAAGTCGATACTTAGTTCATGATCCATTGCAAAACCGAGTGTGCTCAGTCGCTCAATGTACCCCAACATCTTTAGCACAAACTGCGAGGCAGAAGTGCCTTCCTGCATCTTAGTGGTGAAGAGGAGTCTGGAGACTTCGAACCTTTCGGATCTCGCCTGCTCAACTCATGAAGATGGAAGATGATGGTATTAGCATCCATATGCTCATGCTGCTTTTGCAACTCAGGTACCATAGAGGCTAGCATGATGCAACTCGCAAGTTCAGAATCGGTCACATGTTTCTGATAGGCCACTAGCTGGTCTGGAGTTGCACCTTCCGGAGGATGGTTGGGAAGTTGATTTTCAAGGACATAAGCAAGCTTCTCTGCCTTGAGGACTATCCTCAGGTTTCGAAGCCAGTCCATGAAGTTTGGCCCAGTCAGTTTATTTGTGTCCAAAATGGAACGCAAGTTCAGAGAAGACATGATCGAGTGATTAACCCAGAAATACAAATTGAGTTTATGTGAGAAGAATGATTAAAGAATGTATCTACATTAATAAAATCCTATTTATTTTTCAAATTGAATAACCCTTTTTATCAATTCGGGAGATCGTAGGAACATCTCCAAATACGTTGATATCCAACCATAGATAACAACCACCATGGCTGTGGCCATCAAGTTATTCTTAGCTATGAAGGTAGGTAATTATACCGATTATATATCACATATATGTAACTATCACATTATGCTATCAACTAATTGAATGTTTGCATAAATCATTGGGTTGTTAACTCATTAACAAGTATGCGACATTATACATAGCACCCAACTGCACCTCTCTTTACATCGACCTTGGCTGTGGCACAACAAATCGATGCTCCAAGTTTATGGCTAACCCATTAATCAAGAAATAGTTTTAATATGGTTGGAGCTCATTCAATCGTTTAGTCAGGCTTGGATGTGCCCAACAACCAAAACTAAGGATTGACCTCTGACTCCAACTACATTATTCATAAACTAATTCCATGGTTTGAACATGTTGAGGTTCAAGCTGGGCATGGATGTGTCCATCAACCCAAACGAGAAACAAAACTCCGATTCTAACCATATTAATGGAAGATGTTAGCCTTAATATTTTGTAAGGGGTTTTGGGTCTCATCTTTTCTAAGCACATTCATGACATATAATCATGTCATGACTAACGATTTCCTTAATAAAGTATGTATGTGACTTAAGTTATCAAGTCTCATTAATTGAATTAGGAACCGGATTTCCTAATTCTAATTTCATACTTTATTGAAGGAATTGTTTTGGGAAACAATTTCCTAAATTGTCATAATCAATTTCGGAAATAATATGTTCAAGACTTTGATTTCTCTAAATCAAAACTTGTTAAATTAAGAGACAATTCCCTTAATTCAACCACATATTATTTTCATGAAAATCTCATTTAAGAAACTCTATAGGAAACCATTTTCCTAATTAATTTTGGAGACAACAATATGTAAGAGCATCACCTCTTAAAACATATTTTATTCATGGATTTAATTAATTATAACAAATCGTTTTCTAAGGGTGGCTCCCCGAGGCTCAGATACCCAAAGAAAAGTAATTTGTCGTAAATCCAATTTGGTCCGCTTCGGAAGCGCAACCAAATTAAACATGACAATTTCATTTAAAATTGGGAAATTAAATTACAACAACTAACTTTAAATTGGACGGCGCCCCGAGGCTCAATCCAAAATAAAGAATTTTGTTGTCAATTTAAAAACCAATTCAAATTTAATTGTCAATTAATTGTCCATAAATTTGTCTAGACTTTCTTGAAAGAAAGTGCCCAAAATTGCGAGATTTCAGAATAGGTTTTCAGAATAATTGTAAGTTTCTGGTACAAAGAAAACTTACATATTTCCAAAGTTGGAAAATTTCTAAAATAGAAAATTTCCAAGATTGGAAAGTTTCCAAAGATGGGAAGTTTTCACAATTATTATAAAATTTCAGAAACTAGGAAATTTCAAACGTTTGCGAAATTTCATGAGGATTTCCAAACTTTGAAATTCCTAAATCTAAAATTTATTATAATTGGAAAGTTTCCATAATTGAAAATTTTTCCAAAATTGAATCATGACAAAGTTTTCCGCAAAACAATTTTATGATTATGTCGAACACTAACCGGCTCTGATACCACTGTTGCGACCGGGTGCATGTCGACAAGGATACGGGTTCGTAAAATTTTTAAATTTTTACGTGCAGCGGAAGAATTAGCATAATAATTTCTCAAATTATTTTAACCACGTATCTAGCATGCGACCTTATGATGTGTGGACATGATCATAAATTAAAACTTTTGCGGAAAAGTAAACTAATTTACTTTGTACCTCGCGTAACTTGAAGAAAGGGACGAGATCCAACCGTAGCGTCCCTTGGAAGCTCCGCCCCTATTCGTGTCCACGCCGAGTTCTCTTCGGGATGACTTCGCAAAGCCACGAGTTTTGTGCCGACGAGAACTACTAGATTCTCTAAAGGCACAACTAGAAGATCAAGAGAGAAGATAGGAAACTAACCACCAAGAATCGGAATCTAAATTCCGGGAAGGAAGGAGATGCTATCCGCTTCTTCTTCTTCTTCTTCGGCTCCTTCTTGGTGATGGTTGCTTGTGCTGGCCCTAGGAGGAAGAGGCGCCGGCCCTAGGTGGAGGAGCTTGGGCGCCGGCCCTAGGAGGAGGGGATGTGGGCGCCGGCCCTAAGGGGAAGGGAGAAGAGAATAAGAGAGAGAGAGAGAGGGAGCTACTAATCTCTTGATAACTCAATTGATTGGAATTCAAGGCTTGCCTTTAGTTCTTTTATATAGTAGTCTCTCCCTTGCCAAGTCTCTCTTTTAACGGAATTAACGGAATTAGTTTTCATAAGAAATTTATCTTATAAATTCTCTTATGAATTATTCCGTTTAAACCAAGTTTTATTATAACTAACTTTATAATAAAACAAATTCATCTCTCCTTTAATTATGGAATAAATTTTACAAGAAATTTATAAACTTTCTTTTTATGAAAAAATCAATTCATAATTGATTTTATAAAATTAAAATAAACCATTCCATGGATCATTTTAATTTCCATAAAAGAATAAATTTCTATAAATTTATTTATATAAATTTCTCTACACAAATTTATTTATCCATAATTTATAAAACAAATCGCGCTAGATTTATTTTATTAATTAAACCAAATAAATTGGTTTCTTCCCCTTGTTGTGGCCGGCCAAACCAAAGGGATTTAGCACCCTCTTTGGCCGGCCAAACCAAACCGAACCGATCGCGAATTAAACTCATTTAATTCGCCCGATAAGCCTTCAAAAGACTTAGCCATTTTATGTTTCCGTTGCGCCTCTGATTAACTCAGATTCGACTTATTTCTCTTGATCGGAAAATCCAATTTTCAACTCGTTTTAAATCCCTCGGATTACTCGTAGTGCGTGTGACTAAATAGGCTTTCGATTTATGTTGGCCGTCTATAATCAACTAATTATAGAACGATCATGAGTGGCACCTAGTAGTACATCATGACCCCCAATCAATCGAAAGATCAACGGTTTGATCTCAGAAGTAATTCTGAAACCCTTCAGCAGCTCTAATGAATCGTGCCCCATTCCCTTCACCATCTTATACCCACTTGGTTCAGGACACGGTCTATTTGTGTCAGTCCCCACTAGGCTGACTACGTCACACCTAGCCCAAGTAGTGTCTTTCTCGTCCTTTGGATTTCTAATTACTCTCATGTATTTAAGAGACTCGCACTCTAAACATGATATGCTCTGGCCAGAGGCTTTGAGTAACAATCCGACGATAGGCCTGGGTATACATCTCCTCGCAAGGAGTGGTGAATCCTTTGTAGGCTGCTCAAACATCTTCGGGCACTTCGGCTTATACCCAATCATCCTGGGTCCACACCTCCTAGGAGATGCTTGCTTAAGATGTTAAAGTATAAGTCTCCATGACCAAGATGACTTGAACACCGCAAGTCAAAGGAACATCGCACTTAAGCTGCAGTAAGAACTTCATTGACATATCTATATAGATTACCATATGAAGTTTTACAGCTAGTCACTCCAATGAACTAGTTCCCTCAACTAGCATCCATGTTTATCTCCGGACATCCCAATGCCACCAGCCAGTGAGAATCAGCTGATTAGAGAATAACCCATGCTAGTCTCAACAGAATTGATAGTGTCCATTTTTATCAATTCATCGACTAGGGATATTTTCAATACTTCACAATTGCACATTTAGAGATAATCACTAGTTGTGATCCCATCACAAATTCTCTTATGCTGTGAATTGTATTGCGGACATTCAGTAGATGAGTTTAAGATCCCAATCAAATACACAAACATGTATACTCAAATAGTGAATTATCATTTATTAAAATAAATGTTTACAATCATAAGGCGATTGCCTTAGGACACTTCTCTCATATCACTAACAGTTTAGGATGCCATGATTTATTTATGTTTAAGCTAAGTTAGAATGCCATGATTTTATTTATGTTCATGCTAGTTTAGGATGCCATGATCTATTTATGTTTATGCTAAGTTAGAATTTATTTTATTTAGGTCCAAGGTAAGAATGTTTATGAGGTTATGTTGATTATGATTATGTCTATGCCAAGTATTATGCCATGCTATGAATGTTTACGATGTTGATGTCTATGTCAAGTATTATGCCACGCCATAAATGTTTTTATGGTTATGTTATGCCATGCTACGAATGTGTTCGAGTTATGTTCATGCCATGATGAATGTATGCTAAGTGATGGAAAAGTTTATGTTCTAAGTAAGGCACTAAGTATGTTAATGTCTTATGTGCTCAAGATTAAATGATGAATGGTTTTAGTGAGTAGGAAAGAGTCTTACTAAGCCTGTGTGCTTATAGTCTTATTTCCTTATACCGCAGATCACGCAAGGGGACAGTAAGGAAGTAGCAGGAGGGCATCAAAGAATGTGTGTGATAGTGACTTGGCCAAGGAGCAATATGGTTGCTTGTCTTATGATAGAACTCTACCTTTACTATTAAGTACTTGAATGTGACTCTATGACATGATACTAAAGTATGACATGATATGATGCTAAGTATGACATGATGCTAAGTATGACATGATATGATGCTAAGTATAACATTAATATGCCAAGTTCCCATGTTATGATGCTAGGAATGGTAGTAAGTGCATGTAGGTGTAAGTTTAAAGGTTTTCACTGCATTAGGATGTCTACATGCCCTGAGTATGTTAACGTAACGCCGCTTTATGAAAAGAAAAAAAAAAGCGGGCGTTACATGAACTATCCCCATCATCAAGAAAAGGTATTTTCTCGTGCTTAGTTGTTGAAACATGTTTAGCGGTGGTATCTACCAGTACCTGATGTGTAGATACGGACGCCACTAATCATGTTTGCAACTCTTTGCAGGGGTTTCAGAAAACCCAACGACTAGCTGAGGAACAGATTACCGTCTACATGGGATATGCTACAGAGTGTAGGATGTGCATGTTGATGCAGTCTGACCCTGATTGTTGTTTTGGTGTTGACACCAATTTTAGTTTAGGTTAATGAGATGATTGAGATTAAGTCCTGGTTGGGGACTGGGCACGGAGTTGATGAAATCCTGTCTTGGAGGGTCAGGTCCTAGCATGGGAAGCTAGGTGGATGAAATCCTGGCTTGGAGGGTCAGGTCCTAGCTTGGAGGGCTAGCTTGCATGAAACCATGGCTTGGAGGGCCAGGTCCTAGCTTGGAGGCCTAGGTTGGATGAAATCCTGGCTTGGAGGGCCAGGTCCTAGCTTGGGAAGTTAGGTTTGATGAAATCCTGGTGAGTGATGCCAAGTCCTAGCTTGGGAAGCTAGGTGGAAGTCCCGGTGAGTGAGACTGGGCATGGAATCTTGGTCCGGGGGACTGAGCACGAGTCAGGGAAGGCTGGGAGCCTGTTCTCTTGACTTAGAGTGGATTTGGCCTTGCCTGGATCGGTCTGGTGGCCGATCAGGGAAGTTGGCACGGTGTTCCCTTGTGGATCGGTCTGGTGACCGATCCAGGTATATCTGATTGGTTTAGTGACCGATCAGGGAGCATACAGTGACTTTGTTAGGTTACTGATCGTCTCCTGATCGGTCTGGTGATCGATCAGGGAGGGCTCCTGATCGTTCTGGTGAAAGATCAGGGAGAGGTCAGTAGGTTTCATGGGATTTCATGATCGATCAGGCTGAACGATTAAATGTCGCGAGCTTCTCACTATAACCGATCAGGATGCATCCTGATCGGTCAGGGCATGCCCTGATTGGTCCCCAGACCGATCAGAACACAACCTGATCGGTCTGGTGACCGATCAGTGAGGTTTGGCTGCGAAAGCTGGGAATCCCAGCAATGCTATGGATCGGTCCGGTGACCGATCCACGATCTGTGATCGGTTAGGATGACCGATCATCAGAAGGTCATGATATCTGGCTTCTCACTGTGGACCGATCAGGCTGGTGCCTAATCAGACTCGGCCTATCCTGATCGGTCTATTGACCAATCAGGGATCACTCTGATCGGTCCGTTGACCGATCAGTAGTTGACAGCTTTAATTCAAATGCGTTGTCAGACTTCTGATCGCGTTTTGATTCACTCTGATTTCGTTCTGATAACTCTGATTTCCTCTGATCCACGTTTGATTTCATTTGCTATATGTTGTTAAGTGTGCAGGTGACAGGTTTGATTTCAAATGGTGAAGGAGGGTCAACTGGGAGCTTTCGATGCTACAAGTTTGACGTTTTCCTCTTCTCAGGTTTCAACGAACGACTGCGCCACTAGGATGCTGACTGGGGCTCGGCTGAGGGGAGCTCAGGGAGTCTAGGAGAGGTCAACTAGCTGGCAGTTGCAGTTGAGTAGCTGGTGAGCTGCAGTGGAGCGTCTGGTGACTGGCGATGTGAGCTGCAGAGGCCAGATGCTTAAAAGTCCTGCGAAGTGGAAGAACTGAGAAGAACTCTTCTTTGGCTACTGTTGGGCCCGGGTGCATGTTGACATGGATGCGGGTTCATAATTTTAAAATTAATTACATGCAGCGGAAGGTTTAGCATAAATAATTTCTCAAATTATTTAACCACACATCTAAGCATGCAACTTTATCTTGTGTAGACATGATCATATATTTAAAATTTTACAGAAATGTAAACTAATTTACGTATTACCTCGCGTAACTCGAAGGAAGGGACGAGATTCAATCATAAGCGTCCCTCGAAAGCTCCGCCTCTATTCGCGTCCACGCCGAGTATCTTCGGGATGACTTCGCAAAGCCACGAGTTTCGTGTTCTCGAGAACTACTAGATTCTCCGAGAACGCGACAAGAAAACCAAGAGAGAAGTAATCACATCGGAAAAACTCACTACCAAGGTTGTCCGGAATCACAATTTCGGCGAGAAGGAGGAAGATGACTTGCGCCCAATCCCAAGGTGATAATGGCCGGAGAGGAAGATCATCCCAACGGAATAACTTTGTCGCCTCGGTGCTTCGCCTTGTGCTCACGGCAAGAAGAGGGGAGAAGAGCCTTGTGGCCGGCCAAGAGAAAGAAGGGAGGAGAGGGAGAGAGCCCAGGCAAGAATACTTCGATTGATCTCCAAGCCTTGCCTTGGGTCCTTTATATAGTGGTCTCTCAACCGCCAAGTCTCTTTTTTCTTATGGAATAAATTTTCTATGACTTATTCCATCATGCCAAGTTTTATCATAATTTAATTCATGATAAAAACCTACCAAGTCTCATTTTTCTTATGGAATAAATTTTCTTATCATGGTAAATCAATCCTTGATTGATTTTATAAAATAAAATAACCCAATCCATGGTTCATTTTAATTTCTATGAAAAATAAACCAAACCTTGGTTTATTATATAAAAATTTATATCATCCATAATTTTATAAAACAAGCCACACTTGGTTTATTTTATAAATTGAACCAAAAACTTGGTTCTCTCCGTTTGTTGTGGCCGGCCAAGCAAAGAGGATGGAGACCCTCTTTGGCCAGCCCATCCAAGCCATGCCCCAATGAATTAACCTTATTTAATTCATCTATTAAGTCTTCAAAAGACTTAGCCATTTTACGCTTCCGATGCGTCTCTGAAAAATTCAGATTCGACTTATCGTTTGGCTTAACCAAACCTAATCTCTCTTGATTGGAAAATCTAATTTTCAACTCGTTTTAAATCCCTCGAATTACTCGTAGTGCGTGTGACTAAATAGGCTTTCGATTTATATTGGCCATCTATAATTAATCAATTATAGAATGATCATGAGTGGCACCTAGTAGTACATCATGATCCCCAATTAATTGAAAGATCAACGGTTGACCTCAGAAACAATTCTGAAACACTTCAGCAGCTATAATGAATCGTACCTCATTCCCTTCACCATCTAATACCCACTTGGTTCAGGACATGGTCTATGTGTGTCAGTCCCCACTAGGCTGACTGTTGGGACCGGATGCATATTGACATGGATACGGGTTCGTAATTTTAAAATTTAATTACGTGCAGCGGAAGGTTTAGCATAAATAATTTCTCAAATTATTTTAACCACGTATCTAGCATGTAACCTTATGTTGTGGAGACATGATCATACATTTAAAATTTTGTAGAAAGTAAAATAATTTACTTAATACCTCGCATGACTCGTAGAATGGGACGAGATCCAACCGTGGCGTCCCTTGCAAGCTCCACCTCTATTCGCATCCACGCCGAGTTTTCTTCGGGATGACTTTGCAAAGCCACGAGTTTCGTGCCAACAAGAACTACTAGATTCTCCAAAGGCACGACAAGAATACCAAGAGAGAGATGAAAAACTAACCACCAAACGAAGAACGGAATCAAGATTCCGGGAGGAGGGAAGGAGTCACGCCCGCTTCTTCTTCTTCTTCGGCTTCTTCTTGGTGGTGGAAGCTCACGGCAACGGGGGAGGGCTCTAGGGCCGGCGGCACTAGAAGAGGAGAGGGAGAGAAGGAGAGGGAGAGAGGCTAGGCAAGATTCCTTGATCTCTTTGATTAATTTCCAAGCCTTGCCTTGGTACCTTTATATAGTAGCCTCTTAATCGCCAAGTCTCCTCTTAACGGAATAAATTTTTCATAAGAAATTTATCTTATAAATTTTTCTATGAATTATTCCGTTATGCCAAGTTTTTATTATAACTTAATTTATAATAAAAACAACCATGTCTCCCCTTTTATTATGGAAAGAAATTTCTTTATATAAATTTCGTTATATAAATTTCTTTATCATGGTAAATCAATCCATTATTGATTTTATAAAATAAAATAAACCATTCCAAGGTTTATTTTATTTTCCATGATAAATAAATTTCTTTATACAAATTTCTTTATCCATAATTTTATAAGACAAACCACGCGTGGTTTATTTTATAATTTTGAACCAAACAATTTGGTTCTTCCCTCTTTGGCCGGCCAAACCCAAGCCACGATCTCACGAATTAATCTCATTTAATTCGTTCAATAAGTCTTCAAACGACTTAGCCATTTTATGCTTCCGATGCGTCTCTGAAAAATTCAGATTCGACTTATCTCTCTTGATCGGAAAATCCAATTTTAAACTCGTTTTAAATCCCTCGGACTACTCGTAGTGTGTGTGACTAAATAGGCTTTCGATTTATGTTGGCCGTCTATAATTAACCAATTATAGAACGATCATGAGTGGCACCTAGTAGTACATCATGATCCCCAATTAATCGAAAGATCAACGGTTGACCTCAGAAACTATTCTGAAACCCTTCAGCAGCTTTAATGAATTGTGCCTCATTCCCTTCACCATCTTATACCCACTTGGTTCAGGACACGGTCTATGTGTGTCAGTCCCCACTAGGCTGACTACGTCACACCTAGCCCAAGTAATGCCATTCTCGTCCAACGGATTCTAATTACTCTCATGTTTCTGAGAGATTCATACTCGGAACATGTGATGCTCTGGCCAGAGGCTTCGAGTAACAATCCGATGATAGGCCTTGGGTATACATCTCCTCGCAAGGAGTGGTGAATCCTTTGTAGGCAGTTCAAACATCTTCGGGCACTTCGGCTTATACCCAATCATCCTGGGTCCACACCTCCTTGGAGATGCTTGCTTAAGATGTCAAAGTATATGTCTTCATGACCAAGATGACTTGAACACCGCCAGTCAAAGGAACATCGCACTTAAGCTGCGGTAAGAACTTCATTGACATATCTATATGTAGATTACCATATGAAGTTTTACATCTAGTCACTCCAATGAACTAGTTCCCTTAACTAGCATTCATGTTTATCTCCGGACATCCCAATGTCACCAGCCAGTGAGAATCAGCTGATTAGAGAATAACCCATGCTAGTCTCCACAGAATTGATAGTGTCCGTATTTATCAATTCATCGACTAGGGACAATTTCAATACTTCACAATTGCACATGTAGAGATAATCACTAGTTGTGAATTCATCACAAATTCTCTCATGCTGTGAATTGTATTGCGGATATTCAGTAAATGAGTTTAAGATCTCAATCAAATACACGAACATGTATACTCAAATAGTGAATATTCATTTATTAAAGTAAATGATTACAATCATAAGGCGATTGCCTTAGGACACTTCTCTCATATTACTAACAAACTCCCACTTGGCCTAATGCCAATCGCTACGGTATCCAATACCACAGGCTCTAACATGACCCTCAAACTTGCTTTGAGGCAAGGCCTTAGTTAAAGGATCCGCTAAATTCCTTTCAGTGGGAATTTTCTCAATTTGTATATCATTCCTACTTATAATCTCTCTGATCAGATGATAGCGGCGAAACACGTGTTTGGATCGCTGATGAGACTTTGGTTCCTTTGCTTGTGCAATAGCTCCATTGTTGTCGTAGTAAACCGGTATTGCTTCATCTATGGTTGAACCACACCAAGTTCTGAGACAAACTTCTTGATCCAGACTGCTTCTTTTGATGCTTCCGAAGCCGCAATATATTCCTCTTCCGTGGTAGAATCCGCTACGGTGTCTTGTTTGGAACTCTTCCAACTTATTGTGCCTCCATTCAAAATAAATACGTATCCAGACTCAGATTTGGAGTCATCCTTATCTGTCTGGAAACTGGCATCTGTATACCCACGTATTACCATATCACCTTCTCTATATATTAGGAACACATCCTTAGTTCTTCTTAAGTACTTAAGGATTGTCTTGACAGCCGCCCAATGATCCATTCCTGGATCAGACTGGTATCTGCTCGTGACGCTCAGAGCATACGATACATCGGGCCTAGTACATAACATAGCATACATGATAGATCCTATCACGGATGCATAAAGAATCTTATTCATGCAAATCCTCTCGTCTTCTGTGCGCGGACACATAGACTTTGAAAGGTTGATCCCATGCCTGATGGGAAGGCAACCTTTCTTGGATTCCGACATGCTAAACCTTTTTAGCACTCGGTCTATATATGTAGACTGCGAAAGACCAAGCAACCGTTTTGATCTATCTCTATAGATTCTAATCCCAAGGATATAGGTTGCTTCTCCCAAGTCTTTCATGGAGAAAGTTTTGGACAACCAAATTTTAACTGACTGTAAGACTGTTATATCATTTCCTATAAGTAATATGACATCGACATATAACACTAGGAATACGACTGCACTCCCACTAACCTTCTTGTACACACATGGTTCGTCAGGATTTTGTGAGAAATCAAACTCTTTGATTGTCTCATCAAAACTGATGTTCCAGCTCCTGGATGCTTGCTTCAGTCCATATATGGATCGCCGAAGCTTGCATATTTTGGTTTTGTCAACCGATATGAAACCTTCAGGTTGTATCATGTATACATCCTCAAGCAGGTTTCCATTAAGGAAAGCTGTTTTCACATCCATTTGCCATATCTCATAATCATAATGAGCTGCTATGGCTAGGAGCATCCGAATGGATTTAAGCATAGCTACTGGTGAATAGGTTTCGTCATAATCAATTCCTTGTTTCTGACGATATCCTTTTGCCACTAATCTAGCCTTAAAGGTAACAACATTACCTTCCATGTCGGTTTTCTTCTTGAAAACCCACTTGCACCCTATGGGCTTAATCCCTTCAGGTGGGTTGACCAAGTCCCATACTTGGTTTTCGTACATGGAATCCATTTCCGACTTCATGGCTTCAAGCCATTTGTCCCTTTCTGAACTTTTCAGAACATCTTCATAACTGATAGGTTCGTCATCGCTTATGAGTAACACGTCGTTCGATTCACTTATGTGAAATCCGTATCTCTCTGGAATATTGCGTGTCCTATCAGACCTACGAAGAGGTGGTGTTGTTTTAGATTCAACTGATAGCTCATCATTATGAGTTATTGGTTGTGGGTCTAGACTAGGTGTCTCTGTAATGTCTATTGGAGTTTCTTGAACTTCATCAAGTTCAATGTCACTCCCACTGTTTTCATGTAAAAGAAATTCTTTTTCTAGAAATACAGCATGCCTTAAAACAAACACCTTTTGTTCCAAGGGATGATAGAATTGGTAACCCTTCGTTTCCTTAGGGTATCCAATAAATAGACATTTATCAGACTTAGCATCCAATTTGTCTGATACAGTCTGCTTCACATAAGCAGGACAACCCCATATTTTAAGGTGAGTTAAATGAGGTTTCTTACTATTCCACGTCTCATATGGAGTAGTAGAGACTACCTTGCTCGGGAGTCTGTTTAGCAAGTAAATAGCTGTCTTAAGTGCATAGCCCCAAAAGGATTTTGGAAGAGTTGCATGATTCATCATAGATCTAACCATGTCCATCAAGGTTCGGTAACGACTCTCAGATACACCATTATGCTGTGGTGTATGTGGCGGAGTCCATTGAGACAATATCCCATTGTCCCTAAGATAATCTTGAAACTCTTGACTTAAGTATTCACCACCCCGATCGGATCGAGGTATATTAATACTTTTGCCAAGCTGTTTCTCTACTTCATTTCTGAACTCTTTGAATTTCTCAAAAGCTTCAGATTTGTGTTTCATCAAGAACACATACCCGAATCGTGAGTGATCATCGATAAAGGTAATGAAGTAGCTATAGCCTCATTGTGCAAGAGTTGACATTGGTCCACATACATCAGTATGTATTAGACCAAGCAATTCTCCCACTGGATTACTTTTTCCGGAAAAGGGTAATTTGGTCATCTTGCCTTTCAAGCATGATTCGCATGTATCAAATGAACCGGGTTTAAATGATTCCAAAATTCCACATCGGTGTAATTTGGTCATGCGTTTCTTACTTACATGGCCAAGACGACAATGCCACGTATAGGAGTATATTCGATTATCTATTCGAGCACGTTTGTTGCTAACTTCGATATTGTAAACGTCACTGGATAAATCTAACGTGTAGATACCATTGCACAAAGTTCCGATCCCATAAAGAACGTCATTTAAAGTTATGTAACAACAATTGTTACTAAAAGTTAAATGATAACCCTTTTCATTCAAACATGAAATAGATACAATGTTCTTTATTAACAAAGGAACAAAATAACAATTAACCAATTCTAAGACACGTCCAGTAGGGAGCTTTAGCAAATATGTTCCAATGGCAACAACAGCAATCTTTGCTCGATTTCCAACTCGCAAATTCGCTTCTCCCTTGACGAGTCTTCTTCTATTCCTTAGCCCCTGTATGTCATTACATATATGTGAGCTACACCTAGTATCATGTACCCAGGTGGTTGAGGAAATAGAGTGACATTCAATAACGAAGATACCTGAAGAGGATGGGGCATCGGATGCCTTCTTCTTCAAGGACTCAAGATAAACCTTGCAGTTTCTTCGCCAGTGACCCTCCTTGCCACAGTGATGGCAAGTGCCTTTTGGTGTCTTTTCAGTCTTTTTGGGCTTTTTCTTCTTTCCCTTATTCTGTTCTTTGGCCTTCCTCTTAGAACCTTTCTTTGAGGAACCAACTAACAGTACCGTCTTTTGATCCTGCTTCACAGAAGGCTCTACAGTCTTCAGCAGGTTGAGAAACTCAAGAATGGTAGTCTCCAGCTTGTTCATCCGATAGTTCATCACATATTGTGAATAACTTTTGGGCAAACAATGCAGAATTAATCAATACTTAATTCATGATCCATTGTAAAACCGAGTGTGCCCAGTCGCTCAATGTACCCCAACATCTTCAACACAAACTGTGAGACAGAAGTGCCTTCTTGCATTTTAGAGGTGAAGAGGAGTCTGGAGACCTCGAACCTTTCGGATCTCGCCTGCTCGTCAAATAACTCATGAAGATGGAAGATGATGGTATAAGCATCCATATGCTCATGATGCTTTTGCAGCTCAGGTACCATAGCGGCTAGCATGATGCAACTCGCAAGTTCAGAATCGGTCACATGTTTCTGATAGGCCACTAACTGGTTTGGAGTTGCATTTTCTGGAGGACGGTTGGGAAGTTGATCTTCAAGGACATAAGCAAGCTTCTCTGCCTTGAGGACTATCCTCAGGTTTCGAAGCCAGTCTATGAAGTTTGGCCCAGTCAGTTTATTGGTGTCCAAAATGGAAAGTAAATTTAGAGAAGACATGATCGAGTGATTATTCTAGAAATACAAATTGAGCTTATGTGAGAAGAATGATAAAGAATGCATCAACATACATTAATTAAATCCTATTTAATTTTTCGAATTGAATAACCCTTTTTATCAATTCGGGAGATCGTAGGAACATCTCCAAATAGGTTGATATCCAACCATAGATAAGAACAACCATGGCTGTGGCCATCAAGTTATTCTTAGCTATGAAGGTAGGTGATTATACTGATTACATATCACATATATGTAACTATCACTTTATGCTATCAACTAATTGAATGTTTGTATAAATCATTGGGTTGTTAACTCATTAACAAGTATGCAACATTATACATAGCACCCAACCTGCACCTCTCTTTACATCGACCTTGGCTGTGGCACAACAAATCGATGCTCCAAGCTTAAGGCTGACCCATTAATCAAGAAATAGTTTTAATATGGTTGAGTTCATTCAACCATTTAGTCAGGCTTGGATGTGTCCAACAACCAAAACTAATGTAACACCCGCTTTTTTTTTTTTTCTTTGACCATCATAAAGCGGTGTTACGTTAACATACTTAGGACATGTAGACATCATAATGCAGCGGAAAACTTTAAACTTACACCTACATGCACTTTCTAGCATTCCTAGCATCATAACATACTTAGCATCATGTCATACTTAGTATCATGCCATACTTAGCGTCATGTCATACTTTAGCATTCTGTCATACTTTAGCATCATGTCATAGAGTCATAGTCATATTCAAGTACTTAGTAGTAAAGGTAAAGTTCTATCATAAGACAAGCAAACATATGGTCTCTTGGCCAAGTCACTATCACACACATTCTGCAATGCCCTCCTGCTGCTTCCTTACTGTTCCCTTGCGTGATCTGCGGTATAAGAAAGTAAGACTATAAGCACACAGGCTTAGTAAGACTCTTTCCTACTCACGAAAACCATCCGTCACTTAATCATAAACATATGAAACATTAGCACACTTAGCGCTTTACTTAGAACATCATCCTTATCATCACTTAGCATTCATTTGACATGTCATGGACATAGCTTCATCCCATTCATAGCATGGCATAAACATAATCATAAACATTCGGGTACGACATAATACTTGACATAACATAATCATCGTAAACATTCATAGCATGACATAATACTTGATATAGACATAAACATCGTAAACATTCATGGCATGGCATAATACTTGACATAGACATAAATAAAATCATGGCATAAATCTAATTACAATCATGGCATCCCATACTAGCATGAGCATGAACAAAATAATGGCATTCTAACGTAACATAAACATAATTAAACCATGGCATCTTAAACTAACATAAACATCAATAAACTCATGGCACCCTAACTTAGCATACACATAATTAAAGCATGGCATTCTAAACTAGCATAAAATCATGGCATCCTAAACTAACATGAGCATAGATAAAATCATGGCATCCTAAACTATCATAAACATAATTAAAGCATGGCATTCTAAACTAGCATCAAATCATGGCATAAACATAAATAACATCATAGCATAAACATAAATAATATCATGGCATAAGCTTAAATAATATCATGGCATAAACATAAATAAAATCATGGCATAAAACATAAATAAAATCATGGCATGAACTACTTCATAACATACTTTTCGTAAACATACTTTTCATAACATAATGCATACATAGATGGATGCATGAGCAAGTGCATATATCATAAGGATGCTTAGTTTAAAATTATATTTTTCATAAACATACTTTTCATAAACATACTTTTTCATAATGAATGCATGGGCATGCGTATATATCATACGGATGCTTAATCTTTAAAAATATACTTTTCATTTCTTAAAACATAATCATCATATCATTGGGCCCTGGCTTGTACCACATACATACATCATAAGCGCGCATCCCTAAGTAAATACGAGGTAGCTAGCCTCGACCTACTAGGGTAAGGACAGCATAGTCGGTAGTTCCCCGAACCGAGGCGTTCTTAAGGTGCCCATCCTGTTGCACAGCTTCGGTAGTGCCAGAACCGTGGACAGCATAGTCGGTAGTCCAGAACCGGGGCGTTCTTAAGGTGCCCATCCCTTGGACCCATACTTCGGTCCGGTACAAGCCCATTCATAAAGTAAAATACTTTACATGCTTCATCATTCATGAGACATTCATGGCATACTTAACATAGCATACTTGTTACGGCTCGGCCCGTCTACCGGCCCATTTACCGGTCCTTTCGACCGTCGTACCGTCAACCATCGACCGTGCCGTTTAGCATATTTATGCCTTAAAGACATAAGCATCATCTTTCATTCATCATACTTGTCATTCATCATCATACTTGTCATTCATCATCGTTATGGCCTTAATGGCATGTACTTTAACCTCATTCATAATACATGAATACATACATCTTATTCATAAAACATGGCGTACATACGTATCATTCATAAGACATGACATACTTGCATATTATTCATAA
>JAGFNQ010002554.1:131232-170869 GCA_024364735.1 Boesenbergia rotunda | reverse complement strand
AAGGGGCATGCTCCCACAGCATCTGTTGGATGGGCGTGGCTTTCCACATTCAATCCTATAAACCAGGCAGTTGGTTAACCTGGTAAGGCTACAGCAATCAAATACAGACAAACAAGTTGATTCAATTTCACCACGAAGGTCAGTCAACTACAGCCGAGCAACATCGCCGAGTCCGGGTACTGACCCGACCAAGCAGAAGTGCCGAGTCCGGGTGTTGACCCGACCGAGCAGAAGTGCCGAGTCCGGGTGCTAACCCGACCGAGCAGAAATGCCGAGTTCGGGTGCCAACCCAACCGAGCAGCTAATAACTCGAGTGTCCCGAGCAATCAACACTTAGCGAAAATCCCTTGTCTAACCGGAAGAGTCAACCTTAAGCTAATAACTCGAGTGTCCCGAGCGGTCAACACTTAGCGAAAATTTGCTGCTTGGCTTAAAGTGTCGGCCTTCAATGAATAAGTCGGGTATGCCGAATAAACATTAGTAAAAATCTCATGCATCGCAAGCAGCCGAATAAATTAATGCGACAAGAAGAATGGAGAAATAAAAAGTCGACATAATTGAAGCAGGGCCCGTGGCCATTACAAAACTGGGCCCCGAGAGCCGAGTCAGGCCAGACAAGATCATTGCAAAAACTTTAAGGCCTTAAGGCCGAGTCATAACAAAGCAAAGAAAGATCGAAATCTAATTTAAGTAAACGGAGGGAAAGCATCTTCCAGGATCATTGCTCTGATCCGAGTGGGCTTCACAGCGTTGGGAGGAAGATCTGTTGGGAGATGTCCGACCTCTGTCAATTGTTGAATAGCGCCCCTAACCCCGAACATGACCATGCCGCCAGTGCGTGCCGCCACCTGATCGAGGATAGGGTCAGACCGAATGTAAGCCAAGCGGGCCGCTTCGATCCGCGCTGGTTCGCCCGACTGATAGTCTTCTAGTTCCTTCTTTAATCGGGCGATCTCAACATCCTTTTCCTAAATAGTAGCCGCCCGAGCCGCCAGTTGCTTTTCTTTGCTCACCAGTTGAGCCTCTAGAGCTTGGAAGGCCTCTTGTTGAGCAGCCAGCTCTGTCTCCTTATTTTTTAAAGCGAGTTGGGTTTGGTTATGAGCTGTGGCCGACTCCTTCAGTTGTTGATGGAGACCCTTAGCTTCGGCAGTTTTCTTGTCTAAGTCGGAACGAGCTCGGGGGTAACGACTCTGAACAGTTTTCTTTTCACCCTCTACATAGGCCACCCGATTGGATAGTCGTTCTATCTCTTGAGCAGCAGCGGCCATGGCTTGATGCTCCTCTTTGGACCGAATTTCCGATTCCGATAACTGCAGCCTTAGTGCAGTTATCTCTGAACGCAGAGCGTCCATGCCTTCGTCACCCGGGGGGAGGGTGCAATGGGCCAGCTTGCTCTCCAGCTCCTGCACTCACATCTCGGCCGCTCGGCGCTCCCTAATGTTTATGACTAAGGCCTGGCCGACCGACTGGCTGGCCGCCCAATGCTGCATCATGATAGGAATACTATTAATATAAGTAAAAAGGAAAACAACTGAAAGAAAAGAAGAAGTACCTGAGTAGCCTCCATGAAAAAGCTATCGGCTAAACTCATAGGATTCCTATCAGTGGTCATAGCCCGACCCTGATCCCAACTAGCGACCAGCTGACCGTGTAGGTTGAGTGGCTAGGGTTGGACTATTTGAGCCATAGTAGTCTCCGAAGGAAGCTGAATGTTCACCATCGGTCGCGGGGGCGACTGCATTGATAGTAAGGCCTCCACGGCATCGGCTGTAACGCCCGCTTTTTTTTTTCTTTTTTTTCTTTGACCATCATAAAGCGGTGTTACGTTAACATACTTAGGACATGTAGACATCATAATGCAGCGGAAAACTTTAAACTTACACCTACATGCACTTTCTAGCATTCCTAGCATCATAACATACTTAGCATCATGTCATACTTAGCATCATGCCATACTTAGCGTCATGTCATACTTTAGCATTCTGTCATACATTAGCATCATGTCATAGAGTCATAGTCATATTCAAGTACTTAGTAGTAAAGGTAAAGTTCTATCATAAGACAAGCAAACATATGGTCTCTTGGCCAAGTCACTATCACACACATTCTGCAATGCCCTCCTGCTGCTTCCTTACTGTTCCCTTGCGTGATCTGCGGTATAAGAAAGTAAGACTATAAGCACACAGGCTTAGTAAGACTCTTTCCTACTCACGAAAACCATCCGTCACTTAATCATAAACATATGAAACATTAGCACACTTAGCGCTTTACTTAGAACATCATCCTTATCATCACTTAGCATTCATTTGACATGTCATGGACATAGCTTCATCCCATTCATAGCATGGCATAAACATAACCATAAACATTCGGGTACGACATAATACTTGACATAACATAATCATCGTAAACATTCATAGCATGGCATAATACTTGATATAGACATAAACATCGTAAACATTCATGGCATGGCATAATACTTGACATAGACATAAATAAAATCATGGCATAAATCTAATTACAATCATGGCATCCCATACTAGCATGAGCATGAACAAAATAATGGCATTCTAACGTAACATAAACATAATTAAACCATGACATCCTAAACTAACATAAACATCAATAAACTCATGGCACCCTAACTTAGCATACACATAATTAAAGCATGGCATTCTAAACTAGCATAAAATCATGGCATCCTAAACTAACATGAGCATAGATAAAATCATGGCATCCTAAACTATCATAAACATAATTAAAGCATGACATTCTAAACTAGCATCAAATCATGGCATAAACATAAATAACATCATAGCATAAACATAAATAATATAATGGCATAAACATAAATAAAATCATGGCATAAACATAAATAAAATCATGGCATGAACCTACCTTCATAACATACTTTTCGTAAACATACTTTTCATAACATAATGCATACATAGATGGATGCATGAGCAAGTGCATATATCATAAGGATGCTTAGTTTAAAATCATATTTTTCATAAACATACTTTTCATAAACATACTTTTTCATAATGAATGCATGGGCAATGCGTATATATCATACGGATGCTTAATCTTTAAAAACATACTTTTCATTTCTTAAACATAATCATCATATCATTGGGCCCTGGCTTGTACCACATACATACATCATAAGCGCGCATCCCTAAGTAAATACGAGGTAGCTAGCCTCGACCTACTAGGGTAAGGACAGCATAGTCGGTAGTCCCCGAACCGAGGCGTTATTAAGGTGCCCATCCCTGTTGCACAGCTTCGGTAGTGCCAGAACCGTGGACAGCATAGTCGGTAGTCCAGAACCGGGGCGTTCTTAAGGTGCCCATCCCTTGGACCCATACTTCGGTCCGGTACAAGCCCATTCATAAAGTAAAATACTTTACATGCTTCATCATTCATGAGACATTCATGGCATACTTAACATAGCATACTTGTTACGGCTCGGCCCGTCTACCGGCCCATTTACCGGTCCTTTCGACCGTCGTACCGTCAACCATCGACCGTGCCGTTTAGCATATTTATGCCTTAAAGACATAAGCATCATCTTTCATTCATCATACTTGTCATTCATCATCATACTTGTCATTCATCATCGTTATGGCCTTAATGGCATGTACTTTAACCTCATTCATAATACATGACATACATACATCTTATTCATAAAACATGGCGTACATACGTATCATTCATAAGACATGACATACTTGCATATTATTCATAAAACATGGCATATCATTCATAAGACATGGCATACATACATATCATTCATAAATCATGGCACATGTCTAAACATTCTATGACCTAACATATATTTCATGACTTATAAGCTAAAGGTTTAGTTAACATGGTATTCTTCCACCTTACTTAAGCATACCTCCTAATCACCTATAGCCTAGGGCACTCTAGGGTACTCCAAAAATTCCCAAAAATTATACTTAACTTCTAAACATCATAAGGGAACACTAAATAACATTATCATGATTTTTAACATATTTTTGGACCTTTAAAATATGCTGGCCGAAACCCTTGAACTTAAAGTTCTGGGTTTTGCTTCCTTCATGTTGGCCGAAACTCTAGGGTGTCCTAGAGCACTCTAAAAATTCCCAAAAATTTTACTTAACTTCTAAACATCATAAGGGAATACTAAATAACATTATCATGATTTTTAACATATTTTTATACCTTTAAAACATGCTGGCCGAAACCCTTGAACTTAAAGTTCTGGGTTTTGCTTCCTTCATGTTGGCCGAAACTCTAGGGTGTCCTAGAGCACTCTAAAAATTCCCAAAAATTTTACATAACTTCTAAACATCATAAAGGAACACTAAATAACATTATCATGATTTTTAACATATTTTTAGACCTTTAAAACATGCTGGCCGAAACCCTTGAACTTAAAGTTCTGGGTTTTGCTTCCTTCATGTTGGCCGAAACTCTAGGGTGTCCTAGAGCACTCTAAAAATTCCCAAAAATTCTACTTAACTTCTAAACATCATAAGGGAACACTAAATAACATTATCATGATTTTTAACATATTTTTAGACCTTTAAAACATGCTGGCCGAAACCCTTGAACTTAAGGACCTTGGTTTTTCTTTCCTTTCAACATCACATCCAAAAACTAACCCATATATCATGCTAAAAATCATGGAAATCATAGATAACTATTATACCACAGGTGAGGGAGTCTTACCTTAGATTTCTTGATTTTTAGACCTTGGATGGAAAGAAGGAAGAAGACTTGACCACACCTAGCCCTTGGAAACTTGAGAAGACCTTAGATCTTGGAGGATGAGACTTTTTGTGAAGTTTTCTCAAGGGAGAAGTCCTCCTTGAGTGCTCGGCAAGAATGGAGAAGGAAGAGAGGAGCAAATGCACTTGATGGCATGAAGAATGAAACTCCCAAACCCCCTTATTAATCAACCATTAAAGTGGTGAATGAAGAGTTTTCCATGACCCTTCATCTTCTTCTACCATTTAACCACCATTCACTCCATTTCCTCACAAGAATTCCTTGTTAGGTGAGTTGGTTAAAGCATTCTTGGTTGTACAAGAGGTCCAAGGTTCAATCCTTGGCCCATGCACCTTTATTTTTATTTTATTTAATCCTTTTTCTTATTTTCGAAAATTCCCCTTTTATTTCAAAAATTCTCCAAAAATGACCCATAATTATGCCAATATTCCTAAATAAAATTCTTTTATATTTATATTAATTTTACCCAATTACTACCCATTTTTGGAGCCCATTTAAAGCCCATTAGTACCAAATCTCTTTATTTAAATGGGGAAATTAGACTAATATTTACCCAAAATCATGCTAATATATCCAATTAAATCCTATTTATATTTATACTAACTTTTACCTAAAATCCACCGATAATTATGGTACTAGCAAGCCCATATAAGGCCCATTAGTGCCCTTTTTTTCCTAATTTAAATGGGAAAACATGGATTTTCTAGGCCCAAGTTTGCATTAATATTCCTTGGTCCCTTGGAAAATTATCTAAACATGCTTAATATTTTAATAAAACATTAAGAGAATTTTCCGGGTCGTTACAATCCCCCATACCTCTTGAAAGTTCGTCCTCGAACTTAGAATAACTCCGGGTACTTGCGCCTCATCTCGTCCTCGCGTTCCCAGGTAGCTTCTTCGAACCGTTGACTTTGCCATAGGACCTTGACTAAGGGTACCTCCTTACTCCTCAGCTTCTTGACTTCCCTATCCAAAAATCTGGATGGGTCTGCTCTCATAACTTAGGTCCTCTTGTACTTGCACTGTCTGCGGCTCGATCACTCGGTCCATATTTTGAATACACTTTTTAAGCAGGGACACATGGAATACGTTATGGATAGCTGACATCTCTGAAGGTAGCTCCAGCTCGTATGCCACCTTACCGACTCTTTTCAGAATCAGGTACGGCCCCACATAGCGCGGACTTAGTTTTCCTTTCTTCCCAAATCTGGTCACTCCCTTCTTCATACCGGACCACCAAAACTTCTCCTTCAGATCCTGATACATCTTGGTGGATCCTGGATGCATCAAGTAAGGGGTTCTGTGAGCTTCTGCCAGTATCTCTTTTCGAAGCTCCGGATCACTAGGGATACATAGATGATCCCTAATGTAGAGTATTCCACCTTCGGCGATATGAAAACTATCGCCCTTTCCTTCTAGGACCTCCTGTTTTATTTTCTGGAGACTCAGATCACCATTTTGTTTTTCCAATATGTCCTCACATAGCGCGGGTGATATTGTCATGGTGGAAAGTCGCCCGGAGATGACTTCGACCCCAAAATTCATAATTTCTTTTTCAAGTGGTCGGGATAATTTAGATATGGACATCAAGGTGGCACTTGACTTCCGGCTGAGTGCATCGGCCACTTTGTTCGCCTTTCCTGGATGATAGAAGATCTCACAGTCGTAGACCTTCACCAACTCGAGCCATCGGCGTTGTCTCATATTCAGGTCTTTCTGAGTGAAGAAATATCGCAGACTCTGGTGGTCTGTATAAATCTTACACTGCGCTCCATATAGAGATAACGCCTCCATATTTTAAGAGCGAAGACCACCGCGACCAGTTCCAGATCATGAGTGGGGTAATTCTGTTCATATTCCTTAAGTTACCTAGAGGCATAAGCAATGACCTTACCACTCTGCCTAAGTACAGCTCCAAGTCCTAGCTTGGAAGCATCGCTGTATACATCGAAGTTCTGATTATTTCTTTGACCTATAATTGGCTAATGTCATTATTAACTCCATGATATAATTATATGCATACATCATAGTTATATACTTATTTTAATCCTGGGTACCTAATAATAATAGTATGCTTCCGGATATTAATTCTCAACCCGGGTTACGAATTATATTAGTTGTATGATTATTATAGAATAGGTGAGATCCTACTTATTATATTACCATAAAATAACTTAAGGTAGTCTTATATATTATATATAAGGCATCAGTAACCCATAACCTATAATAAGTATTAACATAATTAGAACCCTACCCTATGCGTCCCTACCTAAGTTGTACCATATAACCTATACCATTAATTATATCAGTACTAATATCATGGAACTAATGCTATACGCTAACATAGGTGAGAGTGTTATAATCTCCTGTGGGTAGGTTATCAGATAATTTTCTACATGTGACTATATTATAGATTATACATAATATCATAAATTATAGTTTCTTTTCTACGCCTATATTATTCTAAATATTTAATTCCTAAAATAAGATAAAGCATCATTCATCGTTACATATCGTAACGTACTTTTCATCATAAATATCATTCATACTGGCATACCTTAAAATCATAAAACATCTTCCTACTATAAGATATGTAAAGAGGTACTTACTTGGAAGCGGCAGGAAGAGGGCTTGATGTGTGTGTAGTGAGATGGTTACTGCTCTGATACCAACCTGTAACACCCGCTTTTTTTTTTCTTTGACCATCATAAAGCGGTGTTACGTTAACATACTTAGGACATGTAGACATCATAATGCAGCGGAAAACTTTAAACTTACACCTACATGCACTTTCTAGCATTCCTAGCATCATAACATACTTAGCATCATGTCATACTTAGCATCATGCCATACTTAGCGTCATGTCATACTTTAGCATTCTGTCATACTTTAGCATCATGTCATAGAGTCATAGTCATATTCAAGTACTTAGTAGTAAAGGTAAAGTTCTATCATAAGACAAGCAAACATATGGTCTCTTGGCCAAGTCACTATCACACACATTCTGCAATGCCCTCCTGCTGCTTCCTTACTGTTCCCTTGCGTGATCTGCGGTATAAGAAAGTAAGACTATAAGCACACAGGCTTAGTAAGACTCTTTCCTACTCACGAAAACCATCCGTCACTTAATCATAAACATATGAAACATTAGCACACTTAGCGCTTTACTTAGAACATCATCCTTATCATCACTTAGCATTCATTTGACATGTCATGGACATAGCTTCATCCCATTCATAGCATGGCATAAACATAACCATAAACATTCGGGTACGACATAATACTTGACATAACATAATCATCGTAAACATTCATAGCATGGCATAATACTTGATATAGACATAAACATCGTAAACATTCATGGCATGACATAATACTTGACATAGACATAAATAAAATCATGGCATAAATCTAATTACAATCATGGCATCCCATACTAGCATGAGCATGAACAAAATAATGGCATTCTAACGTAACATAAACATAATTAAACCATGGCATCCTAAACTAACATAAACATCAATAAACTCATGGCACCCTAACTTAGCATACACATAATTAAAGCATGGCATTCTAAACTAGCATAAAATCATGGCATCCTAAACTAACATGAGCATAGATAAAATCATGGCATCCTAAACTATCATAAACATAATTAAAGCATGACATTCTAAACTAGCATCAAATCATGGCATAAACATAAATAACATCATAGCATAAACATAAATAATATCATGGCATAAGCTTAAATAATATCATGGCATAAACATAAATAAAATCATGGCATAAACATAAATAAAATCATGGCATGAACCTACCTTCATAACATACTTTTCGTAAACATACTTTTCATAACATAATGCATACATAGATGGATGCATGAGCAAGTGCATATATCATAAGGATGCTTAGTTTAAAATCATATTTTTCATAAACATACTTTTCATAAACATACTTTTTCATAATGAATGCATGGGCAATGCGTATATATCATACGGATGCTTAATCTTTAAAAACATACTTTTCATTTCTTAAACATAATCATCATATCATTGGGCCCTGGCTTGTACCACATACATACATCATAAGCGCGCATCCCTAAGTAAATACGAGGTAGCTAGCCTCGACCTACTAGGGTAAGGACAGCATAGTCGGTAGTCCCCGAACCGAGGCGTTCTTAAGGTGCCCATCCCTGTTGCACAGCTTCGGTAGTGCCAGAACCGTGGACAGCATAGTCGGTAGTCCAGAACCGGGGCGTTCTTAAGGTGCCCATCCCTTGGACCCATACTTCGGTCCGGTACAAGCCCATTCATAAAGTAAAATACTTTACATGCTTCATCATTCATGAGACATTCATGGCATACTTAACATAGCATACTTGTTACGGCTCGGCCCGTCTACCGGCCCATTTACCGGTCCTTTCGACCGTCGTACCGTCAACCATCGACCGTGCCGTTTAGCATATTTATGCCTTAAAGACATAAGCATCATCTTTCATTCATCATACTTGTCATTCATCATCATACTTGTCATTCATCATCGTTATGGCCTTAATGGCATGTACTTTAACCTCATTCATAATACATGACATACATACATCTTATTCATAAAACATGGCGTATATACGTATCATTCATAAGACATGACATACTTGCATATTATTCATAAAACATGGCATATCATTCATAAGACATGGCATACATACATATCATTCATAAATCATGGCACATGTCTAAACATTCTATGACCTAACATATATTTCATGACTTATAAGCTAAAGGTTTAGTTAACATGGTATTCTTCCACCTTACTTAAGCATACCTCCTAATCACCTATAGCCTAGGGCACTCTAGGGTACTCCAAAAATTCCCAAAAATTATACTTAACTTCTAAACATCATAAGGGAACACTAAATAACATTATCATGATTTTTAACATATTTTTGGACCTTTAAAACATGCTGGCCGAAACCCTTGAACTTAAAGTTCTGGGTTTTGCTTCCTTCATGTTGGCCGAAACTCTAGGGTGTCCTAGAGCACTCTAAAAATTCCCAAAAATTTTACTTAACTTCTAAACATCATAAGGGAATACTAAATAACATTATCATGATTTTTAACATATTTTTATACCTTTAAAACATGCTGGCCGAAACCCTTGAACTTAAAGTTCTGGGTTTTGCTTCCTTCATGTTGGCCGAAACTCTAGGGTGTCCTAGAGCACTATAAAAATTCCCAAAAATTTTACTTAACTTATAAACATCATAAGGGAACACTAAATAACATTATCATGATTTTTAACATATTTTTAGACCTTTAAAACATGCTGGCCGAAACCCTTGAACTTAAAGTTCTGGGTTTTGCTTCCTTCATGTTGGCCGAAACTCTAGGGTGTCCTAGAGCACTCTAAAAATTCCCAAAAATTCTACTTAACTTCTAAACATCATAAGGGAACACTAAATAACATTATCATGATTTTTAACATATTTTTAGACCTTTAAAACATGCTGGCCCTTGAACTTAAGGACCTTGGTTTTTCTTTCCTTTCAACATCACATCCAAAAACTAACCCATATATCATGCTAAAAATCATGGAAATCATAGATAACTATTATACCACAGGTGAGGGAGTCTTACCTTAGATTTCTTGATTTTTAGACCTTGGATGGAAAGAAGGAAGAAGACTTGACCACACCTAGCCCTTGGAAACTTGAGAAGACCTTAGATCTTGGAGGATGAGACTTTTTGTGAAGTTTTCTCAAGGGAGAAGTCCTCCTTGAGTGCTCGGCAAGAATGGAGAAGGAAGAGAGGAGCAAATGCACTTGATGGCATGAAGAATGAAACTCCCAAACCCCCTTATTAATCAACCATTAAAGTGGTGAATGAAGAGTTTTCCATGGCCCTTCATCTTCTTCTACCATTTAACCACCATTCACTCCATTTCCTCACAAGAATTCCTTGCTAGGTGAGTTGGTTAAAGCATTCTTGGTTGTACAAGAGGTCCAAGGTTCAATCCTTGGCCCATGCACCTTTATTTTTATTTTATTTAATCCTTTTTCTTATTTTCGAAAATTCCCCTTTTATTTCGAAAATTCTCCAAAAATGACCCATAATTATGCCAATATTCCTAAATAAAATTCTTTTATATTTATATTAATTTTACCCAATTACTACCCATTTTTGGAGCCCATTTAAAGCCCATTAGTACCAAATCTCTTTATTTAAATGGGGAAATTAGACTAATATTTACCCAAAATCATGCTAATATATCCAATTAAATCCTATTTATATTTATACTAACTTTTACCTAAAATCCACCGATAATTATGGTACTAGCAAGCCCATATAAGGCCCATTAGTGCCCTTTTTTTCCTAATTTAAATGGGAAAACATGGATTTTCTAGGCCCAAGTTTGCATTAATATTCCTTGGTCCCTTGGAAAATTATCTAAACATGCTTAATATTTTAATAAAACATTAAGAGAATTTTCCGGGTCGTTACATCGGCGCAGCTGGCGTCTGGCTCGGGGGCCGCGAGGGAAGGCACGGTGCCCGAGGTCGAAGCTCCCGAACGAGACGTTGCGGAGGTCGGTGCAAAAGCTGCCGAGCGGGGTGTCGTCAGGGTGGAGTCTCTGGTGCGCGACTGAGGAGGGGTTGAGCCAGAAGTCAAGGCTCGAGTGCTAGGTGAAACGCGATCAGGATGAGAGGTCGGTGCAGCAGGACTGCCCAAAGCTAGTCCCTAGGTCAAGGGCGTACCCATAGAGATAGTTACCCGACGTCGTTTTCTTAGCAGACTCTCGGAAGCTGCTTGCGCCGTCTCTTCTTCTTCCTCCTCTTCTGCTTGAGCAGCCGTCCCTTCATCCACTACTTGGGGAGTCGTGTCCGAGTCCCCCGCAGGAAGATCATCTGCCGAATTGTCCTCCCCGGCCTCGAATTGCCGAATTGTCCTCCAAAGCCTCCAAGTCTTCTTCCTCCAAAGCCAATACATCTGTAACTCGGGCGTTGTACATGGTCTCAGCTGCAACAGGGAGAAAGCTTTAGTTAGCATTAATAAAATTATGAACCAAGCAGGAGCTTACCAAGGGTGCCGAGTAACTCGGCCGAAATCTGACTCAGTTGAAAAAGATACAACATGCCCTCGATTAGCAGCTTGCTCGCATGGTAGCGGGTTCCCCCGAGCTTCAAGAAGGCCAATTGGTAGCCCGGCTCTGAGCAAAGATTCTTGGACACTGGAGGATGGGCAAGAAGGTCTTCTACCCACTCGGTGGGCCAGGTCGGGGGTGGGGCAGACTTAATATAAAAAAATGGGACTTCCAACCTTTGTTGGAAGAAGGGACCTTCTCCAAGAAGGCCGACTTGATCCGGGCTTGGAAATAGAAGTTCCCGGGCTCTTGCTTTTTGAGATAATAGAAGTAGTTAAATACTCGGGGCTCGAGGAGAACCTCATAGGTTGTGAAAAGGATCACTGTGCCGCACAGGATCCTAATCGAGTTGGGGGCCAATTGGGACAAAGATATTTGGAAGTATTGGCAGACCTCACGGAAGAATGGGTGAAGAGGAAAGCGTAACCCGGCCAGTAGTTGGTCTAAGAAAATGGTGAAGTAACCTAAGGGAGGTCTGTGGGGTCGGTCCCGACGGCCAGGGAGGGCCAGTAAGTGGTCCTCGGGTATCTGGTAATCTATACGTAAGGTTTCTAGATGACCTAAGGTTAAGGAGGAACGAGTGGTTGAATACCACGGTTCAGTCGGAGGAGATGACTCGGCCATCAAGAGGGAGTCGGGAAATACCAAGAAAAGACTCGACAGAGGAAAGGAATACCTAAGGACGAGGATTGCCGGAAACACTGATCTCCGGAGCTCGAGGAGGTCGGGCAGCGGAGGTCGGACAAGAGTAGGACGGAAAGCAGAGGTTAAAGTAAAGAAGGGTAAAATGAGGAGGTGAACCTATTTATACTACGGGTAAAGCGAGGAGGACCGTTGGATGCAGAAGAAGAAAAAGGCGGGCTCAGATCATGACCGTCTATTTCCGGTCCTTCCCGAAGTCTCGAAGGTTCTCTTCGACGCCGCGCGAGCCATGCCGATGACGCCTCGGTGCCAGAGGCTCCCAGTCGGGAGGTGACACGTGTCCTCACCTTAATGAGAGATTTGACGGAAGATTTGGCATTTAAAGAGGAAGATTAGGAATACGAAGCGATGCTCGGGAAGTCAAGGAGGAGTTTGGCCGATCGGGCCGGGAGCCTAATCAGTCGGACTATGCGCCTCCTTTGACTAGACTTGAAGGGGAGGCTTGTGATCCGGGCGAGTGATTTTTGGAGGGGTTGAAGGCCCGGTCGGGTCCGATCTAGCGTGACCCGGATCAGAGGAAGTTAAGCCGAGTTGCCCTTGGTCTCATGAGCCGGGCCTGAGGCTTAGATAGAAGAATGGTGGTCGAGGCACATAAGGCCCAGATTTGGATTCCGACACTCGGGGTCGGTCACCCGAGGTCGGACACTCAGGGCCGGTCACCCAAGGTCAGACACTCGGGGTCGGTCACCCGGGGTCGGGCACTCGGGGCCGGTTACCCGAGGTCAGACACTCGAGATCGGACACTCAGGATCGGACACTCGAGGTCGGTCACCCGAGGTCAGACACTCGGGGCCGGTCACTCGAGGTCAGACACTCGGTGTCGGTCGCCCGAGGTAGGGCACTCGGGGTCGGTCACCCGAGGTTGGGCACTCGGGATTAGTCACCCGAGATCAATCACTCAGGGTCGGGAGTCCCTAACCAAATGTCCCGAGTTCACTCCATGAGTGCAGGCTTGAGATCCAAGCTTGCCCGACCGACTCAGCCTGTGAGTTACAGCAAGCCGACCGAATAATTACCGCCTGCCTCTGTCAGTAATAATGTAGCAGAGCTCTGACCTAATCATCACCTGACAGAGCCATCTGACAGAGCCGCCGAATGTTAATGAGAACCAGAAGAGACAGTTGGGACAGGGTGTCAGGCGGCTATGTCAGTCTCATAGGGCCACTAAAGCTGTCACTGGCTCAGTCTGCCAACTGACTCATCCTTAATGAGACAGGACATCTCTGACATGACAGAGAGCTTTCCTCTCCCTATATAAACCCCTCATTGGGCTCCAAAAAGGGGATTGCTGTCATTTTGCAACCACACCACCACTTTGTGAGCCCCATTTCAGTCCGAGCCGAGTGACTTGAGCCTTATCCCGATTCAAGCTCGAGCCCGACCTCCAAACTACAGCAGACTGGGTCGTCTTGGTCAGACCGAGTCAGCCGGGCGAGAACCGATCTCCGCTTATTGACAGGATCATGACACATTCCCCTTGGTTTTAGATTTGTATTTCAAAACTCATCTTGTCCATAGATGAGTCTTGTCTTCCTAAACCTAGGTTTTGCATCTTGGATCCTTTAACATTATTTATCATGTTCTTAATGGTGTGCTCCAATTTATTAAGTCATTAACCTCAAAACTTGATTTTCAATCTTTAAATCACTAATCCTTGATTATCATGAATGTTTTGATCATTGTTCTTTATAGGCATATGTTTAAATTTCTTAAAGTTCTTGCCTAGATTGTTCATATCCTTAGATTGGGTAGGTTTACCATTAAATATTATAAAATTATCCTTAAGCCTATCATATTTCCTATTTTCATGATAATTGGCACTAAAATGATAAAATCTATTTCTAACATGCTCATTATCATGATATATTGAAATTGTGAAATAATATCTTAGGTTTGCTCTTAAAAGCTCCTCCTTGATTTGAGCCTTCTCCTTTGCTTTTATTTTAGTGCTTTCCATTTGGATGGTGATTCCAATAATATCCTTTTTGGTTACATGTGAAACATACAATATGGTATTTGCTTTTTTGCATGAAGGGTTCAATTTCCTTTGTCTTCTTTATATTGGGTGTCAATTTAGTCTTTTTCTTCATCAATTTAGGATACTTGATCTTGTAATATCTTTTTTCCCTATACTCAAAACAAATGATATGATATTTATTTTTAACAATCGAAATTGTTATACCATCATAATTTAGGCTCTCTTGACTTGTGGAGGTGGCAATATCTTCCTCCTTATTGCTTTCGGATGTCAAAGCTTCTTCTCATTCCAATGTCAATGACCTATACTCCCCCTCAATCCTTGAGGTAGATACTTCTGAAATTTCATTCTAGGATGTTAAATACTTCTTAACTTCTGAATCCTCTTGTTCTTGATCCAAAGAGCCCTCCATTTTGAATTTGTCTTCACTTTGCATTGAGGTTGGATCTTCATGAAGTTTAACCATCTTGCTCGAGAACTCATTGGCATCTTGATATACTCAGTGGCATCTTGATATACACCTAGCGCACACAATATATCATTAGGAACCAAATTATTTAAAATTTTTATTGTCTTATCATGAGCCTCGGATCTCTTGATTTTCTCTTCGGTCCATTTACTCTTTCGAAGAAGTTTTCCCTTTTTGTCTTAGGAACTTAAAACTCTTCTATTAGAGCAAACCATTGCTCTATTTCCATCTTTAAGAAGTTCTTTATTTTTGATTTCCAAAGATCGAAGCCTCCTAATCTGAAAAGAGGTTGAACTCGAATGTCGTATCCAAGTCCTTCCCGAGGATCGATTGTGAAGTGACCTCGATGATTAATCCTTTGACTAGTGGATATTGTAGGCTAAAATTTTTAGTTTCTTCTTCTTCCTTTAGCTCTTTGCTCTTTCTAGAGATGTAGTTTGGTGAAAAGCGACCTCGCTCTAATATCACTTGATAGGACCTATGCGAGCTAGGGGGAATAACTCAAATCATTTATTGTCTTGATCTCGTGCTCGTCGTTTGAATGCTTAGTGGAAACTTGAATCAAACGTGACACCACACTCACAACTCTGGGATTTTACTTGATATCCGGCTCTTAGATGACTAATTCAAGGTCTACTCCAAGTAATCTTTCTCACCTATGACCATCTTCTTTTTGGATACCTTCAGGAGGTGAAAAGTTCTCCTATAATCTTGCTCTTACAATAACACAATAAGAAACAAGAATACAAATACAAATGAAAGTGAAAATAATTTTAAAATGAAAATCTTGCTTTGCTTGCTCTTTAGTTGCTTTAGATTGCCTCTTGGTAGTGAGAAATGCAGCATTACTTCATCTCCAAACCCTCATGAACCGATACCTTTAAATCTTCACAAAATCCTCTTTTATAGGATTGCATTTGGACTGATTTTCACCTACCAATCAATTGTTATACATCACCGATCGATTGTCATTGAATCCGACCATTTAAATTTGTCGAATGACTATTTTTACCTTACCTATCAATTGGTGAGATGCTTCTAGCCGATCAAGTCAATTGATTCAGAAGTATTTTATTCGTTGGACCTAACTTAAATCGGTTGACAGAGAGATTAAAAACACCATGACCTAACTTAAATCGGTTGATCACATCAAAACCAACCTGGGATACTTACATTCACTTTTGAGAAAGAGACAAATAGTGGATTGCCCATCGGAAGCAATCAACAACAATGGGAATTGAACTAGCAGATGTCGGACTATGAACCAAGTTAAAAAAACGAAGCGCTTTTTTATGCTTGTTTCTATTTTTCATTCCACTGCTATCTCTCAAAAGAAACGAGTCGACTTTGAAAAAGCAAAAATATGACAAGTGTTATTTACCCACCCCCTCCCCCCCCCCTCTCTCTCACAATCTTTCCTATCCTAAAAACATAGATCTTTGAACGAGCTCAGTTTCACATCAAAAATTGTCTCATTCTTATATCCGAGTCAAAAATTATAGCTTTTGGAAGTTTGCTCTGTCGAAACTTATTTATTGACCAACATTCGATCAACCTTAACCTACCGCAAGTTCACGCCTCGTGCCAAATCCTTGTTGGACTTCCGACCGTCATGTGTCTAGTCAACCCTGACTCATTGGATATTTTTCTTGTCAACTACCTGTTGAACTTTCGATTACTAAGTGTCTAGGTCAACTGTGACCCACTTGAACTTTCTTCTTCTCATTCCAACTCCATGTTAGACTTTTGATCGCTAAGTGTCTAGGTTAACCGTGACCCATTTAAACTTTCTTCTTCTCATTCCAACTCCATGTTAGACTTTTGATCGCTAAGTGTCCAATCAACTATGACCCACTTGGGCTTCTTGTCTTCATGCCAACTTCCTGTTAGTCTTCCGATCACTAGGTGTCCGGTTAATCGTGACTTTTCTCACCTCATGCCAATGCCACATTTTACTTCCACCATCTTTATGTGTCCGGTCAACTTTAACCTACTCGACTTCTCATGTCAACTCCCTGTTGGAATTCTAACATCGTCAAATATTCGGTCAACCTTAACCTACTAGACATCTTACTAACATATTGATCAAACATCGAAACTCAAAATCGAGTCAACTAGAGCTTGGTCAACCTGATCGACCTTGACTTGAGATCGATTACACCAACAAAGCTGGTGACCTAAACTTTCATTAAAAAGTTGATGAAAATACTTTTTCTAGCGCTCTTTTATTTCTCCATCATTTACTAGTACCATATTCCATTTATCTTTAATACATCTTATTTGTATAAGATATATTATTTTTCTCTCTCTCACTTTAGTCATTCTAAAAATTGTTGGTGAAATCGACCCAAGTTTGATCGGGTAGATCATGAGTTTTGATGTGTGTGTCAATATGATTAAGTTAGGTTTTATGTTGATTTGATATGTGTGTTTGAGTCTTGCAGGACTTGGTAAAGCACACATGAAGAATAATGGAGTGAAACATCCAAGGGACGAGAGCAGAAAGAAGAGGACTTCAAAGGGCAAGCCGAAGAAGTAGACTTCAAAGGCATACATGAAGGATGGCATGGAGATGAGCCGCGGGCTTGTGTGCGCATCCGAGGGACGAGAGCTGAAGGAAGAGAACTTCAAGGGGCAAGTCGAGGAAGTGAACTTCAAGGCATACGCGAAGGATGGACTCCGGAGAGGTTGAGAGTGAGTTTGTAAGTTGTGCAGTCGATTGGCAAGGGAATCAGTCGACTGGCAGCGTTGAGAGGAAACTCACAGAAAGATTAATCGTTTGGTCCAGGTACCAGTCGACTGGTCTATTCGAAATCCAGACGTTAGACTAGCCGTTGGCTGGACACCAGTCGACTGGCCCTGGGAGCAGTCGACTGGTGTCGGGGCTGAGCTATTTGGTTAACAACTCTCTCCACTATTTAAGGAGGAGCTTGAGACTTGAGATAGGTTAGCATTTCATTGTGAAATCTATGCTCTAGTGTTCAAGTGCTCAAGCTCCAAATCTTCACTCTTCCTCCTAAACCCTAGCTCACATCTTGTAAGGAGGAAGAAGCTTTGTGAGAGGTTGTTCTCCACTAAGAAGGAGAAAGCATTAGCCAGAGATTGCCGGGGCGTGATCCACCGAAGGATCAAGGGTTCGTCCACCTCAAGGACACGCCGTGGAGTAGGAGCAAGAAATCTCCGAACCACGTAAACGGTAACGCATTATCATTATTCTAATTGTTGGTTTAAGTTTCCGCTTGCTCTAACGATTGTAGGAAGAAAGTGAATTTGAGTGACCAAGCTATTCACCCCTCTAGCCGTGTCATCGGATCCAATAAGTGGTATCAGAGCAAGGTTGCCTTCAATGGACTAACCACCAAGAAAAGCATAATCATCAAAATGGTCGGCTCGCAAATCCAACCGCCAAAATTCAAAGGAGAATTCTCGTGGTGGAAGAAGAGGATGGAGGTATTCTTCAATACCAATTTTGATATTATGTTAATAATGGAAATTGATTTTGAAGTGCCTAGGGATCGAGAGAACAAGCTACTTGAAAAGATAAGATGGAGCAAGAAGCAAATGGATGATTATTTAGCGAATTCAAAAGCTTTGCACCATCTACTAAGTGTGGTTCCCCAACAAGAAGTAACAAGGATTGGGAGCTACTCAACTGCCAAGGACTTATGGGATGAGCTAGTAGAGCTTCATGAAGGCACTTCGGAGGTAAAATTGACAAAGAGAGATCTTCTCCTATCTCAACTTAACAACATCAAGCTTGATAAAGGGAAGAATGAATCAAATTTGCATGCTAGATTTAAAGAAATACTTAATGGACAAACAAGTATAAGAGAGTAACTTTCAAACCGAGACACATTAATGAAAGCCATCAATGTCTTCCCAAGAACATCAAATTGGAGTTCAATTGTGGATTCATATTACATATCCAAGGATCTAGAGAAAACCTCTCTAGAAGAATTTTTCTCAACCATGGAGCTCTATGAAACTCAGATTGGAGGAGCTATTGAAGAAATTTACAAACCGAAAAGTATAACCCTTGTGGCAAACAAGGGAAATGGTAAAAAGAAGAAGGCTTCGTCATCTAACTCCGAAGAATCAAGTACATCCATGGATAGTGATGTAGAAGCCTACATGGTAAGAAAAATGAGAAAAACATTTAAACTTTTTTCTACTAACAAATCTTATGGTAGGAAAAGTTCAAGGAGCAAGAGTTGAACAAGGAAGATCATATGCTACAATTGTCAAGGAGAATGACATATAAGAGATGAGTATCCACTCTTGAAGAAAAAGGAGGAAAGAAAAAAGAAGAAAAGAAGAAAACAAAAGAAAAGGGGAAGAAGGTGCAAAGTTTAAAGGCAACATGGGATGAGTCATCTTCATCGGAAGAGGAGGAGCATCATGTATCCCATTTTGCCTTAATGGGAATTGAAGACATTGCCTCCACATCATCCGAAATTGAAGAAGAGAAGACCTCAAGTGAAGATGTTAAGGGAGCTCAAGTGAAGGTGGAGGCTCAACTTCAGAATTGGACGTCTCGGTAAGTGAAGTATATAATCTATCCACTATCACTTTAATTAAGATAATTTCTAAAACTAATGATGACTTGTTTAAGGCTAGAAAGAAGATTAAGTATTTAAAAAATAAAATTTGCATGCTAAATAAAAAATTAGAGTCCATGACAATTAAGGATAATATGTATACTTCTTCTTCTATTTTAAATGATTCATGCTGAGAAGAAGAAAATAAGGAATTAAGGAAAAGATAGATAATCTTACTAAAGCCCTTAGAAAATTTAAGCTCAAAAACCCTAGACATGATCATTGAGAGTCAAAGGGCAAGTTTCAAGAAAGAAAGATTAGGTTTTAGAAAATCTAGCATGGAAAAACTTATCATTGCCTACATGCTAGAGGACAAGCAAAAACCAAATCCCTAGATAAAAAATGGATTCCCAAAGAATATTTGGTCAACCCAATTAGGAAAATTTCTATTGGGTGTCAAAGTCGATCCTCAAAGGTTAGAGGATTTAGGGTTAGTCAACCATGTTTGTTAAAATTTCAAATCTTTGGAATTTGGTTGACTTGAGACCTTAAGGGAGAGTGCTTAGCCCAAATAGAAATTCTTAATAAAATGGGCTAAATAAGGATTACCTTTAGTACATCTCATAATGACTTGATTTATGTGTTTATTTATACATATGAGATGTTAGGATGAAACTCATAATTCACATGTGCTTATGACATTTTGGTGATTATAAATTGTATCACTTTAATGATAATAGACCAACTATGGGGAAAATAAATATTTAAATAATCGACATCTTGCCCATAAATCATAGTTGGACATTTCGAATATTTTAAAAACAATTCTATGTTTTATTTGCTATGACATAGATTTGAAAAACACAAGGGTTCAAAACTAGGACTTAATATGGATACAAAGTTGATAGTTTTTCAAAGTATTTGAGTTTTGGTCAAAAAGTCAAACATATTTGGATTTTTTATGAAAATATATTTTTCTCTGTTAGAAAACATCATAAGAAATATGTTTATAAAATTTCATATTTTTTTGAATTTTCTAGAATTTTTTATACATTTCTGAAATTCAGCTCTGAAAGCTGAAATTCGAATAAGAAATGTATCAATCGGCTGGTACCAAGGGTCAGTCAACTGATATTACTGTGTCTTGGAAGAAAGGGCAGTTTTGATGATACCAATCGACTGGTAACTGACTCAGTCAACTGGTACATAAGTTTTCTAATTTTTGTGTATTTTCAGAAGTTGGAACTTTGTCCCTATTTGATACCGTAGGTTAATATTGTTTGGTGCAATCTTTTTGATGGTGTCAAAGGAGGAGAATTGAAAGGTTTAAGTTAGAACATAACTCAATTCATTATGTTTGTGCAAAAATTGAAAATCATGTGTTAAGGCATAGATTAAGGGGGAGGATGCATGTTTATATGTCTTAATATACTATACTTTTAATATTCAATTGTTATCTTTGTACCTAACTTAAACATATTGTCACACATCAAAAAGGGGGAGATTGTTGGAGCAATCGATCCAAGTTTGATTAGGTAGATCATGGGTTTTGATGTATGTGTCAATATGATTAAGTCAGATTTTCATATTGATTTGATTTGTGTGTTTAAGTCTTATAGGACTTGGTAAACCACACATGATGAATAACGGAGTGAACCATCTGAGGGACGAGAGCCAAAGGAAGAGAACTTCAAAGGATAAGTTAAGGAAGTAGACTTCAAAGGAATACACGAAGGATGACATAGAGATGAGCCGCGGGCTTGTGTGCACATCCGAGGGACGAGAGCCGAAGGAAGAGAATTTCAAGAGGCAAGCCGAGGAAGTGGACTTCAAGGCATATGCGAAAGATGGACTCCGGAGAGGTTGAGAGTGAGTTTGTAAGTTGAGCAGTCGACTGGCAAGGGAATCAGTCAACTGACAGTGTTGAGAGGAAACTCACAGAAAGATCAATCAACTGGTCCAGGTACTAGTCGACTGGTCTGTTCTAAATCTAACCGTTAGACTAGTCGTTGGTTGGTCACCAGTCGACTGGCCATGGGGGCAGTAGACTGGTGTCGAAGTTGAGCTGTTTGGTTAACAGCTCTCTCCAATAATTAAGGAGGAGCTTGAGACTTGAGATAGGTTAGCATTTCATTGTGAAATCAGTGCTCAAGTGTTCAAGTGCTCAAGCTCCAAATCTTCCCTCTTTCTCCTAAACCCTAGCTCACATCTTGTAAGGAGGAAGAAACTTTGTGAGAGGTTGTTCTCCGCCGAGAAGGAGAAAGCATTAGCCGGAGATTGCCGGGGCGTGATCTACCGAAGGATCAAGGGTTTGTCCACCTCAAGGACATACCGTGGAGTAGGAGCAAGCAATCTCTGAACCACGTAAATGGTAATGCGTTAGCATTGTTCTAATTGTTGGTTTAAGTTTCCGCTTGTGCTAACGATTGTAGGAAGAAAGTGAATTCGGGTGACCAAGCTATTCACTCCCCTCTAGCCGTGCCATCGGATCCAACAAAAATGTCTCTTTCCACTTCTTTTGTATCCAATTTTTGGTATCACTGTTCAAAAATTTCATTCATTGTTTTATTCACAATAGTCTTTTTTTAACTATCGTATATTTTTTTAAGTTTTTCTCATTCTTATAAATATATAATTCTTTATAGGTTATTCGTTTTTCCTTCACTTTTTCTTATATTTTCTCATTCCACCACTATGATTCCTTACATTGTGGTTGCATGCCCATTTGAATCTCCGAGTACATTCTTGACTATTATTTTCAACTTTGATACTATCTTTTCTCATGTCATATTAGAGTTACCATATATTTCATCAAATTCTTGTACTTCTACCTTCTTCTTAAATATATTGTATATCCTATCCTTTAACTTTTACCACTTAATTCTAGGAGTTTTGTATTTTTTATTGATACTATACTTGAGGCGTATATCCAACACTACTAACATATATTGAATAATTAAACTTTATCTACGAATGAATTTGTAATCTTATAAATTTTTCCAACCCTCTCCTTAACTATAAAAAAGTAAATTTATAATTTATTATTCTCACTTTTGAATGTGAACTAATATTTTTCACTTTTCTTTAAAAAAGAATACATTAGCTAATAAAAGGTCATATGTTATCGCAAAATCTAATATAATTTTTTTTATTTCTAATTTTTCACTCAGATATACCCATTTATATCGCGACTATAAAAATTATCTTTTAGAAAAATATTTTAGAATACTTCAACTAAATTATCCCAAAATCGTATCTTTAAAAGGAAAAAAATTGGTTCAATTTTTTAAGTTTTCTCTCTTTGTTAGAGTTATAAATAATTTTTTTTATATTTTCTAATATATCGCATAAAAATATAAAATTCTACTATTCTCTTAATTATTAAAAAACACCTCTCATTAATTTTTGTTAGGCCTCTACATCTACATTATCAAATAACATATTTTTATTTATTACTTTTTCATTTATTATATAAATATTTCATTTAATATTTTAATTAGTTATAATCTTTAGTTTAATTCATTTATAATTTTGATTTAATAAATTAATTTAATTATCAAAAATTATCTTCACCGCTGCCCACAATATTCATTATTTTTTTAAAAAAATAAAGATAAAAAATAATTTTATTATTTAATTAAGAATCTAGACTTTTACTCACTAACTATAAATTGATTTGGTAAAGTCAAAAATTATGTTATATTAATATATTTTTCTTTATACTGAAATATTTTTAGTAATTTCAACCTCTTATCTTTCAAATTCTATTCAGAAAATAAAATCATAAATTTTAAAAATACAAATTTAGAAGATAAATCTATACTTACAAATCTTTAAAAAAATTAAATTTAAATCCAAAATTAAAATTTTAAAATATAATTTATTAAATTCAGAAAAAAGATAACATTAAATTTTAATTTAAAATTATATTTTTAATTTTAATTAAAATTATTAATTTAATTTAATTTATATTTAAAATTATATTTTAATTTAATACTCATCTGATGATGATTCGTCTCATATGACTTTTAGGTTCATGTGTTTAACTTGTTGGTTTTGTTCATCTTTAGCCTCGGGCAGTTCTCCATTATGTGTCCTTTTTTCTCACAATTGTAGCAACAGATCTTCCTTTGCTTTGAGGAACGTTTCTTACCCTGCACTTTATTAAGCCTTTTAAATTTGAAATATTTGGATAGTTTCTTACCATGTATGTTGTGTCTTCTTCTGAAGACTCCTCGTGTGGGATCTTCCTCGTACTAAGGGCTAAGTTGTCCATCTTTCTACCATTTCTTGCGCACCGAGACTCATGAAGTTCTAAAGTACAAAATAATTGTTCTAAAGTACTTACCTCTAAATTCTTGGAGATATAGTATAAATCTATGATTGACGTCCACTCCGGGGTTCTTGGAAATGCGTTTAGAGCATACCTTTGTAAATCTCAGTTTGTTTTCGTTTCTCCAAGATTCGTGAATATAGTGATTAATTTCTTCATCCTCGAATGTAGTTGCGCCACCGTTTCTACTTTCTCCATCTGAAGGTTTATGAGTTGGTTCGGAAGGATATCTCGTCATGCTAGCTTCGCTTCCGAGGTTCATTCATGCAACTCCAAGAATTTCTCCCAAAGCTCTTTCGCTGACTTGTATGTTTTGACGCAGTTGACTACTTATGTCGATAGAACGGTTAACAGATGAAATTCTGCTTTCCTGTTTGCTACAAAGTCTACTTGCTCCTTTTTCGTCTAGAGGCTCTCATCTTTGTCTTTATTCTCGGCGTATTTGGGGACTTCAAAACCATTTTTCATCAATTTTACATTTTTTGCTTTCAACTAGCAAACACCCCCTCGAATTTTGATGGGTAGATGACTGGTCTGACCATCTTGTATTTGCTTTAGTTGGCGGTTAGTCCTTCTAGAGCGTCCTCACTCTGACACCATTTGTCAGTGATCGTGCGGTCGGCAAGAGGGGAGTGAATTGGCCCTGTAAATAAAAACCTATCTTTTGTCCTTACTCAACAAAGATATCGGTTAGTTCATAAGCAAGATAAACATAAGAGTTAATTAAACCAAAAAGGAAAGAGGCACAAACAGTTACTTGGTTTGCAACTAGGAAGGTTGCTAATCCAAGGTAAAATAAAGCTTAATTCTCCTGAATAACTCCTTAGGACAGAGTAGTCTCTTACACACTTGTAGAACTCAGAAAACAGAGAAAAACTAAAAGGAATTCATGCATTGCTTAATTGATGTTTGGAATTGAGCTATAGGGGCCTATTTATAGCCCCGGTTAAGTCTATCCAAATGTTGAAGTGACTCTACTCGGACGCCCGAGAGCTTAGGGGCGCTTGACACGTGGCTTAAGGGATATCTCCTTCGCAACGTTCGCAAACGATTAGCTGTGGATGAGTTTTCGACATGTAGGGCGCCTGTATGTATAGGGGCGACCGGGAACACGGGCGCCCTAAAGTATAGGGGCTCTCAGGAACACGGGCGCCCTAAAGTATAGGGCCTCTCAGGAACACGGGTGCCCTAAAGCATACGAGCACTCGTGTGTATTTGGTCAGCTCTTTGATGACCAATCTTCCATCGGGTCTTCTTGGGCGATCTTGGGCCTTCCAGAGTTGGGCTCACTCGAACCCTCCTCGAGCGTACTTTCGTCTGGCTTCTCGTCCCTCAGACATCGTGCGCGTCCTTCGCTCCATCGGCGTACTCTTTCGCACACTTCCTCGTCCCTTGGATGCATCGAGCCCGTCGACTCCCTTCCTGTGTCATCTTTCTCGACCGTTGTGTCTTTCGCTCGACTTCCTACTCTCCTAAGCTCTTGCACACTTAGACACTGGGATCAAACATAACATGACCTAACTTGACTCGGTTGACCACATCGAAGATACCTAGGGTACTTACAAATTTTACCTACCTTGAAAAAAAAATCCTTAGCTTGTAATTACTCTTGTATATGTGCTCGAAACTTTTAACGTGACTAGACATCTATCCAATTGATAATTTCTTAAATTTCGTTATTCAATTTCTAAAAAAATGTATTGGTAATTAGGATAAATTGGAACAACATTTTCAGAATTGTTATATCACTTCAAGGAAAATCTCTGCATGATAATTAAGATTCAACTTTTAGATGTCTAATTAATAATTTGAAGGGCTTAACCTATCATTATAATAAGTCGAAAGAGAGTAGTTGACACCGTGAGGAAATGAGTCAGCCTCAAGTCAAATCGCCTGAATCCCTACATCAGGCTCCTGACCCAGGACCTGCTTGACTTAGGAACTCATATCGAATTCCCAGTTAAACCCAAAAGGAAATCTCTAAACCTGAGTCTAGGGTCAAGAAGCTCGACTCTCTAGTCGGGATCCCGACTCCCCAAAAAGGGCAATGGTCACCAAGGACGTGGGTAAAACGGACATGAACATGTGGCCTCATAATGTCTTCCTTTACTCCCCATTTATACACCATAAAAGAGACTGCGCATAGTGGAGGTAACGACACCGAAAAATGTTGAATCATGTCTTTACGTGATCCCTTTCCGGAAACCTTATAAAAGGGAGCTCTCATCTATAGAAGAGGTATGTAAACAACCTAGTCAATTCCTAACCCACCTCTCATTTCTAGATCTTCTCTAACTTGAGCGTCGGAGTGGCTGCGCCAGAAACCCTCCGGCTATCTTCCTAATTTATGTTTCCTCCTTCGAATACCATCCGGAAGGAGAATCTCATCGCGTGCACACCACAAAGCCGACCCTCCTCCCACCTGCTGAGTCACTGGTGAGTTGGCCTCCATGGGCTTTGGGCAGCATCAGTGGTGAACACGTTTATTTTGCTTAGAAGAGAAATATGATGGGGAAATACTGTCAGAGATAATAAAATTAAATTGAAATTATATAATTTAATTTTAACTTATCTGTTAGGTAACCTAAATAGATAATTTCAGGTTGCCAAACAGGGAAAGAGCTACTTGGAATGACTTAGTTAGCTGGAAAGACCTGAGCTGCCTTGTATGCAGAGTGCTGACTCCCGAGTACAGAATCTAAGTATAGACTCCCGAGTACAAAGTCTAAGTACAAACTCTCAACCTGAGGCTCCTGATTGGGAGGCTCCCGCGTTCGACTCATGAGTGCACACTTTCGAATTGAGACTTCTGAGTGCAGAGTCTAAGTAGTAGACTTCCAATTTGGAGAATCCCGAGTTGTAAAGTCTAAGTAGTAGACTTCCAACTGGAGACACCCGAGTTGTAGATTTCCGAGTTGCAGAGTCTAAGTAGTAGACTCCTAACTAGAGACTCCCGAGATGCAGATTTCCAAGTTGCGGAGTCTAAGTAGTAGACTCCCGACTTGAGGCTCTCGACTTGGAGTGAAAGAAAGAGTTTCAGAGGTCTGCGTAATATAGTTTCCTTAAAATAGATTCGTCCTCCTTCGGCTATGCTTCGAGGTTATAATGGGCGTCCATTTCCCAAGATACAACAGCGAAACCACACACCCAACCAAGCATTGGTTTCTCATGGTGAACTGAGATAGTACCCGATTGCTACCACGAGTAATCGACTGGGCGGAATGTACGGTGGAGGAAGATTTAGGAGAACGAAGGTGGAAGAAAATCTTTGCTATTAGGTCACAGCCACTTCTTGCTCTCTTGGTTACAACCCCTTTATATAGGAGCTTAGACCAAAGCAATATTTAATGAAGGAATTAATCATCATTTACTGCCCATTAATTGTTAGGACCGTGACTGTCAAGCTAGAGGGGGGGGGGGGGAGAATAACTTCTTTCGATTCTCTACCTACAATGTTAACAAGCGCAAGCGGAATAACAAATAAACAAACTAAAGTCAATGCTAACGCCAACCTTTACGTGGTTCGGAGATGACGCTCCTACTCCACGGCTGTCCGTAAGGTGGACGATCCCTTGATCCTTCAGTGAATCACTCCCCGAATGCCCTTTGGCTAGCTCGTGTAGCTCCTTGTGGGTGGAGAAACCTCGTCACAAACCAAACTTCACCTCTGAGCTCTTAGACTACTATTTGTCCTTTAACCAAAGCCAAATTCGTCAAGAGTCTTAGCCAAAACAAAGTCCTCTTAAATAGAGTCTAAGGCTGAAAACCCGCTACCAGTTGACTGGTACATTACCAGTCGACTGGTCCCACTAGAATTCAACCATTACAACACTCAACGTTCGAATTTCCAGCCCACCAGTCAACTGCCCCATTTGCAGTTGACTGACCACCAGTCGACTGGTCCATTACCAGTCGACTGATCTTTCTGTAAGTTCAAGTTTCCCCGTTGGCAGTCGACTGATCCATCCCAGTCGACTGCCCAGCTTACACTTTCACTCTCCCTCACTCCGAAGACCCTTCTTCACGTATGCCTTCAAGTACACTCCCTTAGCTTGCCCCTTGAAGTCCTCTTCCACCGGCTATCGTCCCTCGGATGCGCACACAAGCCCTCGGCTTGCCTCCATGCCACCCTTCACGTGTGCCCTTTGAAGTCCACTTCCCCCGGCTTGCCCTTGGAGTCCTCTTCCCTCGGCTCTCGTCCCTCGGATGCGTCCTCCATGTGTGACTCACCAAGTCCTACAAACTCAATCACACATATCAAACCACAAAGGTAAACCTAACTTAAATCTTTTGCCCAAACATCAAAACACATGGTCACTCTGGACCATAGATTGCCCCAACATTAACCTGTCCAGATGAAAATGTATGGAGGTTGAAAATCCTTTATTAATCATTGATTAATGCATCTATTACATTTGAGTAACAAACTAAAATTATTCAAGTGGAAAAATGTTGATTTATTCACTTGGGTAAAGTTTGCCTCGTTGGGCCAGCATTTGGTGCACGCAGGTCGTGCTCGCTCACGAGTTAACTTGGTTCAGTGTAAATCAGGGCCCTTGATTTTCTCTCCCCCTGCACACTCACGCGTGAGAGAAAGTCTCTCCCCATGCATTTGTTCATAGCTAACATGCTTGTGAATCAATATAAATCAACCAATATGTCTTGAAACTCTCATTGTGGGACTAAATTCTATTCAAAATGGAGTTTCTTCCTCTCAACCTCTTTTCCATTCACTTATATCAACAATCCCCCACATGAATGGACATAAGGTATGTGATTGCATTTAGCAGTTGAGTCCAGTATAGGATACGTAGGTTTTACCCTTTGAACATTCTCTTGTGAAGATCTATTTATTTAGTAACTGACAGTAGACACGATGTCCTTGAACTATTCTACCGTGTATGTAAGCATTGACATATCTTATTTAGGACTCTCCCTGATACAATTCAATTCTCATTAGTGTGTTTGTTCTTTAGTCATGAACATGCCTGGTTATGTGAAAAGTTCTAAGAATTATACCTCCAATGTTCTTCGAAACGACCCCACTTCTTTGTCGCATAGGTGATCTCTTAAGAGTATTCCACATAACTCTGTTGGATCATTAAAAGTCTTATGCTTAACCTCCAACCTTGACTGTTCCACTGGGTCATTCCCTCACAGTGAGCAACTATATTGGTGCAGTTAGGTTGCCCCTAATTTGTACCTAGTTCTTAGGATCTCTAATCTGCATAGGTTGGGTTTCCTTTGCACCAACTTTTTCCATCGGCATCAAGCTCATCCTTCTTGATGAGCTTGCAACTAACTCATGATTTAGCCCTTTGATTAGCGGATCTGCTAGGTTATCCTTTGACTTGACATAGTCAATAGTGATAACTCCTGTTAAGAGTAGTTGTCTAATGGTATTGTGTCTTCGACGTATATGTCTAGACTCACCATCATACAGATGGCTCTGTGCCTAGCCAATTGATGATTGACTATCGCAATGTATGCAAAATAGACTAGCCATACAAATTGCAGCCATCTCGGAATATCTTCTAAGAATTGTCATAGTCATTCAGTCTCTTTACCACATTTGTCAAGAGCTACAAACTCAGACTTCATCATGGATATGGTTATCACGGTTTGCTTAGAAGATTTTCATGAATGACTGCACCTCCCAGAGTGAATATATATTCACTTGTAGACTTCGAGTCTTTTATATAAGATATCCAACTCGCATTGTTGTATCCTTTGATTACAACAAGATATCTTATATAGTGCAGTCTATTTTCACGAGTATACCTCAAGAACCTTAGTACTCTTGTTATCCCTTTATTGTGCTCAATACTGGGATTACTCGTGTATCTACTCAATTTACTTACGGTGTAGACTAAGTTCGGTCATGCATAATTCATCAAGTATATCAGACTTCCAATTACTCAAGAGTGTTGGATCGAGAAAACCGATAGAGGGGGGTGAATATCGGAAATCGTTCGGAATTTCGTAAAGAGCAATTGCACAGCGGAAGTGAAAATAAACACAACAGAGACACAGTCGATTTACTTGGTTCGGAGCCTGTGTCGACTCCTACTCCAAGGCCCACGGTCGTTGACCGTTTACTTTGGGCAATTCTATATAGGCGCAAAAAGGTTTACAGAATTTAATTACAAAGATAAGTACAGTAAATAATAAGAACGCTCTTCTTTACCGACGTCCGGAGTAGATCAACTTTTTAGGAGTAGCGGGATGTTGTCGGCTTGAGTTGGAGAGTGTCCGGAGCAAGGCACGAGCGTAGAAGAGCTTTTAGGCTTTGAGAGAGTTGTTTTAAAGCCTTGGTCGAAGGCCCTTTATATAGGGCCAGGGGGCGCCCGGGACGTCGAGGGCGCCCCCCACGTGGCCTTTGATCCGCCAAAGTCTCGGTCGCGTCTGATCCTCTGGATCCGCTTTGACCGGGGCGCCCGGATTGACCGGGTCAAACTTTATCCGCTTGGCTTCGAGGGCTTTTGGTTCGATGCATGTGCATGGGGGCGCCCGGGACGCTGGGAGCGCCCGGGAGCAGCGCGGGCGCCCGGGAGCACGGGGGCGCCCCGCCCAGCAGCTATTCGAACCCTTTTTTTCCTTTGACATGTTTTGTATGTACCTTGGGGGTGCCCGAGACACTCCGGGCGCCCTACTCAGCCTTTGCCTCTCTCCTTTGAGGCTTTCTGAGCTGCAGACACACGTTCCTTCGGTCCTGCATCCAGGGTTAGTCCAAAACACAATGCAACAATAGAATATTTATTTATACAACCTTAGCTGTCTTGGTTCTGACTTTGGTCTCCAAAATGGAGCCCTAGGTCGAACCGACGCCTACTGTTCCCTCGACGGGGAACGCGTCCTCACCTACTCCTCTCGGGAGAATTTACCTGATGCCAACCGTTCCTCTGGTTGGACTTTTGCCTGACGGTCCTTTGTCAGGTCTTGGATGCCGAGCTGCCCTTCGCCCGGTGTCTAGCTGTCCTTCGCTAGGGCTTTGTTTCCTGGCAGCCCTTCGCCAGGTGCCTAGCAGCCCTTCGCTAGGACTTGGTTTCCTGGCAGCCCTTCGCCAGGTGCCTAGCAACCCTTTGCTAGGACTTGGTTTCCTGGCAGCCCTTCGCCAGGTGCCTAGCAGCCCTTCGCTAGGACTTTGTTTCTGCACACTCAAGTAACAACATTAGATCACAAATAACACTTAACTTTGAATCCTTTGCCAATATCAAAACAAGGTTCGATATGGTGCTTCCTGCACCAACAATCTCCCCCTTTTTGATTTATGGCAACATAATTCAAAGTTAAGTAAAAACTTATAACAGTTAATAAAAGAAGGTAAAAACATAATGAAGTATAGGAAAAAAACACAATGAAGTATATCAAAAAAAATTTATCTTCAAAATTTTTTTTTCTCATACTCCCCCTAAAAACCCTGAATACTTGCAAAATCCTTAACTTTGACCTTTCCTCCCCCTTTGACATATATCAAAAACAAACATGGGTGTTCAAGGTATCTAACAGGGATTTTTGAGTATTCCTATGTGCTTCATGTCTTTAACAAAGTGTTTTTCAAAAAATGGAGTAAAAGCATTTTCACTAACAAAACTTGTTTCAAATTTTAGGCAACATTTTTCAAAATTTAGGCAAAAATTTGAAGCTAGATTTCCCTTAAACAAAGTTTCAAATTTTGAGAATTGGGAATAAATTTGTTTACTAAGGAAAATTTTACTTACGAGAAAAATATGTACTCAAAAAGTTTGAAAAACACTTAGAAATACTTCGAAATTTTTGAAGCACTTTTAAAAAAAAATTCCTTTCTCTCTTTCCTTTTTCTCTCCCTTAATGTGAAATTCTTCTTCTTGTATTTTAGACCATTCTAAGAAAAACTTTCTTTGAAAAGGGGAAAAAAATTTTAAGAAAGAAATTTTTAATTTCACTTTTTCTACTCTCCCCCTTGGTCTTATATCAATAAAAAACTTTGTAAAATATATTTTGAAAGAAATTTAAATTTGTGTATCAGAGCTTGTGAAAAAAATTGAGCAAAGTAATGTCAAGTGTTATGATAATTAAAAAAATTTAGAAAGACTGAAAAATTTATGTTCAAAATCATAATTGGAGTCAAGTGTATATGATAAACAATAAGTTTACTTGTTCTGAATATTTTGAAAAATGCACAAGAATGCAAGTACTTTATTGAGCTTTTGAAAGGCATAAGTATTTTGAAAGATATTATGAATTTGAAAAACATAAGTACTTTTAAAATATCAAAGAAAATTACTAAAATTACTTGACTTATCTTTTTGAAATTACTTACACATAATCTTTTACATGCTTTAGTTTCTTTTCCAGTCGGACACAATCCTAGGAAACCTTGTTAACTACAAGAAAATTTCCTTAAGTGTCCTGGAAATTTTCCAACTCAAGTAAATATTATTTCCAAAAGAATTTTGATAAGCCAAAATGATAGTATTTTGACAATATATGCAAGTACATTTTGAAAAATGTATTAACTTTGGAGGCACAATATTTTACTAGACTTGGTTTATTTTTCAGTCTAACACAATCCTAGGAAGCCTTGTTAACTACAAGGACCTTTCCTTAAGTGTCCTGGAAAATTTTCCAAAGTCAAAAAAGTATTCTCAATAGATTTTTTAAAAATATTCCAAAGTCACGTAAAATTTTGAAAGTGATGATATATATAAGCAAAATGATTTTACAGGATAGTATTTTGAAAGAGTAATCGTTTAAGTTTTCAAAAGGATTTTAAAAGTGCAATGCATGAAAACATATAATTTTGAAAATGCTCAATAATTCTTTTAATTTGATCTCCCACTTAACTCGACCCAGTCCTAGGAAGCTTGTTGACTACAAGCGATCTTCCTCTGAGTCTTAAGGTTTGATTCAAATTATACGAATTATCTAATAATTTTAAACTTGTTAGAAATAATTTCTTTTGATTTAGACTCCCCCTAAATTTGACACATCCTCGGAGTCTTTGTAGATCATTAAGTAAACCTTCCTTTGTGTCTTTAGGGTTTACTAAAATCAAAAGAATAGTTTTGAATACTAGCATGATAATATAATTTTAGAAAATTCAATTTGAGATGAAAGATAATTTTCGAAAAACAGCATGGTAAAATGTTTTCGAAAAACATTTTGAAATGATAATGGTTTTTTTTGTAAAGCACAATTTTCGAAAAATATAGTGATTATTTGAAAACATAGATTTTTTTTTTAGGTCCAAAAAAAATAAATATCTAAGCCCGGACTGTAGACAAAAAAAATATCCTAAGTAATCCCTAGGGTGACTTTTTGCCATACAAGAGTAAACTAATTTTCAAAAAATATTTGTATAATGGTAAAGGAAAGAAATAAATGTTATGAAATAAATTTCAGGTTAGTGAACAAAAGAGACTTGATTTTAATTACAATGATTTGAAACATTGACTCTTAGTTAAAAAGTTAAATTTGATTTTTGTGAAAATGAAAATTTAGAGGGTTAAGTTTGTTCAGTAGAATTAAATTTTGAATTTGATTGAATTAAATTTAATTGATTTAATTGATTTAATTAAGATTTAATTGAATTTAATTGATTTAATTAAGATTTAATTAAATTTAATTGAATTAATTACGATTTGATTTTAATTTAATTGAATTAACTAAGATTTGATTTTAATTTAATTGAATTAACTAAGATTTGATTTTAAATTAATTGAATTTTGATTTTAGTTTGATTAATCTGAATTAGTTGGTTGGGTTGGACTCAACTTTTAGGTCCTAAGCATCTCACCCATTTCTAAGTGACAAAACAGGATATCCTTAACTGTTTTGTGAGATGCATATTTTAATAGAAGGATTTATTTTGAAAAGACCATGATTAATTTTGAAAAGTTAAATTAATTTTTTTTTAAACCCAATTTAAATTTGTTTTGAAAAGAGATATTTGAATCTAAAATTAACTGAAAATTTGTGTTAGATTCGAATTTAACAAAGAGTAAATTGAATTTGAATTTCAAAAATTGACTTCCAGGTCTTGGCGAGGCACTAGGCCTTCTTTGGCCGTAGCCTTATGGGATCATCCACCCTTTCCTAGACAAAGCCTTTTAGTGAAATTTCATCTTCAAAATTACTTTTTGGTAAATTCTGGTCTAACTAGTTTGGGTCTTGGATCGGTAGCTTCGGCTAGTTCCGCCATGATGGCTTCCCTAACGTACTATCATCTCACCTCCACCCAATACTATATTGTTCAAATTTCAATTAATTGATTTAGTCCTTACACTAACCAATCCTAATTCTAAGCAGAAAAATAAAAAGAAACACATAATTAAAACAAACAATTGTCTAAGTAAGGTCACAATTGGAGTAATACTCCGGATTTTCGAAATCAGCAAGATTATGAATTAAATTTTCTAACTTATTGACCTTATGTTTTAGGGTTTCATTTTCTTGTTTCAATTTTCTGAAGTTTGCTTTAATTAAGTTACATGAATCAATCACATTATTTAAGGTAAATAACGGATTTTCAAATACTGTAAATTTACCTTTGGCGATTGTTTGTGCGGCATTCTTGGTAGCTCTTTTATCTGTGCATTCACGTTGGTAATGCCCGAATTCCTGACACTTGAAGCATTGGATGCGACTTTTGTCCCTTCGTGCTTTTGGTACTGGTTCCTTTGTCGCCATCGGTGGTGTCGTTTGAATCTTACGAGTAGGACACTCACTTTGGTAGTGCCCTCTCTCCCTGCATGTGTAACAAATTACATGATTTTTAAAATCTGATTTTACATTTTTACCTTTTGGTTCCCTATTGGGAATCTCCCCCTTGATTCTTGCCACCTCGGGTTTAGACTCATCTTCTGATTCCGTGTCTGAGTCGGACTCGGGTACTGGTTGAAGCTCTTTCTTTGGTGGTTCTTTTGGAGTTTTCCCTGCAATGGAATTTATACCTTCCTCGACCATTACAATATCTGTTTGATTATTTAATTCAGATTTTGAAAAGAATTCAAAATTAGTTACCGTCTCAGTCAATTCGTCGTCTGATTCTGGATCGACTTTGGATTCGGGTTCAAACTCTGACTCGGCTGTTTGTGCTTGGACCGAAAGGGCAAGATAACTTACTTGATCTTCTTCTTCATTTGAGATCTCTTGATGAAGATTAATCAATTTTTTTCAGATTTCTCTAGCACATCTGCATGGACCTACTAGCTTGAGTTGCTCCTTGGTTAGGCCACATTGTAGGATTGCAGTTGCCCTTGCATCGGACTCAACTTGATTGAGGATGTGTTCATCCAGTTTGTCCCACTCGATTGATGACTCCTCTTCTACGGGTAACGAGAATCCCGTTTGGATGATCTGCCATAAGTCCATATGGGCCTTCAGAAGGGACTCCATTTGACATTTCCAAAACGTGAAGTTCTCGCCGGAGAATAGTGGTGGACGTGCACTGTTCCACTCTTGGTTGGCTATTCAATCTGAAAAAGAAAACTAAAAGAACAACGAATTTTCCAAGACTAGGTCTTGGATTAGTAGTGCTGGATAAATTAAATAATGAGGGGTGTTGCACCAACCTCGCTTAACAAAACGAACGAAATATTTAGCGAGAATTTAAAAAAAATAGAAAAAAAAAATCCGAAAAAAAAATTTCAAACTGGTGGTTGCACCAGGTTTGAACTTCCCCGCTCTGATACCACTTGTTGGATCAAGAAAACCGATAGAGGGGGTGAATATCGGAAATCGTTCGGAATTTCGTAAAGAGCAATTGCACAGCAGAAGTAAAAATAAACACAACAGAGACACAGTCGATTTACTTGGTTCGGAGCCTGTGTCGACTCCTACTCCAAGGCCCACGGTCGTTGACCGTTTACTTTGGGCAATTCTATATAGGCGCAAAAAGGTTTACAGAATTTAATTACAAAGATAAGTACAGTAAATAATAAGAACGCTCTTCTTTACCGACGTCCGGAGTAGATCAACTTTTTCGGAGCAGCGGGACGTCGTCGGCTTGAGTTGGAGAGTGTCCAGAGCAAGGCACGAGCGTAGAAGAGCTTTTAGGCGTTGAGAGAGTTGTTTTGAAGCCTTGGTCGAAGGCCCTTTATATAGGGCCAGGGGGCGCCCGGGACGTCGGGGGCACCCCCCACGTGGCCTTTGATCCGCCAAAGTCTCGGTCGCATCTGATCCTCTGGATCCGCTTTGATCGGGGCGCCCGGAGCGCTCGGGGCGCCCGGATTGACCGGGTCAAACTTTATCCGCTTGGCTTCGAGGGATTTTGGTTCGATGCATGCGCATGGGGGCGCCCGGGATGTTGGGGGCGCCCGGGAGTAGCGCGGGCGCCCGGGAGCACGGGGGCGCCCCACCCAGCAGCTATTCGAACCATTTTTTCCTTTGACATGTTTTGTATGTACCTTGGGGGCGCCCGGGACACTCCGGGCGCCCTACTCAGCCTTTGGATCGTGCAAACCGATAGAGGGGGGAGGGGTGAATATCGGAAATCGTTCGGATTTTCGTAAAGAGCACGTACGCAACGGAAATAAAATAAAAACAATCACAGCACAAAGACACAGTCGATTTACTTGGTTCGGAGCCTGTGTCGACTCCTACTCCAAGGCCCACGGTCGTTGACCATTTACTTTGGGCAATTCTATATATGCGCAAATCAGTTTACAATAATTTATTACAAGTAAGTGCACTAACAAAAAATTCGATCTTCGTTACCAACGTCCGGAGTGGATTGACTCTTTCGGGGCAGCGGGACGTCGTTGGCTCGAGTTGGAGTGTTTCCGGAGCAAGGCATGAGCGTAGAAGATCTTTGGGGTGTTGAGAGAACTGTTGTTTTGAAGCCTTGGTCGAAGGCCCTTTATATAGGGCCAGGGGGCGCCCGGGACGTCGGGGGCGCCCCCCACGTGGCCTTTGATCCGCCAAAGTCTCGGTCGCGTCTGATCCTCTGGATCCGCTTTGACCGGGGCGCCCGGAGCGCTCGGGGCGCCCGGATTGACCGGGTCAAACTTTATCCGCTTAGCTTCGAGGGCTTTTGGTTCGATGCATGCGCATGGGGGCGCCCGGGACGCTGGGGGTGCCCGGGAGCAGCGCGGGCGCCCGGGAGCACGGGGGCGCCCCGCCCAGCAGCTATTCGAACCATTTTTTCCTTTGACATGTTTTGTATGTACCTTGGGGGCGCCCGGGACACTCCGGGCGCCCTACTCAGCCTTTGCCTCTCTCCTTTGAGGCTTTCTGAGCTGCAGACACACGTTCCTTCGGTCCTGCATCCAGGGTTAGTCCAAAACACAATGCAACAATAGAATATTTATTTATACAACCTTAGCTGTCTTGGTTCTGACTTTGGTCTCCAAAATGGAGCCCTAGGTCGAACCGACGCCTACTGTTCCCTCGACGGGGAACGCGTCCTCACCTACTCCTCTCGAGAGAATTTACCTGATGCCAACCGTTCCTCTGGTTGGACTTTTGCCTGACGGTCCTTTGTCAGGTCTTGGATGCCGAGCTGCCCTTCGCCCGGTGCCTAGCTGTCCTTCGCTAGGGCTTTGTTTCCTGGCAGCCCTTCGCCAGGTGCCTAGCAGCCCTTCGCTAGGACTTGGTTCCCTGGCAGCCCTTCGCCAGGTGCCTAGTAGCCCTTCGCTAGGACTTGGTTTCTTGGCAGCCCTTCGCCAGGTGCCTAGCAGCCCTTCGCTAGGACTTTGTTTCTGCACACTCAAGTAACAACATTAGATCACAAATAATACTTAACTTTGAATCCTTTGCCAATATCAAAACAAGGTTCGATATGGTGCTTCCTGCACCAACAAAGAGTACTCTATTTGAGAGAAATTTTCTCCTCGATTCTTTGATAGATATTGGCTTGTATCTATCAGCATTGGTGCCAACATAGTATCACCATTGCCGAATCTCTCAAGAATCTTATCCACGTTCTGGATTTGACTAAGAACAAGTTCTTCTACTGTTCTAAAAATTTTGATACCTAGAATGACATCAGCTAGGCACATATCTTTCATGTTAAATCATGAGTTTAACATGTCTTACGTGAATTTGATTATCTTATCATTACTCCTAAAAATAATATATCATCTACATATAGGCACAAGATGATAAAGTCGTTCTCTGTGGCTTTCATATAGACACATTTATCACATTCATTGATTTTAAATCCATATTCCTCTATAGCATTATCATATTTCTCATGTCACTGCCTTAGAGTTTGTTTCAAGCCGTATAACAACTTAACCAATTTGCAGACCTTGTTTTTTGTATGTGTACAGAAAATCCTTCAGGTTACTCCATGTAAATCTCCACTTCTAAATCCCATTAGAAAAGCTGTCTTTATATCCATCTGATGTATTTCCAAATTTCATAGAGTGGTAATAGCCAATAACACTCTAATAGAAGTTATTCTCGACGCCGAAGAATACATATCAAAGTAATCAAGACCTTCTCGTTTTCACTAACTTTTAATTACCAATCTGGCCTTGTTAATTGTGCTATTTTATTTCATTTTCTTCTTAAAGATCCACTTGCAACCAATTAGTTTACTTCTTGAAGGAAGATGTACAAGTTCCCAAGTGTGATTTTGCAAAATAGATTCTATCTCAGATATAATTGCCTCTTTCTAGTGAGGTCAGATGAGGTTACTGCTTCTAAGTAATTTTGGGGCTCACTTTCCAATATTAAAGTGATAAAATCTGTTTTATAAGATTTTTCCACCCTTGCTCTCTTACTTTATCTAAGCTCAGTCTCAATTGGTTCATCATCTTCTTCTTCCTCTTGTATTTCAAATACCTGTTTTGAGGAGCTAACATCCTCTCGGGCCTTATACAGAAGCACATGTATAAAGAATGAGGTATTTCTCGATTCTATTATTGAGTTCTTGTGTATATATGGTATTTGTGATTCATACATTAAAAACTGATGTGCATTGTTGTTATGTGCATATCCGATAAATATGCAATCAACAGTTTTTTGTCCTATCTTAATCCTTTTTGAATCAGGCACCAAAATTTTGACAAGACACCCTCACATTCGCAAATATTTATAGGATGATTGTCTTCCATTCAACAACTCATAAGGACTCTTATCTAATTTCTTTCAAGGTACTTTATTTAAAAGATAATTAGTTGTTAACATAGCTTCTCTCCACATGGAGTCTGGTAGGCAGAGCTCAATAGAAGAGCATTTATCATCTCCTTTAGAGTTTGATTCTTTTGCTCAATAACTCCATTTTGTTGAGGAGTATAAGGAGATGTTGTTTCATGGCTGATTCCATGTTCAATACATAACTCAGCGAATGGTGATATATATTCACCTCCTTAGTCGCTTCAAACCACCTTAATCTTCTTATTAAGTTGGTTTCCAACCTCATTCTTATATAGATTAAAATTCTCTATGGCTTCATCCTTATTTTTGAGAAGATACACATAATAATATTTTATGTTATCATCTACAAAAATGAAGAAGAACATATTCCCACTACGTATCGATATACTTTTTAGGTAGCACACTTCAGTATGAATTATGCCAAATGATTCATTGCTTCTTTCAATATGTTAGAAGGATGACCTCTTCATTTTCGCTTCAACACAAATCTCTCACTTATGTTTCGGGTCAAGGTGGAATGTAGGTCTCACATGTCCTTCTTTACTCCCCATTTACCCACCATAAAAGAGACTGCGCATAATGAGGGTAATGGCGTCGAAAAATACGGAATCACA
>JAGFNQ010002554.1:0-129983 GCA_024364735.1 Boesenbergia rotunda | reverse complement strand
TGTCTAATCCAAAAAAATCTCAACACCATCATATCTAAGTCATGCCATCTATGCATCACTACCGGGAGGAGGAGGAGGAGCTTGATACATCAAATCCCAGCTGCTGAAATCCCTGAAGGTTATGTCGGATCCCCTGAAACTCCTGTTGGACTACCTCCTCCAAATGGGTAATTCGCTCATCAATAGTCATAGCAGGCGCAACACCACCAAGAGCATCAATATCCTCATCCTCGTCGTCAAACTCGGAAGATGCATGATCATGATGCCAGACCTTACTCCCTGATGCCTCTTAATCCGTGCCAAGGAGAGCTGCCGAGATCCTATCTGATCAAAGTCCTTGGAAAGTTGATGCTGTTGATTCCTAGTAACATCGAAACCTCTAGATGTAAAGAATTCGGTCAAAATATGACCAAATGACATGTAGACCATCCTCTGGATGGGACTCGAAAGATGCACAATGGACATAAATATGTAGAGAGCAACGTCAATATCAAGTCGTTGCTCTAAGGCATACATCATGACCAAATGAGGGAACCAAATCTTGGATCTCCCCTTAGTGATAATAGGTAAGATGCAGTCAAGAACAATCTTATACAGAATGTTACTGACAGCTGACATGCGGTTAGCATCAAAAATGTGTTTAAGTGGAGGTCTAGGCTTATTGAAATAATTCCTATGAATTTGGTCAATAGACACTTGGGAGAACGAACCCGTGGAAAGCTTAATGACCTGAGGAAATTATGTGAACAGATTCTCCGACACCTGACACTCGACACCCTAAAAATGACCCTAACACGCTAGGTGTGAATGGAATGACGATCCCTCCAATCAAGGACTCATATGTCCTACCATCAGTGCTAATGTAATGTAGATTAACATAGAATTCTTTGTAAAGATCTACATTGAATAATACGTGCAGCCTACCAACTTATCTAGGCCAAAATAAGTAATGATTTCAATGAAATTAGGGGTGATTTATTCAAAATAAGAATGATTAAGATACTGACAATTCATCAAAGTGAAGTTGGCATTCTCAAATCGTTGTCGAACGACCTCAGAATGAAATCAAGGAGTCGTAGGTTCAGGAGGAGGTTGTCGGGAAGCCCCTCACCAACCCTACGTTTTTGCCTAGCCCTAATATGCAAATGCAAGTGCATGTACCAAGAGGACAAGGATCAAGAAAAAAAATCAAGATAAACATGCAAAATATGGAAGATTAGTCACAAATCATAGTATAAATGAGAGAGATTGAGTTGAAAACTAGTTACCTTCTCTCCATGAAGTTTGAGGAAGAAGATGAGGTGAGGGTTACTTAAAGATGACCCTTTTTGCTCTAAACTTGAAACTAGATGTGGAGAGGGACTAGGGAAGAGAATCCAAGGGTTTTGGAACCCTTGGAGTAGCTGGAGACGACGAGGTGGATGAAGGGCGATGAGGGGCGGTTGAAACTAGGATTTCAGTGCCGCCTGTGTATGGGGGTCTTTTTAAAGATTCACAGCCATCAGTCAATTGATATAGGAATCAGTCGACTGATGTAGGAAACAAAATTATCAGTCGACTGATAATGGACTAGTCGACTGACACTAATTTCAACATTTTCCAACATTTCTAACGAATTTTAGAAACGCATAAAAAATTCTAAAAAATTTTAAAAATCACAAAATTTTGCTAACATATTTCTTTTGATATCCTCTAATAGGGAAAAATATGTTTTCATTAAAAGTCAAAGTATTTTTGAATTTTTGATCAAACCTCAACATCTTGAAAAACACTTAAATTATGTATCAACTTTGAAACTTAGTTTTGAAATCATATGTTTTTCAAATGCATACCATTGTAAGTAGAACATATAATGATTTTCAAAATATTTAAAATAAACTATGATTTATGGGTAAGATGTCCATTAATTAAACATTTACCTTTTTCATAGGTAGTATATTATTACTAAAATGATACATCTAATAACTTATCAAAATGCCATAAGCATAAGTGAATTATTTGTATCATCCTAACATCTCATATACATAAATAAAACCATAAATCAAGTCATTATGAGATAAAATGAAGAAATGCACAATCAAGTCTAAAGTTATAATTCTACAAAGCACATACCAAGTCCTCTCCTTAGAGAGGTGAACTCCGCTTCGAATAGAGACTTGGTAAATATGTCGGCAAGGTTAGATTTTGATTCAACATAATATAGTTCAATGGTACCTCTTACCACATAATCTCTAATGATGCTGCCCCCACGGGCATGACATGGTTGGTAATGGCTCACTTGGGTAATCCCTCACTTCCTGGGTTCGATTCCACCCTGGTAGAGCACGCAGTATGCTGACGGAAGAAATTGTCACAGGCTGCTGCGTGATTGGGCCATCGGGTACCGATATCATCAGTGGTGAAGTCGCCACGTGTCTCCGTCCCGTGATTTACCCTCGTTGACTGGTGGGGAGTCTCATTGAAGGCTGTGGGACAGGGCCGGTTAGCCGAGTGTATTAGTCAGGCGCAAGCCTGGATACCCCTTGTAAATAAAAAAAATCTAATGAAGTGATGCTTCACTTCAATATGTTTTATCCTAGAGTGATGCACTGGATTTTTGGTCAAATTAATAGTGCTCACATTATCACATAACACTTTGACCTTGAAGTAATGAAGCTCATAATCCTCTAAGGTATGCATTATCTAAAATAATTGAGCTACACAAATACCCATAGCCACATATTCGGCCTCGGTTGTAGATAAAGCAACACATGGTTGCTTTCTACTACTCCAACTCACAAGGGAGGATCCAAGAAATTAATATCCACCACTAGTACTCTTCCTATCCAATTTGCAACCTGCATAATCGAAATCGGTGTACCCAAATAAATTAATATTTTGAGTACTAGGGTACCAAAGACCGATATTGAGAATTCTCTTGATGTATCTTAAGATTTTTTTTTTACCACTACTAGGTGAGATTCTTTGGCGCAAGTTTGAAATCTTACACACATGTCTACCACAAATAGTATATCCGGTCTACTAGAGGTTAGGTATAAAAAACTACCAATCATGCTTCTATATTGCCTTGGGTCGACTAATTTTCCCTCATGATCACTATCTATCTTGATATTCGTTCCAATAGGAGTAGACACTACTTTAGCATTTTCCAAACCAAATTTCTTTATAATTTCATTAGCATACATTGTTTGGTAGACATAAGTTCCTTCATTTGTTTGTTTGACTTGAAATCCTAAAAAGAAGGTCAACTCCCCAACTAGACTCATTTCAAACTCATTTTCCATGTGTTTGATGAATTCATGAAGAAGTTCATTATTTGTTGAACCAAAAATGATGTCATCAACATAAACTTGGGCAACAAAAATATTTTTATTTGTAGACATTAGAAATAGAGTTGGATCAATTGTTCCCCTTCTAAAACCCTTAAAGATTAAGAAGGATGAGAGTCTTTCATACCACGCTCGGGGTGGTTGTTTTAACCCATATAAGACTTTCTTTAATTTATAAACATGATTTGAGTAATCTATGTTTTTAAAACTGGGTAGTTGCTCCACATAAACTTCTTCCTTAATAAACCCATTAAGAAATGTCGATTTTACATTCATTTGATGAAGTTTAAAGCTCATGTGAGCAGCATATCCCAATAAGATCCGTATGGACTCTAATCGAGCTACGGGAGCATAAGTTTCATCATAATCAAATTCCTCAACTTGATTGAAACCCCTAGTTAGATGATCTTGGCCTAGCTCACATATAGCTCGGCCAGCTAGCCTGATGCTACATCAGGGTAAGTCAGGGCCAGGGGGTATGGATAGCTCGATGTAGCTGGCTGGACCCGGGGTCCCCAAGGCCCAGTCAGGCCGAATCGCCCTACCGAGCAGACCGTCAGATAGACCCCAACCCGATCCCCCTGGGAAACGCCGAGTGTCTGACCCCGTCCGCCACCTGAGATGCACACTTCGTTGGGGTCCCGACTACCAAGCCTGAGAACGCCCGAGCAACATCTGGTTGGGGTCCAGGCGGTAGTCTTTCTATGCCCTAACCACCCGACCCTGAGATAAGTCTAATTGGTCGAGCCCGAGCGCTCCTTAATCCGGGGAGTATCTTATTCTAGTCCAAGGGGTATCGGCCACATGGCCAAGCCTCACTCGAGGTGGCCAGTCGGCGCTCTTGTTCGAAATTTATCGTCTTCCTAGAGAATACCCACTCCCTGACACCATCATGGCAAAATGGTGCGGTAGTCGACATTGATCTGACACCATCCGTGCCCAAATCTTGAATATCCCGTTGACACAGTATGGTCCTGCCATACCCTGGCTCTCCGTACCATGGTAACCCTTACTTGTGTCAGACACGGGTAGGAAATGTCAGCTCCCTCGGCTATATAAGGACCTCCCCACTCCTTCCGCAGGTACACACGCGAGAGTTATTTTGCTACTATTCTATTGCTTTCTTCCCTTCCATCGGAGACTGACTTGACCGTCGGAGGGCCTTGCCGGGAACTTTTCCCGGTGGGTTGCTAACGGTCATTTCCTTACAGATCGGAGCCAACATTAGTAGTGCTCGGGTCCACTTCACCCTTGGGAGCCCACCTCACTCTGCGACAGGATCATATTTAGCGCTAGAAGGAGGGGCCTTTCTGCCTGATCGAGAGTGCAAGATGGAAGATCCCAACCGAGTGACAGTGACCATCACTCCCAAAGAGTACGAGCTCTTGTTGGCCGCCCGAGCTTAGAATACCCCCACAGAGGTCTTTGCAGGATGGTAGCCCGACGACTCGATTTTCTAAGCCTTCGACGCTCGACCACTCAGGAGGTCGGGAAAAAGTTACCTGACCAGAGGGAGGCTCGGTCCCATTCCCTGTCGCCGTCTACCGAGCCCGGGACAACGAAGCTCATTCAATTCCCGCCGAGGCGTCCGCATCCATCCAGACGCAATGACTGTGCCCGGATAAGGGTAAGGCCCCAGTCGACCCACCTCCAGTCCCTCTAGCGCGCTGCCCCTTCTCCTCGTAGATCCTCGAGGACCTGGTGCCCAAGCATCTCCGGTTCTTCACCATACCAGAGTATTCTGGAACGACTGACCCCGAGGAACATCTCATGAAGTTCGAGAGTGCGGCCATGCTACACCAGTATCCTGAGGGCATGAAGTGCGGAGCCTTCCTGACAACGCTCTTGGGGTCGACCCAACGATGGTTCGACCGACTCCCGAATGGGTCTGTGTCGAACTTCGAGGAGCTCAGGAGGATATTCCTGTAGCATTTCGCTAGCAGTAGGAGGCATCACAAGACCAGCTTCAACCTATTTGCATTGAAGTAAGGCCTGAAGGAATCACTCCGGGCCTACATCAAAAGATTCAATAGAGTGGCACTAGATGTGCCGACTGCTACACTTGAGGTGCTGATCAACGCCTTCTCCCAAGGGCTACAAGATGGATACTTCTTTCGCTCGCTGATTAGGAAGTCGCCGAAGGACTTCAATAGTCTGTTAGGAAAGGTTGTCAAGTACATTAATGTGGAGGAAACACAAGCTGCTCGGAAGAAGGAGGTGGTCAGTACGCCGACTCTGAGCCCTGCTCAGAACAGCCGATCCCTAGGCAGGCTCATCCGCAGTCCTCGGGGAGCAATCGACCGGGTAGGAATGGAGTGCAGGAATGTGCAGCAAGTGGCCCAGAGGTGTCTACCGACCCGTTGGAAACCCTACTGTGCGTTTCACCAAAGCAGCACGCACGATACTAAGGAATGCCGACAGGTGGGAAGAGGTCGAGTTCCTGTCGCGCGAGGATGGGGGTGTCAGGCATCTCCTAGACGCGACTTAGGTAGGGGAAGTCCGGCAGCTGTCCCGGCGGTCGGGGAACCTAGACGGAACACATCGACTGCTCGTAACTTATTCCCCCGGAAGGAGCGATCCGAGTCCGAAGAAATGGACGAGGAGCAAGCTAATCAGCAGAATGTCGTCCAAGGAGTTCACGTGATTTCGGGCGGGCCAACCGGGGGAGACTCCAACCGAGCCCAGAAGGCACATGTGCACCGACTGGAGATTCATCAGGTCGGCACAAGTGCCGCTCAGGCACAGGGGCCCCATATCAGCTTCAGGCCGCAAGACATGCAGGGACTGGAAGTCCCGCACGATGACACCTTGGTTATCACCGCCGTGATCGCCAACTACCAGGTCCACCAAACCATAGTAGACACCGGCAGCTCGGTTAACATATTATACAAGAAAGCCTTCGACCAATTGCAGATCGAGCCATCCCAGCTGGAGTTGGTGGCCACACCACTGTTCGGGTTCACTGGAAACCAGGTGCAGCCAATCGGGTAGATTCGCCTAGCCATTTCCTTAGGCGAGGAGTCACTGAAGAGAACAAGATGGTCCACCTTCCTGATAGTGGACGACCCCTCAGCTTACAATGTGATTCTTGGCCGACCGACCCTCAATGAGTTCTAGGTAGTAACTTCAACCTTCTATCTCAAGATCAAGTTCCCGATCGCCGATAAGGTCGGGGAGGTTAAGGGAGATTAGAGGATGACCCACCGATGCTACGTGGACGATGTCCGGACTCAGAGTCAGAAGGCTCAACGCACGTCCACTAGTTACAATATGGTGCAATCCTCTCTTTGGGCCGAGCTCCACGAGGACAAAGAGGAAATTCAGCTGCTCCCCGATCGGGAGGAGTCCCGAGTCAAGATAGTGGTGGGTCTGCCGAGCGAGCTGAGGGAGTCGCTACTGGAATGCTTGATGAGGAACCAGGATGTATTCGTCTGGTCGGTAAGGGAATTGCAGGGTGTTCGACTAGAGGTGGCCGAGCATCACCTGCATGTGTACCCTAATGCTAGGTCGGTCAAGCAGAGGAAGAGAGATTTCAGCATGGAGCAGAACAAAGTCATCCGAGCTGAAATCGAGAAGTTGTTGGAGGCCGGACACATCCGAGAAGTCCAATTCCCGACCTAGCTAGCCAACGTGGTCCTGGTGGCTAAGCCCGACAACAAGTGGAGAGTCTGCATCGACTTTCGGGATCTCAATCGAACCCGCCCAAAGGATTGCTATCATTTGCCCTGAATCGACCAAATGGTCAACTCGACTGCCGGGAGTGAGCTTATCTCCATGTTGGACGCGTACCAGGGTTATCACCAGGTGCCCTTGGCGGTCGAGGATCAAGAGAAAGTCAGCTTCATCATGGCTGATGGCATATATTGTTACACGTCATGTCATTCGGGCTAAAGAAAGCTGGAGCCACCTACCAGCGAATGATGAACAAGGTCTTCCGGTCCCAGATTGGTCGAAACATCGAAGTGTACGTGGACGACATACTGATCAAGTCAAGCCGAGAGGCAGACCTACTGTCAGATGTGGAGGAGACATGTCAAACTTGCGTAGGTATGGGCTAAAGCTGAACCCGGTCAAGTGTCTCTTCGGGGCCCGAAGTGGAAAATTCCTCGGGTATATAGTCACCGAGAGGGGCATTGAGGCTGTTAACATTTAGGAAATTTTTAAATGGCTAAAAGGTAAGTTTCCTAAATGAGGGGTTATTGGGAGAATAACTGAACTTTGGAGGGTTTTTCCACAAAAACACCATCTTATATAAGTTCCTTTTCTCCTCTTTTTCCCTGCGCCCGCAGCTAACGCCCGATTATTCCTCTTTCCTTCTTCTTCCTTCGCAAGCCCTAGGTCAACCAATCGCCCAATTCTTCGCCTTCCACTCTCTCTAGATCTGCTTCTCCCCATTCCTCTTCGCGTAGCCATGCCACCAAACCCGATCTTGAATCCCTTCCTCCCGATCGAGAGGCAAAGCCGGCGACAGTCCTCTCGTCTCCCGCCCCTCCGGTGAACAGGGTCTCTTAGGATCCGCAAGCCGGTGTTTTCCCCCGGAGATTGTCTAACCGGCGATCGTCTTCCTTGCGTCTCTCTCTCGGATCTTCGGTGAGCGTAAGTTTGGATCTCTCCCTGTTTTTGTTCTTCTTGGTGATACCATTGCCGAACCTAACGCTGGGTTGATTTTCCATGTGTGATCTACTTTCTACATGAGGAGAGGTTTTAGGGTTCCTGAGGGGGGGGGGGGGGAGGAGATCCTTGCGTCTGATCACTGATCTGGGGCCGTCTATCAGATTCGAGCTGAGGTTGTCATTGGCGTCGACTCAGCTAAGGATCTAGAATCTACCTGGAATGGATTGATTTTAGAATTTGAAGCTAGGTTGATCTTGTTAGATCAGTGCGTGTTTTGTTTGTACTGATAGTTCTATGATTTGGCTTGTGCCCTTGGATTGCTGATCTTGAGTTTTGGGATGATTTGATTTCCCTATTTTGCTCCTGTTCTTGATCCTTTGTTGCGATTACAGATCTTATGATTAGGATGGTTAGAGTTGGATTTTGGATTGATGCTTTTGGGATTCGAATTGGTGTGTGTGAACAGTTTGTGAAGTTCTGGATGTTGACTCCGAGTTCTTGCTTTTACTCATGATTCCGTTTGGGATTTCTGATCGAATTCAGTTTTTGGATGCATTGGGCTCGAACTGATCTATATTCTGTTTGAAGATGTGTCTGTGTGTTTGGATCGTATACACATAGGGTTGGTTTATGTTGCTTTATTTTGATCATGCGGCAGGGGGAATGTGTGTGTTCTGTAACGATCCATCTGAATTGGGTTAGGGTTAGGTTAGACCTAATCTGAAATCTAATCTTGGTTGGTTAGGTTTAGGTTCGACCTAATCTGAATTTAATCTTGGTTGGTTGGATTAGGTTATGTAATAAAGGTATAAATAGAAGGGTGAAACTTAGCTGATTTGTAAATTGTAAAATTTGCTAAGTTGTATTTACCGTGATATAGGTCATTGACTCGGCTATTTGGATTCCTCGTGCGACGGATATTATTTCAGACGGGGTTCTCTTCACTATTGGATTTCTTCATCGGAGGCGGGTATCTCTGACTCTTCTTTTAGATTGGTCATAGATATATATATATACTTGATATGCTTGTTTAACAATAGAGTAATAGATTGTGGCATGACTCTTATATTTATTTTGCTGATGTTGTTTGTGCCACAACTGACATGTGATACCTATACCTTTAGGACTTAGGTTATGGTGCATTATCCACGATCCTTGCATATCATGTTGATATAGGTGGACTAGATAGTAGATGTTGTTTGACCAGTGTTATGCATCATCGTGCACTGTACATCACTGTCGATCGGGGGCCCCTTTTGGGTGAGCTAGGTCGACAGTCATACTGACCTACCCATACGGCCAATCATGGGTTAGTGGTTGACGGAGTATGGGTAGTGTGCTCTGTGCTGCTTCGCTCGTGCACTCATGGGTTAGTGAATCGGAGCGTGATAGCAGACAGATGTCCCTACTTGAGTAGTCCATATACCAGGAGATGAGAGGGAGAGGTCTCTCCCCCATTTATATACATGGGGTAGGGGTAACACCCAGACAGAGATGTCCTCCAGAGATGACCTAGGGTAGACAGAGAGGTCCCCAAATGGGGCATGGAGTAGGGGTGTTACACCGGCAACATTCCGTCTACTCGATCGCTCAGGAGTAGTGATGGCAGAGTATAGACGGCAATCACAGCCCTACGTCGGAGGGTGTCCTCCGTTTAGCTTCCTCCCGTACATAGGTGACGATGTCTGACCGACGACAGGGGTGACCATGTCATTGCACCTTGTGTATTCGTTTATTTTGATCTTACTTGTGCTTGCTTTTATTTGATGCTACATATGATTGACATGCACTTACAGGAGACCCTTATGTCTAGTCTTGGCGACTCTGCTACATTGGTATGGTAGTCCTTATTTTTCTCTTGCAGCTCTTCTTACTACTGTCTGTGCATGTGTTATTTCAGTAGTCTATTACACTGTTGCTATATTAGACTATCTTGTATATATATGATGAGATATTCGCTGAGTTCTATGACTCATTCCGTTAGCTCCTTGACTTTATTTCAGGATGATTGACTGGAGCGTGCCCGACAGCCTGTCCCAGTTCGCGTACTCGTCGAGATGTCTTCGGGATTTTTCGTCTATTTTGTTGGTAGTACTTTCTATATTTTCTTCCGCTGTTGCTTTTGTGTTGGATTTAGTCATACTATACGGCAGTATAGTTGTACTTTTGTGAGGCCTTTATGCCTTGTATTTTGTCGTAAGTCGGACCGGTCCACAGTCAGGTATGGTTTACCCGGGTTTATGTTATGTTCTGTCTTGATTTGAGGCCTGAGGCCCATTTAACTGCGTGGTTGTGATTTATGTGATGTATGTATATGTAATTGTCCGCCGGACAGGGGAGGTGCTGTCCGATTTTCTATTGGATCAGCGGCTCCTGGTGGTCTCGGGGTGTGACAGAGGCCAACCCAAGCAAAGTCCAAGCCCTGCTCGACATGCCCCCACCACGGAACCTCAGAGAGGCACAGAGGCTCACTGGGCAAATCACAGCACTATCCCGCTTCATTTCCCGATCTGCCAAGCGAGGATTACTCTTCTTCAAGATCCTCCGCCGAGCCACAAAATTTTAATGGGATGCCGACTGCGACAAGACATTTGAAGAATTGAAGACATATCTAGCTAAGTTGCCAGAGTTGGCCAAGCCAGAGGTCAGAGAAGAGTTGTATGTATATTTGGCAGCATCGGCTGAGTCGATCAGTATCGTGTTAATCAGGCAGGATGAGGTCGAGCAACAACTAGTGTATTTCTTTGCTCATATATTAAAGGGTGTCGAGTGGCGATATATGACACTCGAATAGTTAGCTTATGTCCTGTTGTTAGCTGCTCGAAGACTCCGACCATATTTCCTGGCACACCCGACAGTGGTCCTGACCAATAGGAATCTGGGTCGAGTAGTTTCAAATCCGAAAGTTTCGGGGTGATTGATCAAGTGGACAACCGAGCTAAGTGAATATAACATCCAGTATCAAGCTCGGTCGGCTATTAAAGCACAAGCCTTAGTTGATTTTCTAAGTGAATTGCACTCGGAGGAAGCCGAAGAAGCTTTGCAAGTTTACATGGACGGATCATCGGCTCGGCAAGGCAATGGAATTGACATTCTGATCGTCTCGCCAAAGGGAGAACAGTTGCATCTGTCAGTCTGACTAGAGTACCGAGCCACAAACAACGAGGCCGAGTATGAAGCCCTCATCGCTGGACTACAGGCAGCTAAGCATGTGGGCACCACTCAGGTAGTGTTATACTCAGACTCTCAATTGGCCACTCAACAGCTCGCCGGTCGGTTCGAAGTCAATAACAACCGGTTACAAGCATTTGTAGAAGCCTATGAGAAGCTAAAAGCTGGGTTCCAAGAAGTCCAGTTATAGAAGATCCCGAGAGAGAGTAACCTACGGGCGGATGAGTTAGGCAAGTTGGCTAGCTCGGTAGGTTCTTGGGTACTTCCCCAGCCGAGTAGTCAGATAATGATGGTGGTGCATATAGAGCAGCAAGCTGAGTTGGAGCTCGGGACGGATTGGAGAGTGTCGCTCATCGCCTACCTAACAAGCGGGATCCTCCCGGCCGACCAGGAGGAAGCCCGACTCCTAAGGAAGCGAGCAATCCTATATTCCTTGATTGGGGATGCACTATACAAGAGGGCCTTCGCTCGGTCTCTGTTCAAGTGCCTGGGTGAAGAAGATGTCGAGTACACATTGAGAGAAATATATATGGGGATCTGCGAAAGTCATGCTGGAGCTAGGGCTGTGGCTCGGAAAGTGTTGCTCTCGGGATATTATTGGTCGACGCTGCAGAAGGACGCCGACCGACTGGTCTCCATTTGCTTATCTTGTCAGATGCACCATAACCTCCCCCACCGGCCGGTCGAGATGATGAAGACGTTGGTGGTCTCCTGCCTGTTTGACCAATGGGGCATGGACATAGTGGGACCATTCCCGACCGCCCCTGCTCAGAAAAGGTTCTTACTAGTGGCTGTAGATTACTTCTCCAAGTTGATAGAAGCCGAGGCCTTGGCATGCATCACTGAGCAGGCTATTATCAAGTTTTTGTGGCAGAACATCTTGTGCCGGTACGCAATCCCCCATAAGCTGGTCTCGGACAACGGAAGACAATTTCAGGGTTGAAAAATATAAGAATGGTGCTCGGCTTATGATATTCAGCAAGCATTCACCTCTGTGTCATACCCTCAGAGCAACGGCCAAGCAGAAGTGGCCAATCGGAAAATCTTGAGAGTCTTGAAGACTAAGCTCAACCATGCTGGTGGCACTTGGGCCGATGAGTTGCTGAGCTTTTTGTGGGCTCTGCGAACCACGCCGAGAGAGACTACGGATCACATCCCCTTTCACTTAGTTTATGGAAGTGAGTCTGTGGTACCCGTTGAAGTCGGATGCGAATCCGATCGGCGAAAGGCATATGACGAAGTAAACTCGGAAAGAAGGCGTTTAGAGCTAGACTTACTTGAAGAAATCTGAGAGAAGGTCGTCGCCTAGATGTTCGCCTACTGCTAAAGAATGAAGCAAAGATACAATCGAAAGGTTTTGCCAAGGACGATCCAGGTCGGCGACCTCGTATGGAAAAGGATCAAGCCGGTCAGCAATGTGAGCAAACTAGAACCTCAATGGGGAGGACCCTTCAAGGTCATCTAGAACCTGGCGTCTGGAGCTTACTACTTGAAGAATGAGCAAGGAAAGAAGTTAAATCGGCCCTGAAGTACCATTCATCTCCAACCTTATAGAGAGTCATAGTGAGATTTAATGAGATGACTGTACCTCATAACCCTGTTATGATAGTGGAAAGCCTAGATTCTCACTCAACTTGCAGGCACTCCAGACTCTCGCCCTTGAGCGAGTTATAAGTGGGTCTGCCCCCACGCACCCCTCGGCTCGGCTCCCTGATCGGACGCGTGGAGACCCACGCTCCCGAGGATCAAGCCGACCGAGTGTCCAGACTCTCGCCCTTGAGCGAGTTATAAGTGGGTCTACCCCCACTCACCCCTCGGCTCATCTCCCCGACCGAACGCGTGGCGACCCACGCTCCCGGGGATCAAGCCGACTGAGTGTCTAGACTCTCGCCTCTGAGCGAGTTATAAGTGGGCATGCCCCCACGCACCCCTCGGCTCAGCTCCCTGATCAGGCGCGTGGCGACCCACACTCCAGGGGATCAAGGCGACCGAGTGTCCAGACTCTCGCCCTTGAGCAAGTTATAAGTGGGTCTGCCCCCACACACCCCTCGGCTCGGCTACCCGACCGGAAGTGTGGCGACCCACGCTCCCGGGTAGATCAAACCGACCGAGTGTCCAAACTCTCGCCCTTGAGTGAGTTATAAGTGGACTTGCCCCCACACACCCCTCGGCTCAGCTCCTCGATCAGACACATGGCAACCCACACTCTAGGGGATCAGGCCGACCGAGTATCCAGACTCTTGCCTCTGAGCCAGTTATAAGTGGGCATGCCCCCACGCACCTCTCGACTCGGTTCCTCGATCAAACGCGTGGCGACCTACGCTCCAGGGGATCAAGCTGATCGAGTGTCCAGACTCTCGCCTCTGAGCAAGTTATACGTGGGCAAGCCTCCACGCACCCCTCAGCTCGACTCCCCGACCAGACACGTGGCGACCCACACTCCAGGGGATTAGGCCGACCGAGTGTCCAAACTCTCGCTTCTGAGCGAGTTATAAGTGGGCATCCCCCCCCACGCACCCCTCGGCTTGGCTCCCCGACCGAACGCATGGCGACCCATGCTCCAGGGGATCAAACCGACCGAGTACCTAGACTCTAGCCTTCTGAGCGAACAACGTTATACTTGACTCGGCTCCTCGAGTGGACGCGTGGCAACCCACGCTCCCAGGGATAGATCCGACCAAGTATACAAGCTCTCACTGACTGAGCGAGCAACGCTATGTTGGGCTCAGGTTCCTTTGTCGGGCGCGGGGCAACCCGTATTCCTTAGAAGTGATCGTATCGAATGTGCGTAGTCTCCTGAGCGAGTATGACTCGTGAAAGTTAGCTCCAGGCCTTAGCTTAAATGGGCTTTGTGCTTCTTGGCTAGGATAGCCGTTGAGTTACCCGACTCGACCTCGCGAGGAATGAAATAAGTCAGGGCCCCCGAGTATCAGTATGGGTCGCTAATACTTAGAAATAAAAGGTAACAAATGCACAAGCAAGGGGCAAGAAGAAAATTTGCATTAAATTATAAAGTCATTACAAAAATAAGGCAAGCCTCTGTAGAGAGAAAAACAAAGAAAGAGAAAAGCTCGACCCTCATTTGAAGGGTCGAAATGCCTCCTCGTGGAGTTGTTGGGTTAGACCAGACAACTTCACTGTGCTGACTGGGAGGTCGGGGGCAAGGTGCTTGCCCTGCTTAAGCTGCTCAATGGTGCTAAGCATATGCTGCTTAAGCATGGGGCACAACCTCTAAGATAGTTGTTGGCTGAACTCCAGAGAGTTGATATACTCAACTCTCCGAGCGTCCAACCGAGCCGCCTCCTCCGCCTTGTAGGCCCGCAGCTCCGACCGGGTGGCGTCCCATTCAGCCTGTTACGCCATTAGACGGTTGAGCTCCTCGGCTTGGGCATTCAGCTCTTGATTATGGAAGGTCAGCTCGGCTGATAGCTCCTCCACCTTCTTCGCAAGGGTCGTTGACTCTTCTTCCGAGGCTGCCAGCTGGGGGCGGAGTGCCTCAACTGACTGGGACACCTCGAGTAGCTCAGCCTTTGTCCTATTTCGCTCCTCCACTGCCTGCGTCTTGAGGATCCAGGCCTTGCGTTCGACATACTCCAAGTTAGAGATCTGAACGTGCGATTGAGCCACCGCGGAGTTCGCCGAGTCGATCTGAGCCTTGGCGATCTCTAATTGCTCCGCAGAATGAGTTAGTTGGTCCTGCAGGCCTATAACCTCTACTTGCGGACCATTTAGGGAAGCCTCGTTGGAGACCAGCTTCGCGTGCCGAAGTCAGGTCTCTAACTGCTCCACTCGGTGCTCGGCTCGCACTCAGGCTTCGGAGTGTGCTATCACAGACATAGACAGACTGTGACAGGCGCCCCAGAACTGCAAACAGGGAAACAAGGAAAACCTTTAGTACCGAGTTAAAAAAGGAAGATAAAGAAAGGAGATAGGAAATTACGTGCCTGAGTGGCATCCAGGAAGAAGGCATTCGCCTTGCCGTTGGGGCCCCGATAGTAGGCCCCCTCAAGTCCTTGAAGGAACCAGTCGGCGACCGACCCGTACAAGTGGAGTTCCTGGGACCGATCGAGCAGCTCCCCGAGCGGCGTCCAAAGGTGAGAATCCGATTGCGTGGGAAACAACACGTGCAAGGGGGGTCGGTTGATCTGACCCTCTACCGACGGAGGCCCCAACTCTTGGGGCATAGGTAGGTCGGGGGCACTCGAGGAAGCTGTAGGGGCAGGGGGTTCCCTCGGCGTGGAAGAGCTGGCAGTCGCCTTCTTCTTCTTCTTCTTGGGGCGGGTACTGGAAGAAGGCACAGTCTGGATCCCTGCCGGGGAAGACAACGCCAGGCTCTCGGAGGGGGCTTGACGGCGCCGCGATGTGAGGGGTTGCTCGTTGACCTCCATCAGCTCCTGGTCGGGGTTGCCGATTGGGGCAGCTTCCTCAGGAGCCGGAGGAAGAGCATCAACGAGAACAGGCTCGACCGACAGGTTCTCTCTTTGCTCCAGTTGGGAGCTAACCCAAGTCTCCAGCTCAGCATCATCCAGTCCAAAACCCTCCTCTAAGGCCGCCGCGAGCATCATGGTAGCTGCAAAAATAGCAAAGTCTTAGTTAGCACTAAAATATCTAAAGGAAAGACAGAACAACTTACTGAATGAAGTAGGCCGGGGAGTCGACACTGGGCTAAGGCCAAATGTGTAGAGGATCTCCTCTCTCAGTAAAGCTACTCTATGAAATCGCCGACCGCCGACCGCCGAGCTTGGATACGACCGACTGGTAGGTGGGGGAAGAGCGATAGTTCTTGGGGAGAGGGGGGGGGGGGAAGGGGGTAAGTCCTCGACCCAATAGGTGGGTCAGCTCGGGGCCGGGATGGTGTTGATGAAGAAAAAGCATTCCTTCCAATCTTTGTTAGAGGAGGGAAGTTTCGCTAAGAAAGAGGTTTTAGCTTGGGCTTGAAAGAAAAAATCATCCGCCTCTTGTTTTTTAGGATAGAAGAAATAGTGGAAGATTTCCGGTTGGAGGTGGATCTGGTACAGAGAGAAGATAACGGTCGAGCCGCACATTAGTTTGATGGCGTTCAGGGCTAATTGGGACAAGGGGAGTTGAAAGTAGCGACAGACAAAGGGAATGAAAGGATGGATGGGGAAGCGAAGCCCGACCTGAAGGTGGTCTCGAGACAGAGTTATGAAGCTAAGGGGCGCGGTTGCGGGTCGATCGGTCGGGTCGGGCAAACGAAGATGGTGATCTGAAGGGATTCGGTAGTCAGACTGTAGTTGGTCGAGGTCATGGAAATGGAGGTCAGACACCATGGTGGTATACCATCGGTCGGAAGTGGAAGAAGAAGGATCCATAATACGAAAAATAGAAGAAGAGAAGAACTAACCAAGGAAGAAGATCACCGGAAACAGGGGGAGAGCAAGGCGGTTGCAGCTGAAGTGCACCGGAACCCTAGTAGAGAATTCACGAGCAGCAGGTTGGCATAGAGGTAAAAGGCAAAAGTAAAATGGGTGAAGAGGAGCAGCCTTTATATAGGGTCGAACGGTTAACTTCATCCATTCGATGGTGATCCGATGAAAAGGCGAGAACAGATCTCAGCCATCCAGGTGCATAGTAAATATGCCTCGGGACCGTACATCGCACGCGCAACGCCCATTCGTTGTGTCAGACGATAGACGCTTCGTTGCTCGAGATACCAATAGACACTTGACACGTGGCCCCAGCAGTTAATGAGGTAGCTGGCTGGACATAGGGGCCCCGAGGCCCGGTCAGGCTGAATCGTCCTACCGTTTGAATCATCAGATAGACCCCGACCCGATCCCCCTGGGAAACGCCAAGTGACCCCGTCCGCCACCCGAGATGCACACTTCATTAGCCTTCAGTGAGAGATACCAATTGCTGAGCCTGAGAACGCCCGAGCAACATCTGGTTGGCGTCCAGGCGGTAGTCTTTCTATGCCCTAACCACCCAACCCTGAGATAAGTCTAATTGGCCGAGCTCGAGCACTCCTTAATCTGGGGAGTATCATATTCCAATCCAAGAGGTATCGACCACACGGCTAGGTCTCACTCGGGGTGGCTAGTCAGCGCTCCCATTCAGGATTTGCCATCTTCCTAGAGAATACCCACTCCCTGACACCATCATGGCAAAATGCTGCGGTAGTCGGGGTTGGTTTGACACCATCCATGCCCAAATCACGAATATCCCGTTGACACGGTATGATCCTACCATACCCTGGCTCTCCATACCATGGTAAGTGTCAGACACGGGCAGGAAGTGTCAGCTTCCTCAGCTATATAAGGACCTCCCCACTCCTTCCGCAGGTACGCACGCGAGAGTTATTTTGCTACTGTTCTATTGCTTTCTTCCCTTCCACCGGAGACTTGCTTGACCGTCGGAGGGCCTTGCCGGGAACTTTTCCTGACAGGTTGCTAACGGTCATTTCCTTGCAGATCGGAGTCAGCATTAGCAGTGCTCGGGTCCACTTCACCCTTGGGAGTCCACCTCGCTCTACGACAGAATCACTAACCTAGCCTTATTTCTAGTGATTCTTCCTTGATCGTCTAATTTGTTCCTAAAAATCCATTTTGTTGTGACAATTGTATTATCATTGGGTCTTGAGACCAATTATCATACTTCAGTTCTCACAAATTGATTCAACTCTTCTTGCATTTCTAGGATCCAATCCATATCAATTAAACCTTCATCAACCGATTTCGGTTCAAGTTGTTATATTAGAACAATTTGACCAATATGTTCTCTAAAATAGGATCTAGTCCTTACTCCTTGTGCAACATCTCCAACTACTTGGTCAATAGGATGATCTTGATGATGCCTTAAAGTCCTAGAGATTGTGGGCTCATCAACTTTATGATAATCAAATCTTTGCTTTTTCATCATCCGAAGCACTTCTTCCACCCCCTTGATCAATACCCCCTAAGTGTAAATTTTGAATTGCTTGGGTAATATTTTGATTTTCTTTCATCTATATCCTTATCAATGGAGGATTTCCTAGGGTATGTACTAATAGACTTATCAAATTCAACATTAGATTACTCCTTAATTATTTGAGTCCTTTTGTTGTATACTCTATATCCTCTAGTAGTAGATGAGTACCCAACTAGAATGTCTTCATCCAGCTTTGACTCAAATTTTCTTAAATCATCGTTAGTATTTAAGATATAGGTCTTGCAACCAAATAATTTATAATAGTGAATTTGAGAAATTTTCCCATTCTATAATTCAAAGGGTATCTTTCTTAAAAATCGATAAATTAAAACACAATTTTGGATATAACAAGTGGTATTTATCGCTTCCATCCAAAAATAACTAGGTAAAGAATAAGCATTAAGCATAGTTCTAGCAGCTTCTTGCATGACTCGATTTTTTCTTTCTATAACTCCATTTTGTTGAGGTGTTATTGGACAAGAAAATTCATGTTTGTACCCATTTTCTAGACAAAAACTAGAGAAGTTTGAATTTTCAAACTCTCCATCATGATCACTCCTAATTCGGTTGATTTTGAGATTTTTTTCATTTTCAACCCTTTTGCTAAATCCTATGAATATTTCTAGAGTTTCATCTTTATATTTCATGAAGTAGACATAAGTGTATCTAGAAAAATCATCAACAATTACTAAGCAATATTTATTTCCTACTAATGAAGAGTAATATGACAATAAAAAAGATCTAAATGCAACAATTCTAATGGTCAAGAAATACTAGTTAGAGTTTTACTTTTATGTGATGACTTAGATTGCTTATCTCTTGGCATGCATCACATATTTTATTCTTGACATATTTGATCTTTGATAGTTCTTTTACCAACTCCATTTTGGCTACCTTTGCTATGTTCTCCGGGACCAGGGGTCGCTAAGGTGGCGGTTCCACCTTTTTTTTCATGTTGATATGTCCAAGTCTTTTATGTCATAGCTATCCTTCTTCTTCTTTTGATAAAAGACACTTAGTAGAAAAGAAGCATAGGAAATATTAATATAATAAAGATTTATTTTCCTATACCCTTCCAACATGACATTTTTCAAGCTATTATGTTTAACCAAACATTTATTTACATGAAACTCCACTTTATATCCAGCATCACACAATTGTCTAACACTAAGCAAATCGAATTCTATATTCTTAATTAAAAGCACTTTATGGATGGTGATTATAGGTGACACCTCAATTGTACCTCTATCTATAATCTTGAGCTTCCTATTATTTCCAAAAGATACCGTTCCTTTCTTTATATAGTTAATTATGGAGAACTTGCTCACATCACCAGTCATGTGCCTTGAGCAACTGCTATTAACAATCCACATGTTTGAATCCTTCTCTTCTTGTACCTAAACAATATAAAATACACAATCTTTTGGTACTCATACACTTGATCCAATAATATTATTTAAATACTTCTTAGGGATCCAAGTTTGTTTTACATTGTTTTTAATGATTTGCTTCTTAGGTGTACCATATCTTCCTATAAGAGAAATATAGGCAACCTTTTTGATCTTAAGTTTATATTCTAATCCGGCCTTGTTGTAAATGTCTCTTTGAATACCAAGAATCATATCAAGATACTTTGACCCATTTGTAAATTTCTCTAAACATATTCTTAAGTCAATAACTTGATTTTTCAAATCGTTATTTTACATGCTTGATTCACTATGCATACATGCATTACTCTTAATAGACTTAAGTTATTCTTTTAATGTCTCAACCCTAGATTGTGACTTAGTCAAAACATTCTTCAGATAAGTAAAAGCTTTATAAAGAAATTCCATTTTGGGAAATTCTTTTACCTCATCGTCACTAGATGACGATTCATCACTTGAGTCCTCTTCACTTGAAACTTCCTCCTCGCTTGAAGTTTCTTTGTCATCTTCAAAAGTCATAAATGTTATGTGTCTCGTGGTATGACATTGCTCATCTTCATTCGATGAGTTAATGCTTGATGTGTCCCATGTAACTTGAGCAACCACTGCCTCCTTTTTCTTTTTCTTTTCTTCTTTCTTTTTCAATTTCGGGCAATTTAGCTTGATGCGTCCTTTCTTGTTGTATTCATAACAAATGACATTAGTGTTAAAACTTAAACTTTGACCACTTTTACCTTTTGAAGGTTGAAACATATTCTTCACATCCCTCGTAAATTTTCTTATCCTTCCCATCATCTTCTTGACATAATGAGCTACCTCACTAGCCAACATTTCCTCATCGCTATCCAAAGACTCTTGATCGGACTCAGATGATGAAGATTCTTCCTTCATTTCTTTCCTTTATTTTTTTTTCTTCTTCTTCTCTATTACAAGAGCTATGCTTTTCTCTTTTGACGACATGTTAGCTTGTTTATGTAGTTCAAACTCACAAAATAATTCATCAAGCTTAACTTTTAAAAGATCTCTAGAGACCTTATACGCATCAACCATTGATGCCCATAGGTGATTCTAGGAAAGGATTGAAGCACATACCTTACTAGATCCCGATTGTCAATTTTCTCACTTATTACATAAAAACCATTTACAATCTCCTTAAATCTACCATGCATTTGACTCATAGTCTCATTATTCTTCATGGTGAAGGTTTGAAGTTGACCCACCAATAAATCTCTCTTGACTCTCCTTGATTCGCTTGACCCTTCATTTAACTCAATGAGTTTTTCTCAAAGTTGTTTAGCGAAGTTAAATGAACCAACCTTATTCAATTGCTCCTTAGAAAGTCCACATTGTAAGGTAATTGCAGCCTTTGCATTTGCCTGAGCTTTCTTGTACTTCTCTTTTGTACACTCTTTGGTTGGAAGAGGTGCTTCGAACTCATCCTTTGGTTTCTCGAAATCATCTACAACACTAAACTAATTTTCAGTATCATTCATCAAATAATACTTCATCCTATCTTTCCAATATGTGAAATCATTGCTATCAAAGAAAGGTGGTCGAGCGGTGCTTTAACCCTCTTGAAACGTCATCTTGATGCTTTGGTTGATGGTGAGTTCTACCGAGGCGATCCAAGTTTTGATACCACTTGTTAGGACCTTTGCGTCTAGCTAGAGGGGGGTGAATAGCTTCTCTTCGATTTTATCTACAAATTGTTAGCGAAAGTACAAGAAATATATAGGCAAAATCAAAAACAACTAAAGCAATGCTAACTCCCTTGATTTACTAGTCTCCACCTCCTTGAGGTGATTAATCCAAGGATCTACACTCACACAATCAATCTCCACTATGCATTTCTTCTTTTCAAATCAAGTTTGAAGGTGGAGAAACTCTTACAAGATGATCTCTTCCTCTCACAAGATAATAATAATTTTGGAGGAAGAAATTGAGAACTTGAAAGCTTGAAGATTTCAGAACATGCAAGAAAAATGAGAAGATCAAGTTGTCTTCTTCAAGCTTTGCAATTTACTTTTGTATTACCCTCAACATTAGTCGATTGGTATTATCATCAGTCGACTGATGAGCTTCAATGGTCATTGTAGATTGCGTTTGATTTTCTGTCGTCAGCTTGCAACGGTAACATATCAGTCGACTGGGACCTAACCCAGTCGACTGATCTTTCTGTTTGGTCTGATGTTGGGTAGTAGTCGAATGATTCTTCTTATCAGTCGATTGAACTCTCTGTTCGGTGTACCAGTCGACTGATCCTCTCATCAGTCCACTGATACATCCTGAATGTGATATTCTGCTTTCCCTTAGCGTAGACTTATGTCTTCAAACACCTTCCATCAACCTTGCGCCCTTAGTATGCTTCCGATGTCTTGACTCCTCATCCTTGCTCTTGCTTTGAAGTGCTTCCGTTGACTTTGTCATGCTAAGTCTTCTTTTACCAAGAGGTCGCACCTCCAAGACTTCATCCGCCAAGACAATCTTCTTGTACTTCTCTTGCCAAGTCTTCATACATGGACTTTCCTTTGTACCTGCTTACTCAAATTTCATGTTAAATCACTAACATTACCTAACTTAAACTCATTTAACCAAATATGAAAAGTAAATACTGTTTGGAGCATGATTGCGTTAAAAATCTCCCCCTTTTTGATGTTTGACAAATTTATTTAAGTTAGGTATTTAACTATGATGATTAGAAAACATTAAAAGAAATATGATCATGGAGCTCATCTAACTTAACCTATCCCATTCTTCCCTTTTGCCATACAACAAAAAGATAGAGAGAGTAAAAATAGTCGAAGCTCCCCCTTAAAGAAAGCTCCCCTTAAACTATACTACCTCTTGATGAGGCAAACAAGAACTCACTATAGAGACATATGAAATAAATAAAAAGAGAAATCACAGCAGAAGATAACAGGATGGATAAATAATCAAATAAGTCATACTAATATATATATATATATATATATATATATATATATATATATATAAATAATGTCACAAATATTCGTAAATAAATTAAATATTTATAAATAAATTTATTATTAGGCTTCATACAAAATTTATTGATATGTATCGGAATAAATCTGAAAAACTGAGCGTTTGGTTTGTTCCATTTTCCATTTTCATTTTTCAGAAAATCGTATTTTTTAATTTTCTGAAAAATGACTTTTTTTCATTCTCCAGTTTTCCAGAAAACGCTATATTTTTTTCTGAAAAACAAAGCTGGAAAATACAAACCAAACATGTTTTCTAGAAAACCGTATTTTTTATAGAAAATGAAAATGAAAAACAGACGGGAAAATGCAAACCAAACGCCCTATGTGTTTCTTTATCTTTATCCAGAATAAAGCTGAAAAACTAAGCATGTTCTACGTGTTTCTTTACCTTTATCCGGAATAAATGTGAAAAACTCATGTTCTATGTGTTTCTTTACTTTTATCCGAACTAAGTACGTTTTGGGGCTTCTCCCTAGTTTCGTCCCTCTACGGGTAATTTTTACTATCTTCATATATTTCGAATTGTATTTCGACTATTATACACTCTCTAAAAAAATATTTATATTTGTTGAATGTATAGTAAATTTAATTAAATGAATAAATTTAAATAATTTATTAAATTAAATTAAATTAATAAATTTAAATATATATGTATTTATTTTGTTTGTATTCGTGAATAATATTATAATGACTTTATAGGTTGGATTAGTTGGCACTTGAATGATTGTTCCAATGAATTTGGGGTCAATCACATAAGATAAAAAAAAATCTAATATCGATATATAAATGAAAAGGTATGATCTGTTGTGGACCGCGCGCTGCAGATCACATACGAACTAATGCCAGACCGATTAAGGAGTTCCCTGATCGGTCAAGGACTGCGCTCCCGTGTACCAATTCACCGGCGCCTCCGATTGTCGATCGGACTAGCGGCGGCTGAAGCTGCCCCCAAACAAAACTATAACCCAGGGAGTGTACGATAAACTCTAGGGGTAGCGGTGAACTCGTCGGCGCAGGTGAACCCAGGGGTAGCAGTAAACCCGTCGGTGCCTGATTGGTCAAGGAGACCGATCAAACAAGTGTCACATCCGTGGTCTGCAAGAAGCGGTCCGCAGCGAATCAAAATCATATAAATGAATTCAAGTTCATGTTTAATTTAAATAAACTAAAACTCATTAATAAAATTAAAATCAAATTTAAATAATCATTACTTGTTTACGCCCTATTTATTAGACGGCTTTCTCGGGCAATTAAATAATTCTTAGCTCAATCACAACAACCAATGTACTTTTATTATATCATAAATTGTATTTTATAATTATTAGTATTTAAATATAGTAATATTAAGCGGTAAGACGATTAGTCGCTATTCCAGACATCCGCGGTTCGATTTTCAGCTACGATGTATTTATAAGAATTTTTTTCTCTATATGGGACGTGAATCCTGGGACGCTCATGAGCTTTTAAACCATCCACTATGAGCGCTTTCCGATTTATCTTGACGGCTGATGGGACATTTTCATAAGGCCAAATCATCGTTAGAATTAGAAAAACCTCCTTAATATCATAAACAGTGATCCTTGGCTGCATCACACTTTATATTTAACTATTTTTTATTTTAAACACCAAAAACATATGTTAAAACCTACTGTCATTCTGTGAGGCCACGTTTTTTTTTTTTTTTTGTTTTTAAATTTAGTTGGCTTACTTGTTACAACTGTGTCGACTTAATCTGATTTTCTCAGTCCCTTTTCTTTGTATTTTTCTTCTTGACCGTAGTCCTCTCTCTGTTTTTTTCCTTGCTAGCTACTCGTTAGTCCATCTACAACCATCCTAATCCTTCTTCCACTCTAATAAAAAGCAACTCTTGTTTTATACTTTTAATCGTCGAAGTTAATCAAGATCTTAAAAAAAACTTAANTAGCTGACACAAGCATGAAGTAAATATAATAATCAAAGTATTATTTTTTATTTATAAATATGATACTTTATAGTCTAAGTTAATCAACTCATGATTGACTCTTAGGACTTACACCAACAAATTCACCCGATGAACTTCTCATACGAAAACAACCAAGACTAAGGCCAAGTGGCGAGGAACAAGCAAGATTACCATCCCTCATGAACTAAACTGCTCCTGGAAGAAATCCTGACAAACTAAAATGAAGTAAAGAACGACTTCAAGTAGCTTAGTGTGAGATTGGATAATCACGAGAAACACATAAAGATGCTTGATAGTCAAGTTGCCCAGATCGCCAGCTCCTCCTCTAGAACACAAGGAACATTCCCTAGAAAAGCATAATCAAACCCAGTAGAACACTGCAATATCATTGAGTTGCAAAGCGGATAGACATTGGGCAAGGCCCAAGTGTCTACTTAGGAGGGGACTAAGAACAATGGAGAGTCTTCTCCATCCTTCTCTACCATTGAAGCTTTAAAGGAGAATGAGGAGATTGAAGTGCCTCCACTGAACTTCATAACTCAGAAGATCCCCTTTTCACAAAAACTCTTGAAGGCAAAGCGAGATTAGAAATTTAACAAGTTTCTAGAGAAGCTGAAAGAGTTATGTATTGAGATCCCCCTTATAGACACACTCCATCAAATGTTGAAGTTCGCAAAGTTTATTAGGGTGATCATCTCCACAAAACGTAAGCAAGATGGCTTTGAGATGATGTCGGTAACTAAAGGATGCAATGCCTTGCTGCTCAATTTGATGGGTATGGCTTGGCGGGCTTCCAAAATGAATACTTGGTCGTCCTTGAGAAACCTCTCCATGTCTACGGATTAAAAAATTAATCTGAATAGAGACCCGTCTCCCAAACGACCATCTCGTCATCGTATCGATCGATTCGAATTACAACTTGGTCAATCTCAAAGATCGAGCCTTGTAATTCGCCTAACCGATCGACCGCGGAAAAGACGACGAGTGGATTGTCGATTTTTGTGTTTATTATCTGGGTCCAATGATTAATTAGCAACCATTAATTAAGTAATTAATTAAACAAGATAATTAATCAAAACATCACATAAAATGACGAGACGAAAGGACCCAAGGAAGAAATTTATACCTTCCTTTATCTCGTAGTCTTCTACCTTATGTCTCTTCCCTCTTGGACGTTGTGTGGGCAACGAGCTACTAAGATCCAGAGTCACCAAAGCGCTTCTATCTTCTTCCTAGCTTGACCGAAACCCTAGGACTTCCTCTTCCAATTGTCGCCGGGCCAAAACCTAGGTTTTGGCCGTCGGCGCCGCCCCTCCTCCTTACTCCCAGCACACGCACGGTGAAGAGGAAGGAAAGAGCAAAATGAAGAAGAAAGAATAAAAGAAGAAGAAGAGATGATCTCTTATCCACAATCCAAACAAACACCCAAATCTCCTTCTTCCTTCTCCCTACCGCCGGCCAACTTCAAGGGTGAAGAAGTGCCGTCGGCGTGGTCTTTCTTGTTGGTGCCGGAAGGACCAAAGTCAAACCTGTGTATTGATAATGGCAAAGGGTTCAGAAGTTAAGGTGTTATTGTGATCTAACAGGCTTACTAAGTGTGCAGGAAAGTCCTAGGTACACTAGGCAAGAAGTCCTGGTCAAGGACTGGGCAAGAAGTCCTGGCAAAGGGCTGGGCACCGAAGACCTGACCAAAAGTTGGGCAAGAAGTCCTGGTCAAGGACTAGGCAAGAAGTCCTGGTCAAGGACTAGGCAAGAAGTCCTAGCAAAGGGCTGGGCACCGAAGACCTGACCGGAAGTTGGGCAAGAAGTCCTGGTCACGGACTGGGCAAGAAGACCTGACCGGAAGTTGGGCACGAAGACCTGTTGAGTAAAGCCGGGCAAAAGTCCAACCGGAGGAACCGGTTGGTAAAAGGTAAATTCTCCCGAGAGAAGTAGGTGAGGACGTGTTCCCCGTGCAAGGGAACAGTAGGCGTCGGTTCGACCTAGGATTCCATATGGGACACCCAAAGTCAGAACCAAGACAGCTTAGGCTGTAAATAATGGCTAACATATTTTGCTTCTTGTGTTTTGGAACTAACCTTGGTTGCAGGGAACGAAGGAACGTGTTTCTGCAGCTGAGGCGCCCCAAAGGAGTGAGGCACCTCACTGGGGCTAGGCGCCCGGATGGATACGGGCACCCCAGGTCAAGGCCAAAACAGAACCATCGAAGCAAATTGCCACGAAGCCTGTGGACCAAGTCAGCTCAAGCACCCATGGTAACACAGGCGCCCCCATCAGTCCAGGTGCCCCAGTCAAGTGGATAAGTGCTGACCGAGCATGCGGATAGGAGTTCTCGTAGGAGAGGCCACGTGTCAGGCACCCCCATCGACACAGGCGCCCCTATGGCTGCTATAAAAGGGGGTTCACCCCCAAGGCTTCAGATAACTTCACTCACAACACTCCAAGCACTTTCGTTGAAGCGCTACGCTTCGACAAGTTCCGACGTCGAGATTCTAGCGCCGACGATGACCCCCTACTCCGAACTTCGATCCACCTCGGGCGTCGGTAAATTTAATTTACGAAAAGTGTTGCAATTTTAATTCCAATTCTATATCTGTACTTGAAGTTGTAAAAGATTTTTCCAAATATAGAATTGCCCAACGTAAACGGTCAAGGACCGTGGGCCTTGGAGTAGGAGCCGACCGCGACTCCGAACCAAGTAAAACCAACTTGTGTTCGCGATTGTTTTATCATTTTCCGCTTTGTAATCGCTCTATTTTCTGAAAAATTTGATATCGATATTCACCCCCCCCACTCTACCGATTTTCTCCGATCCAACAAGTGGTATCAGAGCGAGTGGCTCAAATTTGGTGCAACCACCAGTTTGAGAGATTTTTTTCGGATTAACGAATTTTTTTTTTTGAATCTTTCTCATTAATTGAGGTTGGTGCAACACCACTCGATTTTTTTTCGTTGCAATTATTTTCTTCCGCACTACTAATCCAAGACTCAGTCTTGGAACAAGTTTTTGTGTTATTTTTTCAGAAAATATTAATGGACATGCAAGAGGGATTCAGCACAGCCAGCCCGCCTCTTTTCAGTGGAGAAGATTTCTCCTACTGGAAAAGCAGGATGGAAGTCCACCTGAAAACTCAGGTGGACATGTGGATAATTATCCAATCTGGCCTAGAGATTCCCAAGAACACAGAAGGAGTGGCACAACACTATACTTAATGGGATGCCTCGTTGAAAAAGAAAATCGAGGTTGATGCAAAGGCAACCCAGACTTTGCAATGCGGATTGACCAAGGAGAAGCTGAACTGGGTGGGACCCTTCAACAGCGCAAAAGAACTTTGGACTAAGCTGATCGAGCTGCACGAAGGCACCTCCGACACCAGAATCAGCAAAAGAGATCTGTTGCTGAACAAACTCTACACAATCAAGATGAACGAAGGAGAATCAGCAGCACAGCTCCACGCCAGAATCCAGGAGCTAATGAATGGGCTGCATACGATAGGTCACAAGGTCGAGAACCGTGACCTAATCAGGTACACTCTAAACGCATTCCCAAGGAATACACTGTGGGCATCATGGTAGATGCCTACAAGGTTTCCATGGATCTCTCTAAAATTAAATTAGATGAACTTTTCTCTGAATTAGAACTGCATGACCAGACTAACGCCACTTTGGCCGAGAAGAGTATAGCTTTCATTGCAGGAAAATCTCAAGGAAAAGCCCCCAAGAAGAAGCCTCAACTAGCACCCGAGTCTGACTCAGACTCAGATTCAGAAGACAGTGAAGGGGATCGGCCCAAGTTGGTTCGGCTAGCTCGGGACTACTACAAGGAGCTGAAGCACCAAACAAACAAAAAGAAAGCAAGCCAAAGAAAGGAAGATCCAGCTGAACCTTCAACAACTTCAAAGAGCAAGACTAATGTCACCTGCTACGAATGTAACAAAAAGGGACATTACAAGTCAGACTGCCCCAATCTGAAGGAAGCAAGGAAGGCGCGAAGGAAGAAGGCTCTCCAAGCCACGTGGGATGAATCCTCCTCTGAAGAAGAAGAAGAAGTCCCGCATGTGAATCTTCTCGCCTTAACCGCTTCGGAAGACGTCGACACCGGATCGGAATCGAAACCAGACGACGGAAAACTTACAATCTCAGAAAACGGGCAAATAACGGTAAGAGGTTACTCAGAATACGAACTTTCAAAATTAATTTCTTATTTATCTCGCAATTTGGCGAAAGACAAAATCCGGGTCGAGTCCCTCCGACAGGAAGTAAAACGCCTGGAAGAGGAAGCCGACTCGAGGTCCTTGACCGAGAAAATTCAAGAAGGAAACTCCACTCAAGTTCAAAAGAATGAGGAAGAGAATTCCTCCTTGAAAACTCAAGTCAAGGAGCTCATAGTGGCTTTAGAATGATTCACTTCGGGTTCCAAGGGTCTTGACATGATCCTTGGAAAGCAGAAGTCCGTTCTCAACCGATCTGGATTAGGGTATCGAACCAAGTCTAGGCAACGTTCTTATTATGTTGTATTGAACCAACCTAGAACTCAAGTCCAAGCATGGGTCCCCAAGCTCTATTTGAACAAACAAGCTAGACCAAACCAGTATTGGATCCCCAAGGACAAGATTCACATCTTGCCTAACCATTATCGAGGCTATAGTCCAGGGGGAGCCAAGATAAAAACCATATTCATAATTAGATAGTTTGTTTTAATTACGATTTTGTTTAATTGCATACTTCATTGTTTGTTTCCTTCTGCAAATTATCATGCTTAGACTTAGGACTGGTTAGACTAAGGACAAAATGATTTAAATTTAAATTTGAACAACCTAGTATTGGATGGAGGTGAGATGATAGTACGTTAGGGAAACTCTTCTAATAAGGTATAGTTGTTAGACCAAAATCTTTCAAGAAGTAACTTGAAGATGAATTTTCAATAAAAGGCTTTGTCAAGGAAAGGATTGATGATCCAATAAGGCTACGACCAAAGAAGACCTAGTGTCTCGCCAAGAACTGGAAGCCAATTACTGAAAATCAGATTCACTTTACTATTGTTAGATTTGAATCTAACACAAATTTTAATTAATCTTAGATTCAAACACTTTTCAAAATCAATTAAACTTAGCCTTATAAATTTTCAAAATTAATTCAAGTCTTTCAAAATTAACCATGCTTTCAAATTAAAATCTTCATTTTTTTAAAAAAACATGTCTCACAAAACCCATAAGGTTAACGTGATTGATAACTCTAGATTGGGTGTAACAGACTAGGCTGTGAAAATCAATTTTAAAGCTATTCTTGACTCTAATTGTATCCAAATCAATAAATACTTTATGTGTAGGAACATAAAGATTTGGACCAATAGATGTTGGATAGTGGATGCTCCAGACACATGACTGGAGACAAATTGAAATTCACCAAACTAAGTTCAAGAACCTTGGCTCAGTAGCATTTGGCAACAATGCTACACTCAAAGTCATTAGGTCAGGTAACATTGAACTCAAATCTGATTTTGTGATTAAAAAGGTACTCTTGGTTGAGAATTTCAAGTTCAATTTGCTTATTATAAGTCAATTATGTAATACTGGCTATGTAGTTACATTTACCAACTCTGACTGTCTGATTAGAAACCTTCAAGACTCAAAAATCATGCTTAAGGGTACTAGGAAAAATAATGTTTACACTATCAATCTATCTTTAGTACCAAAATGTCTCCTGACTCAATTAGAAAATCCAACCTCTGGCATAGAAGATTAGGTCACACAAATGTTAGACTAATTTCTAAAATTACCCTGCTTGGTCTAATTAAAGGGGTACCAAAAATTAAGAACTCTGAAAACACAATATGTAACTCATGTAACCAAGGTAAACAAACCAAGTCTAATCACAAGCCAATTCAATCAGACTTAACCCAAACCACACTTGAGCTCCTGCACCTTGACCTATTTGATTCACATGGACCCAAGTTGCTAAGCGGGAACCGGTACTTCCTAGTTATTATCGATGATTACTCTAGGTTTACCTGGGTTTGGTTTCTAAAAACTAAGGATGAAATCCTAAACCTATTTATTGACTTATGCAAGATAATCAAAAATTAAAATGATATCAAAATCAAAAGACTTAGAAGTGATCACGGGGGAGAGTTTGAGAATCAAAGGTTTGAGAAATTCTGTAAAGCAAATGGATACATTCATGAATTTTCCTGTCCTAGAACCCCCCAACAAAATGGGATAGTAGAAAGAAAGAATAGAACCCTTCAGGAAGCCGCTAGGACCATGCTCAATGAATTTAACCTAGCTAACCAATTTTGGGTAGAAGCAATAAGTAGGGCTTGCTATATCCAAAATAGGGTCCTAATTAACAAAAGACATAATAAAATACCTTATGAATTATATTATCATAAACTACCCAATCTACATTAGGGTGCAAAGTCCATATCTTGAACACCAAGGACTACCTAGGTAAATTTCAGTCTAAGTCAACCCCAGGGGTCTTCTTAGGATATTCAACAACTAGTAGGGCCTATAGGGTTTACAATAAACAAACTAACAAAATTGAAGAAACAACTAACTTAATCTTTGATGTGGAAACTAAACCAAAATCTGATAACCAAAACTTGAACCAATCAAATATTGATCAGGAAGACAATGAACAAACAATTGAACCATCAATTGAACCACTAATTGAACCTCTAAATGAACTAGCTCTTGAACCAACTACTACATCAACTGAACCAACCCAAGTAGTTGAACAGAACACTGAACCAAACCATCCAGCCAGACCTGAGGTTGAACCAAGTTCTAGAAGAACCAAGAAACCCAGACTCAGTCACCCTTCTGATCAAATTGTGGGTGATCCAACCTTAGGAGTCAGAACTAGGTCTTCCTATAGAAATCTTAGTCAGATAGCACTAATTTCAAAAATTGAACCTAAGACTATAGAGGAAGTCCTACCTGATCCTGATTGGATCATAGCTATGCAGGAGGAGTTAGCCCAATTTGAAAGAAACCAAGTCTGGGAACTGGTACCTAAACCTGAGGGCAAGTCTATTATAGATACTAAGTGGGTGTTTAGGAATAAACTAAATGACCAAGGGGAAATAGTTAGAAATAAAGCCCGCCTAGTAGAGGGTTCAGTCAAGTCGAAGGATTAGACTATGATGAAACCTATGCCCCAGTAGCTAGACTTGAGTCAATTAAAATGTTGTTAGCATTTGCATCCCATAGAGGGTTCAAGCTATACCAAATGGACGTTAAGTCTGCCTTTTTAAATGGATTCATCAAAGAAGAGGTCTATGTAGGACAGCCCCTAGAATTTGAGGACCAAGAAAAACCTGACTACGTTTTCAAACTTAAAAAGACACTTTATGGGTTAAAACAAGCACCTAGGGCATGGTATGAACGCCTATCAACTTACCTTATTTCTAAGGAATTTAACCAAGGACAAATTGACTCCACTCTTTTTGTCAAAACCTTAGAAAAAGACATTTTTATTGCCCAAATCTATGTTGACGACATAATTTTTGGATCCACCAACTCAAACTTTCTAAAGGAATTTGTAAAATTAATGGAAAATGAATTCGAAATGAGCTTAGTTGGTGAGCTCAATTTCTTCTTAGGATTGCAAATTAAGCAAACTAGAGATGGTAATTATGTTCACCAATTCAAGTATGCTAAAGAGTTAATAAAGAAATTTAAAATGGATAACTCCAAAAGCATAAGTACCCCTATGGCCATAAATGTCAAAATTGATAGTGACCCTGAAGGTAAACCTGTAGATCTTAAGCTATACCGAAGTATGATTGGAAGTCTACTTTACCTTACAAATAGCAGACCTGATATCCTATTCTCTGTAGGAATGTGTGCTAGGTACCAAACTTGTGCTAAGGAATCTCACTTAGCAGCCCTAAAAAGAGTACTTAGGTACATTAAGGGCACCCTAAATGTAGGGATTTGGTATCCTAGGACTTCCACCTTTGAACTGTCAAGATATTCTGACTCTGACTATGCTCGGTGGAAATTAGATTAAAAAAAGTACAAGTGGAAGCTGTCAACCTTTAGGACATAGTCTAGTCAGCTGGTATAGTAGAAAGCAACACTGCGTAGCCCTATCTACAACCGAAGCAGAATATGTTGCCTTAGGAGAGTGTGTGGCACAAACCCAACCCAGCTTGACTACACCCAAACCCAAGTCTATATTGATAACATAAGCTCAATAAACCTGACAAAAAATCTAATTCAACACTCAAGAACAAAACATATAGAAGTTAAACATCATTTTGTAAGGGATCATGTAGCCAGGGGTGAAATAGTCCTTAAGCATGTGAACTCAAAGTCAAACTTAGTTGATATCTTTACCAAACCCTTACCTGAGTCTGAGTTTAGCTCACTAAGAAGGCAGTTAGGGTTATGCTTAGTAGAATAGGACTGCTCTATATTTTTTTCAAAAAAATTATTTTAGTTAATTAATCTTTTGTGAAAAATCATTTATTTTATTAAGTTTTTCTGAAATTTAAAATGATTTTCCAATTTAGTTTTTTTTCAAAAACTTACCCCTTCAAAACTAAGGTTTTTTCGCAAATGGACTTAGCTTAGGCCCTAACCCTAGAACTGTATGCACCTATAGATCTAGAAGTCAGCATCTCACAAGCACCTTAGGGTACTTTTGATTGATAACCTAGACTGGGTTGAGTTGCTTAGGTCTATGCCTTGATTCAAAATGCTTTAAGTCAGTGCATCTGCAGTAATTGGGGCAATAAATACCAATTGAACAGCAATCAGGTTAAGTGTCAAATTTAGAAAATCTAACTTGATCAGATCACTTAACTTGACTAACCCTAGCAAAAACTACTGTTTATAACAGTTAGTAAGTAGCTGACTGGGTTAGACAGGTCCCGAACAAGAACGGTTTAATTTGGTTTAGTCTAGTTTATGCTTAAGGTTATTAGAGTTGGTTCAAGACAGAACTTCATTTGTTTTACTAGCTCTAGCTCTAAATTTTTTCCTACTGTAATTAATATCAATTTAATTTTTGATATATGGCAAACGGGGAGAGAAAGGAAAGGAGAAAGAAAGGAGAAATTTTTTCAAAATTATCTCTTTTTCAAAAAGTAAAGTAAAATAACTAAGTGCTTAAAAATGTTTTTAAATCTAAGCATTTCAAAACTAAGTATTTTTAAGTATTTTCTAAAGCACCTCAAAATTTTCTAAGGACTTAAATGGTGCTAAGTGAAAATCTATTTTTCTAAGTATGAAGAACTTAAAAATCTTTTAAGTTTGAAAATTTTGCAAAAACCTTTTTGAAAATTTTCTAAGCATGAAAAACTTTTTGGAAAATTTTCTATGTTTGAAAAATTTGCAAAAACCTTTTTGAAAATTTTCTAAGCATGAAAAACTTTTTGGAAAATTTTCTAAGGTTGAAAATTTTGCAAAAACTTTTTGGAAAATTTTTCTAAGTGTAGAAAGCTTGAAATTTTTTATCTAAGTATAAATACTTCAGCACTTAGTCAAAATCTAAAGCATTTAGAAGGTTTACAAAACCCCACATATCTTTGAAAAACTCAGGGGGAGAGTATTCGTTTCAGGGGGAGAACTGAATTACTTGTTTTCTTATCTTTGCTTGTTATCTTTTCTAACTTAACTTTTTGAACCGTGTTGCCATAAATCAAAAAGGGGGAGATTGTTGGTGTCGAAAGCACCAAAGTCAAACCTGTGTTTTGATAATGGAAAAGAGTTCAGAAGTTAAGGTGTTATTGTGATCTAACAGGCTTACTAAGTGTGCAGGAAAGTCCTAGGTACACTAGGCAAGAAGTCCTGGTCAAGGACTAGGCAAGAAGTCCTGGCAAAGGGCTGGGCACCGAAGACCTGACCGGAAGTTGGGCAAGAAGTCCTGGTCAAGGACTGGGCAAGAAGTCCTGGCAAAGGGATGGGCACCGAAGACCTGATCGGAAGTTGGGCAAGAAGTCCTGGTCACGGACTGGGCAAGAAGACCTGACCGGAAGTTGGACACGAAGACCTGGTGAGTAAAGCCGGGCAAAAGTCTAACCGGAGGAACCGGTTGGCAAAAGGTAAATTCTCCCGAGAGGAGTAGGTGAGGACGCGTTCCCCGTGCGAGGGAACAGTAGGCGTCGGTTCGACCTAGGGTTCCATATGGGACACCCAAAGTCAGAACCAAGACAGCTTAGGCTGTAAATAATGGCTAACATATTTTGCTTCTTGTGTTTTGGAACTAACCTTGGTTGCAAGGAACGAAGGAACGTGTTTCTGCAGCTGAGGCGCCTCAAAGGAGTGAGGCACCTCACTGGGGCTAGGCGCCCGGATGGATACGGGCACCCCAGGTCAAGGCCAAAACAGAACCATCGAAGCAAACTGCCACAAAGCCTCTGGACCAAGTCAACTCAGGCACCTGTGGTAACACAGGCGCCCCCATTAGTCCAGGTGCCCCAGTCAAGTGGATAAGCGCTGACCGAGCCTGCGGATAGGAGTTCTCGTAGGAGAGGCCACGTGTCAGGTGCCCCCATCGACACAGGCGCCCCTATGGCTGCTATAAAAGGGGGTTCACCCCCAAGGCTTCAAATAACTTCGCTCACAATGCTCCAAGCACTTTTGTTCAAGCGCTACGCTCCGACAAGCTCCGACTTTGAGATTCCAGCGCCGACGATGACCCTCTGCTCCGAACTTCGATCCACCTCGGGCATCGGTAAATTTAATTTACGAAAAGTGTTGCAATTTTAATTCCAATTCTATATCTGTACTTGAAGTTGTAAAAGATTTTTCCGATTATAGAATTGCCCAACGTAAACGGTCAAGGACCGTGGGCCTTGAAGTAGGAGCCGACCGCGACTCCGAACCAAGTAAAACCAACTTGTGTTCGCGATTGTTTTATCATTTTCCGCTGCATAATCTCTCTATTTTTTGAAAAATTTGATATCGATATTCACCCCCCCCCTCTATCGATTTTCTCCGATCCAACTTTTCTCTCCTTTCAAACTCATGCACGCCCTTAGGGGAAGAGAGGAGAAGGTAGCTAAAGGAGAAAGAAGATGCCAAGGCTATTCCTTCACCCTCACTGAGATCCTTCTTCCACCTAGAATCGGCGCCCACCTCTTCACCTAGGAGAGAGAAGATGAGAGAAAAGAGGGAGATGGCTAGGGATCTCTTGTGTGAATTAATTCCTTGGTTTCATGACTCCATGGGGTATATATAGGGCTAAGGTAGGGACCATGAGGAGGAGTTGGGTCTTGGTCCACTAATGGATCCAAATCCGATTCATTAAGAAGATTCATTCACTAAAGGATCTCCATTGAACTTCCTCACCAACCCCCATATTTTCATATGGGCTCCACCTATTATGTGTACATCCATCTCCCCATGTTTAAGATATCATATGCATGTCGATTAATTTAACTTACTGACAATTTTAATTAATCAACTTCTAACTCCTTGACTAGTACCACTCAACCTTATCATCATGTGGGATCAAATCCACCTGCAGGGTTTAACATAATGAACTTTATAAGCTCATCAAGGGGGCATCATCATCCTGACTCACCAAGACACAGATTTCGTCAATAATCAACGGCACACCATGTAATTAATATTATTTTCTAACTTACCGGGCCTATCGATTTAGCAGAATAAATCTCGCTCATTGGTAAATCAAAGAAATAAAATACTAACTACATGTGAGTGTTATTATATCGGGATTTAGAGATTGTACTCCATAATAATCCGAGGTTCAATCCAATTATAAAGTCAGTACAAATTGGATGACCTCTATTTTGGTCATGCTCAATGCACACAAAGTATACTAGTGTAATTATATGGTCAAGACAAACCACACCTAATTACACTACATCCATTCTGATGGTTTGTCCAACTCCATCTCGGTTGTGAGCCTCTACTTATACTATGCAAGGGACTGATAACATGATCTTCTATGTGTCACCACACACCATGTTATCTATAACGCAGAGTATGAGACTGTTATGCATATACTAATTTAAACATGCAACTGTATTGTAGTGATTCTCTTTCAAAATGTAGATGATCATATGAAAGGGCAAGTCTTTTAGTATACATCAACAATCTCCCACTTATACTCAAAGACTCTGCTGTCCTCACACTGCTATACATCTGACTTCCATATCCTCCACATGCCGATCAAAAGCTCTTGCCGGAAGGGCCTTAGTGAAAGGATCCACCAGGTTGTCCTCCGATGCAATCTTGGCGACAGCTACTTCTCCTCGCTTTACGATTTCTCGTATCATGTGGAACTTGCGCTCTATGTGTTTACTCGCCTTATGGGATCATCGTTCCTTCGAGTTTGCAACTGCACCACTGTTATCACAATAGATTGTGATAGATCTGGGAAAACTAGGAATCACATCCAAGTCCATCATGAAGTTCCTGAGCCATACAACTTACTTGGCTGCCTCTGAGGCTGTCACATACTCAACTTCCATGGTGGAGTCCGCCATGCATTTCTGCTTGACACTCCTCCATACTATAGCTCCACCTCCTAAAGTAAACACAAACCTTGAGGTAGACTTACTCTTGTCCTTATCCGACTAGAAATCTGAGTCCGTATAACCCACAGGGATTAATTGGTTAGCCTGGTAAACCAGCATATAGTCCCTAATCTGTCTCAGGTATTTCAGTATATGCTTTACTGTAGTCCAATGTCCCTGTCCAGGGTTACTCTGATATCTGCTAACCAAGCCCACGATAAAACAGATATCTGGTCTCGTACACAATATAGCATAAATGAGGCTTCCTACAGCTGATGCATAAGGAACTGTCTTCATTTCCTCAATCTCCTTTGATGTTTTCGGACACATTTCCTTAGATAGAGGAACTCCATGCCTGAAAGGTAGAAAACCTTTCTTGGACTTTTCCATGTTAAAATGAGTCAGGACAGAGTCTATGTATGAAGCTTGGGATAAGCACAACATCCTTTTCTGGTGATCCCTTATGACCTTGATCCCAAGGATGTGTCACGCTTCTCCTAAGTCCTTCATATCGAACTGTTTGTACAACCATACCCTTCGTAATGAACCCTTCTGATTGCTTCATATAGATGGTGTTAGTAGGAGCCCTAGAGCCAATTATGTGATGATTGACTAGGGGCATTTTGTATCATATTCTATCATTAATAAAAGCATGGTTGGTTATTATACTTACTTTGTATTCTATGCCAAATGACTAAATATAATAATGTCCTTGTGTAGTAGATTCGTATCTACATTATATCGATTGGTTGAATCGATAGTGAGATAATGAAGAGAACACTACACTAAATTATTCCTAGTCAAGCATTAATATTCATGGACAATATTAATGGATGGAGACTAGCATGTAGGTCAACTGATGACTTGAGCTCACAAGTCATGGATATGTGATATCAAGTTGACACATGGGTATACATTGGAGAATGTGTACTGAATGACCCGCCATGAGAAAGTTTCATAGATTGTCATATGAGTGTCATAGACTTTCTCATGTGACTATTGGTATGAATAGTCCTTAGACCTGAAGTCACTACAGTTCCCTACATAAGGAGTTATGTACTTTGGTATCGTCAAACGTCACCCGTAACAGGGTGGACTATAAAGGCGATCACTGGGTATGTAATGAATTATGCGGAGGGATGTGAGTGATGTAGATGGGATCTATCCCTCCCATATGACGGGAGTGATATCTGTGGGCCCCTTGATCGAGTAGGACTACTGAAACGCATGGCCATGCTCAAATGAGCTCAATATCATGAGTCAATATGAGATATTGAGCTCATTTGTTTAAGTGAGTCTACTCGGGGATTAAGAAACACAAGATTGATTGAGGATGACACGGTCTATGCCTCATTAGTCAATCTAGATATCAAGGATAGAAGGACAAGGTCGTACACTATCATAGTCACGGAGGTTTAGTCGGATCTCGACTTTTCTTGTTACTTGGGTAGCAATGATGCATTGCTAGATGCCGCTCATTGTTTATGTGTCTAAAGTGTTTAGGCACATTGCCAATGTCACGAGAACCTATTAGGTCACACACAAAGGACACAATGCTTCGGGAAAGTTGATCGGCAGATCTGAGCCCGAGTTGGGAACTCGGGAGATCTAAGCCCGAGTTGGGAACTCGGGAGACCTGAGCCCGAGTTGGGAACTCGGGAGGTCAGTTCGGGGGACTCGAGTTGGGAACTCGAGAGAGACCAAGTCGGAGCTCGGCGGGCCGAGTCGGAGCTCGGCGGACCGAGTCGGAGCTCGGCGGACCGAGTCGGAGCTCGGCGGACCGAGTCGGAACTCGGCGGACTGGGACGGCACTCAGCAGACTGGGTCGGAGCTCGGCAGACTGGGTCGAGAGCTCGCCACTCGGGAGACTTGGTCGGGAGACCGAGTCGGAAGCCCGAGAGGCCCAGTCGGAGTTGCATGTAAGAAAGAGAAAAGTCTCTCTTCATTGGATGAAAAGATTCTTTTCTTGCATGGGAAATGATAAAGAGCCATATAAAAAGATGTGCTCTTTATTGGGAAGCCAAAGAGACACAAACCTCTTCATATTCATGGGATGATTATAAAAGGGGGCCTTGTGACTTTGGACGAGGTCTTCTTCTTGGCTTAGCTTTTCCCCTTCCCTTCCTCTCTTCTTCCTCTCCTCCACTCTTGGCCGAAACCTTACTATAAGATTCTTGGTGTTTTCGAGCTACCTCAAGTTGCTAGCACAACTAAGGTAGTTCTCCCGAAGTTGAGAGATTGTGTCCGTGTGGATACGAATAGAGACACGGACGTTTGAACGTGCAAGAGATCCGACACATCTTGGACGAGCGGGATAACCGAAGGGCACACTTCAAAGGTATAAATAGTAGATAAATCTATTAGATAGATAGCTTTGTACGAGTTTTCTTTCGCATGGATCGCTCGTGGGTTCTTGTTTCCGCTACGTTTGTATTGTTTTGGGCCGGGAGATCCCAACAGATGGTCTCCTCAAGACTTTCATTAAGGAAAGTTGTCTTGACGTCCATCTGTCATACCTCATAGTCCATATGAGCGGCAATAGATAAGATAATCCGGATAGACTTAAGCATGGCTACCGGCGAAAAGGTCTCCTCATAATCGATACCCTCTTTCTGAGTATACCCTTTCGCAACAAGCCTAGCTTTGTGTTAGGATGTATACTAAAAGTCTTGCCTTTTGGTTAGGATACATCTACATTTTAAAGAGAATCAGAAAATCACACAATGCATGTTTATATTAGTATGTGCACTAAACGTCTGATGCTTGGCATTGTAGATAACATGGTGTGTGGTGTCGCACAGCAGATCATGTTATCAGGTTCCTTACTGAAGCATAAGAAAGAGGCTCACAACCGAGATGGAGTTGGATAAACTATCGGGATGGTTGTAGTGTAATTAGGTGTGATTTATCTTAACCATAGGATTACACTAGTGTACTTTGTGTACATTGAGTAGGACCAAAAGAGAGGTCATCCAATTTTTGTACTGACTTAGTAAATTGGATTAGACCTCGGATAATATGATGGAGTACGATCTCTTAATCCCGAAATAATGATGGGCATATATTATTAATTATTATATCTTTGATTTACCAATGGGCGAAATCTATTCTGTTAGATCGATAGGCCCGATAAGTTAGAAAATAATATTAATAATATGATGTTCCATTGATTATTGATGGAATCCGTGTCCTGGTGAGTCAGAGTGATGATGCCCCATTGGTGAGCTCAAAATGATCGTCATGTCAAATCTTGCAAGTGGACCATGGTCCAGCATGTCAAAAAGGTTGAGTGGTACTAATCAAGGATCAAGAAGATAATTAATTAATTATTAGTAAATTAAATTAATTATCGGGCATACGATATCTTAAACACGAAGAGATAGACGGCTCGTAATAGGTGGAGCCCATATGAAAATATGAGGGTTGGTGAGGAAGTACAATGGGATCCTTTAGTGGAATGGATCTCCATTAATGGATCGGGTTTTTCATCCATTAGCTGTAACGACCCGGAAAATTCTCTTAATATTTTATGAAAATATTGAGCATATTTAAATAATTTTCCGAAGGACCTAGAGGTATTAATACCAACTTTAGCCTAGAAAACCCATGTTTTCTCATTTAAATTGAAAAAACTCAGCACTAATGGGTCTTATATGAGCTTTTTAGTACCATAACTATAGGGGGATTTTAGGTAGAGATTAGTATAAATATAAGTAGGATTTAATTAGACATATTAGCATGATTATGGGTAAGTCTTAGCTTAATTTTCCTATGTAAATGGAGACATTAGGTATTAATGGGCCTTAAATGGGTCCCAAAAATAGGTCTTAATTAGGTAAAAATTAATATAAATATAAAAGGATTTTATTTAGGAATATTAGCATAATTATGGGTGATTTTAGGAGAATTTTCTAAATAAAGGGGAATTTTCGAAAATAAGAAAAAGGATTTAAATAAAATAAAAATAAAATAAAAATAAAGGTGCATGGGCCAAGGATTGAATCTTGGATCTCTTGTACAACCATGAATGCTTTAACCAACTCACCTAGCAAGGAATTCTTATGAGGAAATGAAGTGGATGGTGGTTAAGGAGTAGAAGAAGATGAAGGGTCATGGAGAGACTTTTCATTTACCTCTTTAATGGGTGATAAATAGGGGGGTTTGGGAGTTACTTCTTCTTCTCATTCCTTGCATTTTCGAAACTCATTCTCCCCTCATCCTAGCCGAACACCCATGGAAAGGTTCTCCCTTGGAAAAGCTCCACAAGGGGTCTTATCTCCAAGGTCTAAGAGTTTTTCAAGGATACAAGGACAAGGGTGTGCAAGGGTCCAAAGATCTTACCATTTCCTCCTCTTTCAAGGTTCAAAAAATCAAGAGAATCTAAGGTAAGACTCCCTCACCTGTGATATAATAGTTCCCTATGATTTCCATGATTTTTAGCATGATATATGGGTTAGTTTTTGGATTTGATGTTGAAAGGAAACAAAACCAAGGTCCCTATGTTTATGGGTTTCAGCCACCATGATTTGAATGTCTATAAATATGTTAAAAATCTTTATAATGTTATTTAATGTTCCCTTATGATGTGTAGAGGTTAAGTATAATTTTTTGGGAATTTTTGGAGTACCCTAGGACACTCTAGGGTTTCGGCCAACATGAAAGGGACAAAAACCAAGGTCCCTATGTTTATGGGTTCCGGCCACCATGATTTAAATGCCTATAAATATGTTAAAAATCTTTATAATATTATTTAATGTTCCCTTATGATGTGTAGAGGTTAATTATAATTTTTGGGAATTTTTGGAGTACTCTAGGACACTCTAGGGTTTCGGCCAACATGAAAGGGACAAAAACCAAGGTCCCTATGTTTATGGGCTTCGGCCACCATGATTTAAATGCCTATAAATATGTTAAAAATATTTATAATGTTATTTTATGTTCCCTTATGATTTGTAGAGTTTAAGTATAATTTTTTGGAATTTTTGGAGTACCCTAGGACACTCTAGGGTTTCGGCCAACATGAAAGGGACAAAAACCAAGGTCCCTATGTTTATGGGTTTCGGCCACCATGATTTAAATGTCTATAAATATGTTAAAAATCTTTATAATATTATTTAATGTTCCCTTATGATGTTTAGAGGTTAAGTATAATTTTTGGGAATTTTTGGAGTACCCTAGGACACTCTAGGGTTTCGGCCAACATGAAAGAAACAAAACCAAGAACCCTAAGCTTGAGGGTTTCGGCCACCATGATTTATGTGTCTATAACTATGCTAAAAACCTTGATAATGTTGTTTAAATGTTCTCTGATGATGTTAGAGATTAACTACAATTTTTGAGAATTGTTGGGGCATCCTAGAGACCCTATATGTTTCGGCCAACCTCAAGGACCCAAGGATTAGGGTGAGTTCTAAACTTCAAGTATACATTTGATATGTTGTCATGATATAAGGGTGATGGAGGGTGAATATGTAAATTTCCACACGGTCTAGAGACTCTATAAGTTTCGGCCAAGAAGGAATAATAGGTAAAAAGTTATGATTTATTTCAAGTAAGGGCTCCAGTGGCTCTATGGTAAAAATGTGATTAGTGTCTTATGATTGATTGGGGATTTTAAGGGAATTTTCCATACCCCCATGGGCCTTATGGATTTCAGCCAAGGCAGGTATCTAGGGTTTGGGATGGAGTTAGGACCCAAAGAATGATGGTTTATGCTCATTATAAAGTATACGTAAAGGTTCAAGCATATGATGGAAATTAAGTTACCCATAACCCTAACCTTAAGCACCATACTTTATGTTTGTATGTTATGATAAGAATGATGCCATGATAAGTATCTTATGTTTATGTTCATGATAAGAATGATGCCATGATAAGTATGTTACGTTTATGTTCATGATAAGAATGATGTCACAACAAGTATGTTATGTCTATGTTCATGATAAGAAGGATGCCATGATAAATATGTTATGATCATGTTCATGATAAGAATGATGCCACGATAAGTATACTATGAATGTCTTATGAATGATGAAGCATGCAAAGTATTTTACTTTATGAATGGGCTTGTACCGGACCCAAGTATGGGTCCAAGGGATGGGCACCTTAAGAACGCCCCGGTTCTGGACTACCGGAGCTGTCCACGGTTCTGGCACTACCGGAGCTGTGCAACAGGGATGGGCTCCTTGAGAACGCCTCGGTTCGGGGACTACCGACTATGCTGTCCTTACCCTAGTAGGTCGGGACTCGCTACCTCGGACTTACTAGGGATGCGCGCTATGATGTATGTATGTGGTACAAGCCGGGGACCCCAAATGTTATGATGATTATGTTTAAGCATTTTAAAAGTTAAGCATCCCTATGTATATGCATTCCACCCATGCATTCATACATGTTATGCATTATGTTATGATAATGATGTGTTATGCTTATGCTCCATGTTAAAAGATATGTATGAGAATGAATGATCCATGTTATGATTATGGTAAGAAGATGCTCTTATGATATGCTAGAATGTATGCCTATGTTTATGCCATATAGGTTGGTTTATATCTTATGTTTATATTTATGCCATGTCTCCTGCCATGCTAGGAAAGTTTATTAAGTTATGCTATGTAACGACCCGGAAAATTCTCTTAATATTTTATTAAAATATTAAGCATGTCTAGATAATTTTCCGAAGGACCTAGAGGCATTAATATGAACATTGGCCTAGAAAATCCATGTTTTCCCCATTTAAATTGGGAAAAAGGGCACTAATGGGCCTTAGGTGGGCTTACTAGTACCATAATTATCGGTGGATTTTAGGTAAAAATTAGTATAAATATAAATAGGATTTAATTAGACATATTAGCATGATTATGGGTAAGTAATAGTTTGATTTTCCTATTTAATTTGAGAAATTAGGTACTAATGGGCTTTAAATGGGCTCCAAAAGTGGGTATTAATTGGGTAAAATTTATATAAATATAAAAGAATTTTATTTAGAAATATTGGCATAATTATGGGTGATTTTTGGAGAATTTTCGAAATAAAAAGGGAATTTTCGAAAATAAGAAAAAGGATCAAATAAAATAAAAATAAAGGTGCATGGGCCAAGGATTGAACCTTAGACCTCTTGTACAACAATGAATGCTTTAACCAACTCACCTAGCAAGGAATTCTTGTGAGGAAAGGAGGTGAATGGTGGTTAAATGGTAGAAGAAGATGAAGGGCCATGGAAAACTCTTCATTCACCACTTTAATGGTTGATTAATAAGGGGGTTTGGGAGTTTCATTCTTCATGCCATCAATTGCATTTGCTCCTCTCTTCCTTCTCCATTCTTGCTGAGCACACAAGGAGGAATTCTCCCTTGAGAAAACTCCACAAAAGGTCTCATCCTCCTAGATCTAAGGGCTTCTCAAAGTTTCCAAGGGCTAGGTGTGGTCAAGTCTTCTTCCTTCTTTCCATCCAAGGTCTAAAAATCTAGAAACCCAAGGTAAGACTCCCTCACCTGTGGTATAATAGTTACCAATGATTTCCATGATTTTTGGCATGATATATGGGTTAGTTTCGGATTTAATGTTGAAGGGAAACAAAATCAAGGTTCCTATGTTCAAAGGTTTCGGCCAGCATGTTTTAAGGGTCCATAATTATGATAAAAATCATGATAATATTATTTTATGTTCCCTTATGATGTTTAGAAGTTAATTATAATTTTTGGAAATTTTTGGAGTACTCTAGGACACCCTAGAGTTTAGGCCAACATGAAGGAAGCAAAACCCAGAACTTTAAGTTCAAGGGTTTCGGCCAGCATGTTTTAAAGGTCTAAAAATATGTTAAAAATCATGATAATGTTATTTAGTGTTCCCTTATGATGTTTAGAAGTTAAGTAAAATTTTTGGAAATTTTTGGAACACCCTATAGGCCTCATATGTTTCGGCCAACATGAAAGAAGCAAAACCCAGAACCTTAAGTTCAAGGGTTTCGGCCAGCATGTTTTAAAGGTCTAAAAATATGTTAAAAATCATGATAATGTTATTTAATGTTCCCTTATGATGTTTAGACATTAATTATAATTTTTGGGAATTTTTGGGATACCCTAGAGGCCCCATATGTCTCGGCCAACATGAAAGAAGCAAAACCCAGAACCTTAAGTTCAAGGGTTTCGGCCACCATGTTTTAAATGTCTAAAAATATGTTAAAAATCATGATAATGTTATTTAATGTTCCCTTATAATGTTTATACATTAAGTATAATTTTTGGGAATTTTTGGGATACCCTAGAGGCCCCATATGTCTCAGCCAACATGAAAGAAGCAAAACCCAGAACCTTAAGTTCAAGGGTTTCGGCCCCCATGTTTTAAATGTCTAAAAATATGTTAAAAATCAGGATAATGTCATTTAATGTCCCTCATGATGTGTAGAGGTTAAGTATAAATTTTGGGAATTTTTGGGGTACCCTAGAGGCCCCATATGGTTCAGCCAACCCCAAGGACCCAAGGGTTAGGGTTGAGTCTTTAACCTCAACTTATGTTTATGTGTTGCCATGATATAAGGATGATGGATGGCGATTGTGTGAATTTTCACATGGCCATGGGACTCCACAAGTTTCGGCCATATAAGGGTTAATAGGGTAAAAGTTAAGATTTATTTCAAGTAAGGGTCCCAATGGCCCTATGGTAAGATGTGATTTATGTTTATGAATGATATGCTATGTTATGAATGATATGCCATGTTATGAATGATATGCCATGTTTATGGATGATATGCCATGTTATGAATGATATGCCATGTTTATGAATGATATGTCATGGTTATGCATGATAAGAATGAAAATGATGAATGAAGGTTAAGTATGATGAATGAATGAATATGCTAAACGGCACGGTCGATGGTCGACGGTACGACGGTCATATGGACCGGTAAATGGGCCGATAGACGGGCCGAGCCGTAACAAGTTATGTTATGATAAGTATGCCATGAATGACTTATGAATGATGAAGCATGCAAAGTATTTTATTTTATTTTATGGGCTTGTACCGGACCTAAGTAAGGTCCACGGTTCTGGACAACCGATGATGCTGTCCACGGTTCGGGACTACCGATGATGCTGTCCTTACGGTTCGGGACTACCGATGATGCTGTCCTTACCCTAGTAGGTCGAGATTAGCTACCTCGTATTTACATAGGGATGCGCGCATATGATGAATGAATGTGGTACAAGCCAGGGCCCAATGATGTTATGATGATGATTTAAAAGCATGTTTTAAAGATTAAGCATCTTTATATATATATATGCACAGTTGCTACATGCATCCATTCATGTTATGCATTATGTTATGAAAAGTATGTTTATGAAAAGTATGTTCATGAAAAGGATGGTTATGCCATGATTTATTTATGTTTATGCCATGATGTTTATGCCATGATTTATTTATGTTTATGTCATGATTTTTATGCCATGATTTATTTATGTTTATGCCATGATGTTTATGCCATGATTTATTTATGTTTATGTCATGATTTTTATGCCATGATTTATTTATGTTTATGCCATGATGTTTATGCCATGATTTATTTATGTTTATGTCATGATTTTTATGCCATGATTTATTTATGTTTATGCCATGATGTTTATGCCATGATTTATTTATGTTTATGTCATGATTTTTATGCCATGATTTATTTATGTTTATGCCATGATGTTTATGCCATGATTTATTTATGTTTATGTCATGATTTTTACGCCATGATTTATTTATGTTTATGCCATGATTTTTATGCCATGATTTATCTATGTTAATGTCATGATTTTATGCCATGATTTTACTTATGTTCATGTTAGTTTAGGATGCCATGATTTTATGCTAGTTTAGAATGTTATGTTTTGATTATGTTTATGCTAAGTTAGGATGTCATGCTTCTATTTATGTTCATGTTAGTTTAGGATGCCATGATTTAATTATGCTTATGTTATGTTAGAATGCCATTATTTTATTTATGCTCATGCTAGTATAGGATGCCATGATTTTAATTAGGTTATGCCATGATTTTATGTCCATGCCAAGTATTATGCCATGCTATGAATGTTTACGATGTTTATGGATTGTGTCTATGCCATGCTATGAATATTTATGATGTTTATGTTTATGCCATGCTATGAATGTTTATGATGTTTATGTTTATGTCAAGTATGATGCCATACATGAATGTTTATGGTTATGTTTATGTCATGCTATGAATATGATGAAGCCATGTCCATGACATGTCGAATGAATGCTAAGTGATGATAAGGATGACGATCTAAGTCAAGCATTAAGTATGCTAATGTTTCATATGTTTATGATTAAGTGACGGATGGTTTTAGTGGGTAGGAAAGAGTCTTACTAAGCCTGTGTGCTTATAGTCTTATTTTCTTATACCGCAGATCACGCAAGGGGATAATAAGGAAGTAGCAGGAGGGCATTGCAGAATGTGTGTGATAGTGACTTGGCCAAGAGACCATATGTTTGTTTGTCTTATGATAGAACTCTACCTTTACTACTAAGTACTTGAATATGACTCTATGACATGATGCTAATGTATGACATGATGCTAAGTATGATATGATGCTAAAATATGGCATGATGCTAAGTATGATATGATGCTAAGTATAAAGTTAATATGCCAAGCTTCCAGGTTATGATGGTAGGAATGGTAGTAAGTGCATGTAGGTGTAAGTTTAAAGTTTTCCGCTGTATTATGATGTCTACATGCCTAAGTATGTTAATGTAACGCCGCTTTATGATGGTCTATAAAAAAAAAAAAAGCGGGCGTTACATGCTATGCCGTGTATCATGCCATGCTTAGAATGTTTACGATGTCTATGCTTGATATGCTAGAAAGTATGCCTATGGTTGATTTACATCTTATGCTTATGTTCATGCCATGTATGATGCCATGCTTAGAATGTTTAATTATGTTTATGCCTATGTTTATACTTTATGCCATGATAAGAATGTTTAATTAGATTTATGCCTATGTTTATGCTTTATGCTATGATAGAAATGTTTATGATGCTTATGTTCCATATGATTATGAATGAATGACGAATGATTTTAGTGAGTAGGAAAGAGTCTTACTAAGCCTGTGTGCTTATAGTCTTTTTCCTTATACCGCAGATCATGCAAGGGGACCATGAGGAAGCAGCAGGAGGGCAAGATTATATGTGTGTGATAGTGACTTGGCCCATGAAATCAAACGGTTGCCGTTATGCTAAGAACTTTACTTTTGTTAAGTATATGCTCGATTAGTGACTTATGGAAACTTATGATATGATGTTATGCATGATATGAAATGAACCTCATGATATGATGTTAAGCTTGTTATGACATGATGTCTAAGTATGAAGTCTATATGTCTAGTGTCCATGTCACTATGTTAGAAATGGTAGTAGGGGCATGTAAAGTTTAAGTTATTCCGATGCAGTATGATGTTACATGCCTTAAGTATGTTAGCGTAACGCCGCTTTAGGAAAAAAAAAAGAAGCGGGCGTTACATTAGCGGGCCAAGAACCAACTCCTCCTCATGGTCCCTATCTTAGCCCAATAAAGCCCCATAAAAGTCATGCAAGGCCGATTAATTAAGGAATTAATTTGGGATTAATTAAGTTATTGATCTCGGATTAATTAAGGAATTAATCATGGAATAATTAAAGGAATTAATCTTGGATTAATTAAGGAATTATTCTATATATAAAATTTTGGAATTAATCCATAATTGATTGGAAAATTTTCCAATTAATCATAATTAATCCCCTATATAAAACCCAAAACCCTTTCTCTCCTTCTCTCTAAGAGGTTGCGGCAACTCCATTGAAGCCGGCGGGAAGAAACAAGAAGAAGGAGAAGGCCCTTCCATCGTCTCCTTCGTTTTCTTCTCCCTAGCCTCTCTCCTTTGGCCGGAGCAACCCTTGGGATTACTGGAACCGGCGGAACAAAGGTGAAACACCACCTATCGGTGGTGTTTTGTCGCCGCAACAAGAAGCACAAGGAGGTGTGATTCATATTTGGTTTTCACCTTCTTTCTCCTATTCCATCACTTCTTCTCAGGTGGTTGAAGTGTCCTTGAGGCAAGGAACGGTTTTCAGCCAGGAGAGGAAGATGTTGGCGGCCGAAAGCAAGGTTCTTGACCTTGTTTGGCGTCGGCAAGCTTGGATAGGTGGAGAAGAAGGTTGCGAGTTGGTAAGGAAGAAGAAGGAGTTTTGACTCGGCTTCTTCTTCCATCCTCTTCATCATCCAATCCTCCTATCCCTCAGCTCTTTTGTGGTTAGAGTCCTTTGGATAGGGGCAGCTGCCGGCGGCGCAAAAGAGGAGGTGTAAAGGGTGGTTGCCGGCGCAAGAAACCCTAGGTGTCTAGGGTTTGTGTTGGTGGGAGGAAGCTTGGAGAGGAGAGATTGATTCAAGGGCCTTGGTGACTCCACGACTTGGTAGATCGTCGCCCACACGACGTCCAAGAGGGGAGGGTTATAAGATTGAAGACTGCGAGGTAAACGGCGAGGTATAATTCTCCCGGGCTCAGTTTTCTTTATGTTATGGTTTTTTTGTGCCACTTTGCTTTGTCATTTCATGCATGTTAGTTTATTATTTTGATTTGATATCATAGTTAATAATTTACTAACTGGACCCCGAAGATAAACACAAAAACCAGCGATCTAAATCGTCGTCTTTTCCGTGGTTAATTAATCCGGAAAGTTACAAGGCCTTAACATCGGTTTCGGATAGGTTGTAGCTTGGATTAATTAACACGACGACGAGTCGGTTGTTAGAGGGATGGGTCTCTATTCGGATTAAAATTTTAATCCACAGCCATAGAGAGTTTTCTCAGATACGACCACGTGGTTATCTTGGAAACTGTCAAGCCATACCTACACTTTGAAGGTCTCAACCTTCCTGTCTGATCCTCTCTTTCTCTTGTAGATTCACTTGCATCCAATGACTTTTACAACATTAGGTGGTTCTACTAGATCCCAGACATGATTAGAATCTATAGATTCTATCTCAGAATTCATTACCCTTTGCCAAGAATCTGCATCGTTATCTTGGAGGGCCTCATCATAGGTCCAAGGATCCGGTTCATGTTCACCAGGGACCAAGTCCGAAGACTCTCCCAAAATCATGAACCTTTCAGGTTGTCTAACAACCCTCCCACTACGACGAGGTGCCACTTGTGTATCTTCTATGACACGCGGTGCAGTGACTTGTGGTGTATCCTCTTGTACAGTTAATACTAAAGTCGGAACGTCCCCTCTTAATTCTTCAAGAACTAGTCTACTCTTGGGCTTGTGGTTCATCACATAGCCTTCTTCTAAGAATCTGACATTCGTGCTAACGATTACCTTCTGATCCTTAGGACTATAGAACAAACCACCCTTCTCCCCTCTAGGATAGCCTACGAACAGAAGCACTTCTGTACCAAATTCCAACTTATTAGTATCTCCCTTCAGCACATGTGTTGGACTCCCCCAAATCCGAACATATCCTATGTTGAGGCAATATGTGGTCCGGAGTGACCAAGTGTTTTGATGTTTGGGCAAAGGGTTTAAGTTAGGTTTCCCTTGTGTTCTAATATGTGTATGTTGAGTGTGCAGGTTGTGCAGGTTTACACATATTGACTTGGCTAGACGGCCTCGGTACGGTGAAGCGTGGCATGGAGAGAAGCTGGAGGCTTGTGGGCACCCGAGGGACCTTGGAGAGCAGGGACGATGAGCTGAGGGGTGCGGACTTCGAGGCATGCGTGAAGGATGGCATGGAGGCAAGCTGGAAGCTTGCGTGTATCCGAGGGACGGAAGCCGAAGATGAAGAGGGCGCGAAGGCAATAGTCGAGGCTGTTGATGAGGAGTTAGTCGAGTCGTGAGGGTATGAGTGTTGTGTGATTGTACTCAGGAAATCCTAGGGTTCGAGTGCTGAGAGAAGTGTACTCGAGAAGGGAAACCCTAGGTGTGTGAGTGGGGCAGTCGACTGCCATTGGGGCAGTCGACTGATAAAACTCACAGAATGCTTTCAAGCCTGGACCAGTCGACTGGTAAATTGGCAGTCGACTGGTAACCCCGAAAACTAGCCGTTGGGTTAGCTGTTGGCTAGAAATTAAGGCTAGACCAGTCGACTGGTAAATGGGCAGTCGACTGGTGGTGAGGGTTTCAAACTTAGTTCTATTTAAGGGGACTTCGTCTTGGCTGAAAGTTTTTTTTTGACGAATCTTGTCTTGGTTAAAGGCAAGATAGTAGTCTTGGTGCTCAGGTCTTATCGAGGTGATTGTGGCGAGGTTTCTCCACCCACAAGGATCGACAAGGGCTAGCTGAAGGTTATCCGGGGAGTGATCCACCGACGAATTCTTGGATTAGTCACCCTTAGGGGTGGATACCAAGTAAAACCGGTTTGTTAGCATTGTTCTTTACATTGTTAGTTTAGTTTTATTGTATATTCCGCTGCGCAACTAACAACGTAGGAAGAAGAAGCCGAAAAACACTATTCACCCCCCCCTCTAGCGTACCGAATCGATCTAACAAGTGGTATCAGAGCGAGGACCGCTCTTGATCAGACTAACCGCCGAGAGAGCACATGCTAGAGGAAGAGAAACAAGAAAGACAAATTTAGGGAAGACATCTACACTCCACCGCCCTACAATCATGAAGACTTCGACTTTTGGAGGGCAAGGATCGAGACTTGGTTCGGAATGGAGTGGGAATGTAGAATTGCCCTTGAAGGGCCTTTCGAGATTCCAAAGGATAAGCACGGGAAGAAGCTTAGGCCTAGATATTGGAATCAAGAACAACAAGCACAATCAAAAGCCAATGAGAAGGTAATTAATATTTTGATAAATATTTTGCCTAATAATATTTTGAGTTGTGTAGGTGAATATATAGATGCATGTGAGTTGTGGAGAAAGATAGAAGAATATCATAAGAAATCTACACAAGCCAAAAAGTGGAAGAGCCAATAGAAATGGATTCAATGGATCAAGAAAAAGAAAAAGAAACGAAAGTGTCAACATCTGAAGAGGAAGAAATGTCCACATCCTCAAGTAAAGGGGAAGAAGAGAGTGAGAGGGCATCCACCTTAAGAGAAGAAGATGAAGCATCAACTTCAAGGATTGAGGGGGAGGAGAGACCCTCATCCATACAAGAGCAAGAAGAAACCTCAACCTCCACCAAAGCCAAGAGAAAGGGACATATCATATGCTTTGGGTGCAATGAAAAGGGACACTACAAGGATAAGTGTCCAAATGGTATGAAAAAAGGAGGTAGTACCTAAACCCACTTCAATTCTTTTTAAATCTAACATGGGGTGTAGGAATGGAGAAGCTCAAGAGAATAAAAAGAAGATTAGATGCTTCACGTGTGGTGAGCTAGGACACTACCACATGAAGTGCCCAAAGAGTGAAGAGCTCAAGAAAATGGAGCACTTGAGAAGATGGGAGAAGGAGCGAAGAAAGAAAAGGAGCCCACGTCAAGGAGGAACTACAAGGGTAAGGGAGGTAATTCCTAACCCTAAGTTAAAATGTAATTCTAATTTGAGTTCCTCCATGAATATTAAAAATCATGCAAATTATTCATCCATGCATGCTAGAAATCATGAAAATTGCTTACTTGTACATAATTTTGGATTTAGATATAATGATAGGACTAGGGTTAACAAGGTAGATCAAAACACTAGGAAAAGCATGCATCATGATAGACCTAAGACTTTTGTATCTAAGGATCATGGCATTAATCCCAAGAAGGGAAGAAATGTACCAAGAAAAATGGATAGGTCTAGGAATGTCCAAAGTGGACATATGGGCTCCAAGGTTAGAAATTTGGAAAGGAAAAATCAAGCCTTGAGGGCAAGGCTTGATAAATTAAAAAAGACCCTAGAAAGATTCAAGGTTGGATCTAAGGGTCTAGATATGGTGTTGGGTAGTTTAAAACCCAACTATGATAGATCGGGTTTGGGATACCGGTCTAAGACTTCCAAGGCCAATAAAAAGAAATATGCTGGGAAGGCATATGATCATGGCAAGAGGGAGAAGTCCAAGGATAGCAAGGGGGTGTCATTCAAAGGGAAAGAAAATGACTTAACCAAAGACAAAGTGTCTAAGGTTAAGAGGATTCACTTTGTAGACCAAGAATCACCGGGGTACACCGGTGTGGTCTAGTGTGGATTGAGTTACCTAGGGAGGTGGCTAGGGCTAAGAGCTCAAGGGGGAGCTCTAGGTGCCTTTGGGGTCCATGGTAAATGGATCTCAAGAGGTTTTCTCCCAGAGAATTAGATGAAATGTGCTAAAGGGCTTAGAAGACTTGGGTAAGTCTTAATCCTAGGGAATTGGCATATTAAAAGGGGTTTTAGGGAGAAAAGGATGAAAATAGGCTTATATTCGATAAAATTAAGGGTTAATGGGTAAATATCATGTAATTCAGTGCTAGAAATGTATCATAGCCAAGTATTAGAATATATATCACGGAAAGGCCATAATTAGGACTTTTTGGATGACTTTAAGTGATACATTTTAGGAGAAGTCGAGTTTCGTGTCAATCTTGGGATTTGGAGTACATTTATTTAGAAACATATTTTTCCCAAGTAGATATAGGATCCACAAATCTCTTCACAAAATTTCAAAAGTTTTGGAGATTTATGGAATTAGTTAGGCATTACTGAAATTGGGCTGAAAACCTGAAATTCAGGTATGGGGCAGTCGACTGGTCTCAGCCCAGAAACCTTCTGTTCGTTTTGCCAGTTGACTGCCCTGGGGGCAGTCGACTGATCAATAAGGTTTCAGAACAAAAGGCCTATCAGATGATCAGAAATTACTAAATTGAAATCATAGGATGGGGTCATATTGCCTTATGAGAATTTATGTCAGTATATGGGTAAAGGTCATGAATCGTTATTGGATGATAGGATATGACTTTGAATTAAAATTCTTGGTTATGTTGTCATATTCCTTGAATAGAATTTTACTTCATGATTTAATATTGATTGTATGGGATAAGGCTATATGGATATCATGGAAATTCAAGGAGAACTGATGAGTGTTTAAAATCCAATGGATGATATTGAATGATAAGGATATGGAAGTTTTCCCATAGGTATCTAGGATTAAGAGATAAAAAGGGGGAGACTTTCATCATATTAAGGATACATAGAAAAGAGAGTTGAAGAGAATTCCTTGTGTAGATTGATAATGGTTAGAGTTGACAAACACAAGGAATCATGAATAAGGTTCAAAGTTGATACAAATGTCAAATCTTTTAGGAAATAAGAAGATGTACCAAAAGTCAAGCACATTTGTATTCTTCATGGAAACATAATTTTCTAGGATAGGGTATATCCTAGCAAATGTGCTTCCAAAATCTTTAGATTGTTTAAGGTTTTGTTGAGTTCTTTTTCGCACTAGGGATAAGGTTGCTTGGAGGCAAGCCTTAATGGTGTCCAAGGGGGAAAGCACTTGGAAGTTGAGTTGGGTAGAACTTGACTTGGTGTGTTGGTGTTAAGTTGGGTAGAACTTAACCTAGGTAAATTGAAAATTGAGAGAAGGCATAGGTTAAGGGGGAGGTTGCCTCCTTGGTTGCCTTAATTTTCATAGGAAATTTTTGGGTTTTGTGTCAAACTTGGGAATGGTGATAGATACATTGTGTGTATTTTTCCTAAGTAGGAATGGGCACCACAAAGTTCTCCACAAAATTTGAGAATTTTTGAAGATTTGTGGAATTAGTTATGCATTTCTGAATTTGGAGTCAGAAATGCTGAAAACCTGATATTCATAGTATCAGTCGACTGCCCTGGGGGCAGTCGACTGGCCAGGGCTGTTTTGTGTATCAGCAGCTGGTTTGGTGTCCAAATGATGGAAAACGAGTGTATGGGGGCTTATACACTGTGTCTAGGATCATTAGGGATTAAAAGAACTAATAATTGGGATATTGTTGAGTTCTTTTTGATGTTAGGCAAAGGGGAAGAAGTGTTGGGTTTAAGTGAGAAACCAAACACACCTTTGCGGGAAACCCTAGGTTTAGGGGGAGCTGAAATTAAGGGGGAGCATGGATGCTCCATTCTTGGCGTAAGGGGGACCTTGGAGAGGTTCTGAAAAAGCCTTTGTAAGTCCAATGTAGGGGGAGCTTGGGAGAAGCTTTAAAAAGCCCGTTTTGGTGAAAAATCCTAACTTGGAGGGTTAGGTGTAGAAAATTCCTAACTTTGGGGAGTTAGGTGTGGAAAGTCCTAACTTGGAGGGTTAGGTGTAGGATGCCTTGGGATAGGATCCATGTATGCATTGCATATGCAGTGGCAGTGTAAGTCCAAGAGGGAGTCTTGGCAACGTAAGTCCAGTTGTTAGTTTTAGCATAGTTTTTTTTGCTATTGACTACTATCTTGTTTCCCTAACTTAAACGTATTGCCAAACATCAAAAAGGGAGAGATTGTTGAGGCAATCTGTGGTCCGGAGTGACCAAGTGTTTTAATGTTTGGGCAAAGGGTTTAAGTTAGGTTTCCCTTATGTTCTAATATGTGTATGTTGAGTGTGCAGTGTTAGTATTGTGAGAGAAGTGTCCTAAGGCAATCGCCTTATGATTGTAATCATTTATTTTAATAAATGAATATTCACTATTTGAGTATACATGCTTGTGTATTTGATTGAGATCTTAAACTCATTTACTGAATGTCCGCAATACAATTCACAGCATGAGAGAATTTGTGATGAATTCACAACTAGTGATTATCTCTACATGTGCAATTGTGAAGTATTGAAATTGTCCCTAGTCGATGAATTGATAAATACGGACACTATCAATTCTGTTGAGACTAGCATGGGTTATTCTCTAATCAGCTGATTCTCACTGGCTGGTGACATTGGGATATCCGGAGATAAACATGGATGCTAGTTAAGGGAACTAGTTCATTGGAGTGACTAGCTGTAAAACTTCATATAGTAGTCTACATATAGACATGTCAATGAAGTTCTTACTGCAGCTTAAGTGCGATGTTCCTTTGACTTGCGGTGTTCAAGTCATCTTGGTCATGAAGACTTATACTTTGACATCTTAAGCAAGCATCTCCAAGGAGGTGTGGACCCAGGATGATTGGGTATAAGCCGAAGTGCCCGAAGATGTTTGAACAGCCCCCAAAGGATTCATCACTCCTTGCGAGGAGATGTATACCTAAGGCCTATCGTCGGATTGTTACTCAAAGCCTCTGGCCAGAGCATCACATGTTCCGAGTATGAATCTCTCAGAAACATGAGAGTAATTAGAATCCGTTGGACGAGAAAGACATTACTTGGGCTAGGTGTGACGTAGTCAGCCTAGTGGGGACTGACACACATAGACCGTGTCCTGAACCAAGTGGGTATAAGATGGTGAAGGGAATGAGGCACGATTCATTATAGCTGCTAAAGGGTTTCAGAATTATTTCTGAGGTCAACCGTTGATCTTTCGATTAATTGGGGATCATGATGTACTACTAGGTGCCACTCATGATCATTCTATAATTAGTTAATTATAGACGGCCAACATAAATCGAAAGCCTATTTAGTCACACGTACTACGAGTAATCCGAGGGATTTAAAACGAGTTGAAAATTGGATTTTCCGATCAAGAGAAATAAGTCGAATCTGAATTTGTCAGAGACGCATCGGAAGCTTAAAATGGCTAAGTCTTTTGAAGGCTTATTGGGCGAATTAAATGAGTTTAATTCGCAAGGAGACGGCTTGGATTTGGCCGGCCAAAGAGGGTCCCCACCCTCTTTGGTTTGGCCGGCCACAACAAGAAGGGAAACCAATTTATTTGGTTTGAATTATAAAATAAATCAAGCGCGATTTGTTTTATAAAATTATGGATAAATAAATTTATATAAAGAAATTTATATAAAGAAATTTATATAAAGAAATTCATATAAAGAAATTTATATAAAGAGATTTATTTTCATGGAAATTAAAATAAACCTTGGATTGGTTTATTTTATTTTATAAAATCAATTATGAATTGATTTTTCCATGATAAGAAAAATTTATATAATAAATTTCTTGTGAAAATTTATTCCATAATAAAAGGGGAGATGTGTTTGTTTTATTATAAATTTAGTTATAATAAAACAAGGCATAACGGAATAATTCATAGGAAAATTTATAAGATAAATTTCTTATGAAAATTTATTCCGTTAAAGGGGAGACTTGGCAATGGAGAGGCTACTATATAAAGGAACCAAGGCAAGGCTTGAATTCCAATCAAGAGATAAAGAAGCAAGCTCTCTCTCTCTCTCCTTCTCTCCCTCTCCCTCCTCTAGGGCCGGCGCCCTCTTCATCCTCTAGGGCCGGCGCACCTCCTAGGGTTGTCGTGAGCCTCCTCCACCAAGAAGGTGCCAAAGAAGAAGAAGAAGCGGGTCGCAACTCCTTCCTTTCCCGGATCTTGATTCCGTTACTTGGTGGTTAGTCTTCCATCTCCCTCTCTTGATATTCTTGTCGTGCCTTTGGAGAATCTAGTAGTTCTTGTTGGCACGAAACTCGTGGCTTTGCGAAGTCATCTCGAAGAGAACTCGGCGTGGACGCGAATAGAGGCGGAGCTTCCAAGGGACGCTACGGTTGGATCTCGTCCCTTTCTTCGAGTTACGCGAGGTACTAAGTAAATTAGTTTACTTTTCTGCAAAAATTTTAATTTATGATCATGTCTCCACAACCTAAGGTTGCATGCTAGATACTGAAGGATCGATGTGGCGTGCAGAGGGGGGGTGAATGCACTTTCTCGGATCGTTGAACTCTACACAGATGTTAGCGCAGCGGAAATAATATGCAAAAGACAAATAACAATGCTAACACTTTCAGTTACTTGGTATCACCCAGATGGGTGACTAGTCCAAGGATCCACGCCGCGAGCACCACTTTTCACTATAGAAAAGTCTCCTTTAGGTGGAGAAACCTTCACAGCAAGAGCTTCCTCTTTACAGATGTAGAATTGAGATGGAGGAAGCAAGGAATCACTTTACAATTCGGCAGCACTTCGTTACTGTACGGAACGGTACAGACACGTGTAACGAGGCCACCTTTTATAGGTGAAAAGGACAGATTCGCAGTCTGTCCAGACGCCCACTAGTCGACTGCCCCAAGGGCAGTCGACTGGCCCGACATTAAATGCCGGCCAACGGCTAGCCAACGGCTAGCAAACAGCTAGCCAACGGCTAGTTTTTGGGGTGTACCAATCGACTGCCCCAAGGCCAGTCGACTACCCCAAGGCTGCGAACTCTCTGTGGGTTTTTGCAGTCGACTGCCTTCGGGCCAGTCGACTGCCCTGCCTCCCAGCTCAGTTCAAGCCAGTTCAAACCTTCTCCTTCGCGTATGCCTTCAGGTCTGCTCCCTTGGCTCGCCCCTTGAAGTCCTCTTCCTCTGGCTATCGTCCCTCGGATGCGCACACAAGCCTTCCCTTGGCTTGCCTCCAGCCACCCTTCACGTGTGCCCTTTGAAGTCCACTTCCCGGCTTGCCCTTGGAGCTCTCCTCCCTCGGCTCTCGTCCCTCGGATAGGTCCACCAAGTGTGATTCTCCAAGTCCTGCAAACTCAATCACACAAATCAAATACAACATAACACTCTAACTTTAAACTTATTCGCCCACACATCAAAACCATGATCTTCCAATCATTTAAAGGGTCGATTGCCTCAACAATCTCCCCCTTTTTGATGTGTGGTAATATGTTTAAGTTAGAGATAAATAACAGCAATAGTAATGGCAAAAGATAGCAATTGAAACATTGTGAGACATAATAAACCTAAGAGGTAACCTCCCCCTTAACCTATGTCCTCTCCACAGTTTCAATTCTAATTATATTCCAAGTTAAGTTTCTACTTAACAACATCAATAAGAATGTAAGACATATCCGAACCTAAGAGGTACCTCCCCCTTAATCCATGTCTTCTTTTCAGGTTTTAACCTTTCAAGGTCTAAGTTAGACAAAAATACCTAAAACTACCCATTTTAAGTCAAGAGTCTAACTTAAATCACCCATTCTCCCCCTTTGACACCATTAAAATGATTGCCTCAAGCAACCAATCCCAGTGGCATCAAGTGTGAGTTTTATGGATTTCTGAATTTTCTTACAGCAGCTAAAAATTGTTGTACCAGTCGACTGCCCATAGGGCAGTCGACTGATACACTATCAGTCTGAATTTACAATTTTTCTACCGAAATTCAGAAACTCCCAGGAAATTTCAGAAAATTCCAAAAATTATAAAATTTTGCGTACATGTTTGAAATGTTATACTCTATCAGGGAAAAATAATAAACCATATAAAATTTCAACCATGCATGTCTTTTGATAAAAACTCAAAAATTTTGAAAAACACTACATTTTGTATCAACCTTTAAAACCAATTTTGCAAATATGTGACTTTTAAAAGCACGGCATAATATGTAAAACATAAAATGGTTTTCAAAGGTTTAAAATGTCCAACTATGATCTTTGGCAAAGTGTCCATTGATTAAACACTTGCCTCCCCCATAATTGGTCTAGTTTTGATATTTTGATACTCTTAATGGTCCAACAATGTGCCACAAGCACAAGTGAGCCAAATGTATCACCCTAATGGATCAAGCACCCTTTTTCAAAGCTAATGTCTCCAAGTTCATTCTATACTTCCACAAAACACATTCCAATGCCTCTTCTTAAGGATGTAAACTCCGATTCGGGAAGAGGCTTGGTAAAGATGTCGGCTAGGTTCGACTTTGATTCAACATAGTGTAATTCTATGTCTCCCCTTGCCACATGGTCTCTTATGAAGTGATGTTTCACTTCAATGTGCTTTGTCCTAGAATGGTGAACCGGATTTTTGGTTAGGTTGATCGTGCTTACATTATCACATAAGACTTTTACCTTGGTGTAATGTAGCTCATAGTCCTCTAAGGTGTGCATGATCCAAAGGAGTTGGGAAACACATCCACCCATTGCCACATATTCTACTTCCGTTGTTGATAGGGCAACGCATGGTTGTTTCCTACTACTCCAACTAACTAATGAGGACCCAAGAAATTGACACCCTCCACTTGTACTCTTCCTATCTAACTTGCAACCCGCATAGTCCGAGTCGGTGTATCCAATTAGGTCAACATTTGGGGTTCTAGGATACCAAAGTCGNTTTGCACAAGATTGGTACCTAGCACACATACCTACCGCAAAAAGTATGTCGGGTCTACTAGCGGTTAGGTATAGGAGGCTACCAATCATGCTCCTATATTGTTTAGAGTCTACCATTTTGCCTTCAAGATCACTATCCATTTTCACATTAGTTCCTATGGGTGTAGATGCTTCCTTAGCATGTTCTAAACCAAATTTCTTTAGCATCTCCTTAGCATATTTGGTTTGAAATACATGTGTACCTTCATTAGTTTGCTTAACTTGAAGGCCTAAGAAAAAGGTTAACTCTCCTACAAGACTCATCTCAAATTCATCTTCCATACACTTGATGAATTCTTGTAGGAAGTCATTATTTGTTGACCCAAAAATGATATCGTCTACATAGACTTGGGCAACAAATATGTCCTTATCCTTAGATTTTAGGAACAATGTAGGGTCAATTGTTCCTCCTAAACCCCTTAGACACCAAAAATGAAGAAAGCCTCTTCATACCAAGCCCGGGGAGCTTGTTTCAATCCATACAAGGCTTTTCTTAATTTGAATACGTGTCTTGGATAGTTAGGGTCCTCAAACCGGGGGGTTGTTCTACATAAACCTCTTCCTTAATGATCCCATTAAGGAATGCCGACTTCACATCCATTTGGTGAGTGTAAAACCCATGTGAGCGGCATAGGCTAATAGAATTCTAATTGATTCTAACCTAGCTACGGGGGCATAGGTCTCATCATAATCTAATCCCTCAACTTGGTTAAACCCCTAGCTACCAATCTAGCCTTGTTCCTAGTGATTTTACCTTGGTCATCTAATTTGTTCCTAAAAACCCATCTAGTGGTCACAATGGTACAATCAGTGGGTCTAGGAACTAGCTCCCATACTTCACTTCTCTCAAATTGGTTTAGCTCTTCTTGCATGACCAAGACCCAATCAACATCCCCCAATGCTTCATCAATGATCTTGGGTTCTAATTGGGAGATTAGAGCTATTTGACTAGTTTGATCCCTAAAGTATGACCTAGTCCTCACTCCTTGAGTGACATCACCCACAATTTGGTCAATGGGATGATCATGGTGATGTCTCAAGGGTCTAGAGGTTATGAGTTCATTTAATCCTTCTTCCTCATCCTCTAGTATGTTTCTTACTCCCCCTTGATCATTGCCCTCCAAATGTAGGTCTTGAAATCTTTGGGCAAAGGGTTAGACTTCTTCTATATCCTTATCAATAGAAGCCTTTCTAGGGTAAGTACTAGTGGTTTCATCAAATTTGACATTTGAGGACTCCTCAATCACCTTTGTCCTCTTGTTGTACACTTTATAACCCCTACTAGTTAATGAATACCCTACTAAGATTCCTTCATCGGATTTTGACTCAAATTTTCTTAGGTCGTCTTTGGTGTTTAAGATGTAAACTTTACATTCGAAGACTCTAAAATAGTGGACTTGGGGTACCCTTCCATTCCAAAGTTCAAAGGGTGTTTTTCCTAAAAACCTATGTACTAACACCCGGTTTTGAATATAGCAAGCGGTGTTAACCGCTTCGGCCCAAAAGTAGCTAGGAAGAGAGTATGCATTAAGCATAGTCCAAGCGGCTTCTTGTAGGGCTCGATTCTTCCTCTCAACTACCTCATTTTGTTGAGGAGTCCTAGGGCATGAGAACTCATGCTTGTACCCATTTTCCACACAAAATTGTGTGAAATTAGCGTTTTGGAACTCCCCACCATGGTCACTCCTAATTCGGTTTATTTTGATGTTCTTTTCGTTTTCTACCCTTTTACCAAATCCTATAAATGTGTCTAGGGTATCATCCTTATGTTTCAAGAAATAGACCCAAGTAAACCTTGAAAAGTCATCTACTATTACTAAGCAATACTTACTCCCTACAAGTGATGGAGTGCTATGGCAATCAAACAAGTCTATATGTAAGAGTTCTAGAGGCAAGGTAGTGGTAATTAAAGTTTTACCTTTGTGTGATGCTTTGGATTGCTTACCCTCTTGGCATGCATCACACAACTTGTTCTTTTCGTATTTGATCATTGGAAGCCCCTTCACCAATTCTTCCTTAGCCACTTTTGCAATGTTCCTCATGTTGACGTGTCCAAGTCTCCGGTGCCATAACCACCCTTCCTCTTCTTTGGACATGAGACACTTAACAACATTGTTAGTAGCATAAGATAGATCAAGATAATATAAGTTTACTTCTCTAAACCCTTCTAAAAGGATAGTGTTTGATTCACATTGTTTTATTACACATTTCTTAGCATGAAATTCTACTCTAAACCTGGCATCACATAATTGACTTACACTCAATAAGTTGAACTTCATATCCTTAATCAAGAGTACTTTATGAATTGAAATAGTGGGAGATACCTCAATTGTGCCCCTACCAATGATCCTTAACATTCCACTGTTCCCAAAGGAGACCGTTCCTTCTCTTAGGTAGCTAATAGTAGTGAACTTGCTCACATCCCCGGTCATGTGTCTTGAGCATCCACTATCTACTATCCACAAGGTTGGGGCCTCCTTCACCTTTACCTAGACAACATGGAAAATATATTCTTTTGATACCCATATCTTAGATCCATAAGCATCATTTAAAAATTTCTTAGGCACCCATGCCTTCTTGGTGTTTCCCCTAGCCTCTAATCTCCTAGTTGCACCAATCCTACCGGTAAGTGAAACAAAAGCTACTTCCTTGGTCTTGGGCCTATAACCTAATCCGGCCTTGTTGTATACAGCTCTTTGACTGTTGATAATCATGTCAAGGTTGCTTGATCCTACTTGAAATTTTCTGAGTGCTTTTGTGAGGTCATCTACTTGTTTCCTTAATTCCTTATTTTTATTTTCAGTATGTGAGACATGTGAAGAGGTAGAGCTAGCATGTAAATCCTTAAGTTTAATAGCTTCTACTCTAAGCATGGCAATTTCTTCCTTAAGATCCTTAATTTTGCTTCTAGCCTTAGCTAAGTTCATGTTAGTGCTAGTAATGATCTTCACTAAAGTAGAAGAGGGTAAGTGGTATACCTCACTTACCGAAGCCTCTGACTCTGATGATGATGAGGTGGAGGAGCTCTCATCTTCACTACTTGAATTCCGTTCATCATCTGAAGAATTTGAACCATCTTGTGCCATAAGAGCAAAGTGGGAGACTTGCTCTTCTTCTTCCTCTGAGGATGAGGGATCGTCCCAGGTCGCCTTGAGGTTTGTGGCACTCTTCTCCTTTCCCTTTGACTTTTTCTTGTCACTCTTCTTCTTTTCTTCTTTCTTGTCCTCCCTCTTCTTCAACTGGGGACATTCGTTCTTCATATGTCCCTCTTGGTGACAGTTGTAGCATATGATCTCCTTGGCCTTACCTTACCTTTGGCCCCTTTCCTAGCATATGATTTGTTAGAAAAACTTTTAAATGCCTTACGAAACTTTCTTACCATAAAGGCCTCTTGGTCACTGTCCATGGAGGCGCTTGACTCCTCCGAGTCCGAGGATGATGAGTAGATCACCTTCTTCTCCTTTCTCCTCCTCTTCTCTTTCTCTGCAACAAACGCAATACCTTTCTCTTTTGCCGAAATATTAGCTTGCTCGTGCAGTTCAAATTCACAAAATAAATCGTCTAATTTTACTAAGGATAAATCCGTCGATACCTTGTAAGCATCAACCATGGATGCCCACAGAGTGGTCCTTGGGAAGGCTTGTAAGACATACCTGACTATGTCCCGGTTTTCGATTTTCTCTCCAATTACATGGAGCTCGTTGATCACTTCCTTTACTCTTCCATGCAACTGACTGACTGTTTCGTTACTCTTCATGGAGAGTGATTGCAGTTGGGCCACCAGCAAGTCCTTCTTGGCTCGTCTGGACTCGTTTGACCCCTCGTTCAGTTCGATCAACTTGTCCCATAGTTCTTTGGCACTCTTGAACGACCCCACTTTGTTCAGTTGCTCCTTCGAGAGCTCGCACTGCAGTGTAGTGGTGGCCTTGGCATTTGACTGCGCCCTTTTCATCACTTCTTTGGACCATGTTCTCATAGGAGTAGGATCTCCTCTTTCATCGACGGGCGCCTCGAAACCATCTGTAACACTTATCCAAGTCTCGATGTCATTCATAAGATAGTATTGCATTCTACCTTTCCAGTACGCGAAGTCGTTGCCGTCGAAGAACGGTGGTCGTGCGGTGGAGTATCCCTCTTGAAACGCCATTTCAGATGTTCTGGTTGATTGTTAGATCTTCCAAAACGCACCGGCTCTGATACCAACTGAAGGATCGATGTGGCGTGCAGAGGGAGGGTGAATGCACTTTTTCGGATCGTTGAACTCTACACAGATGTTAGCGCAGCGAAAATAATATGCAAAAGACAAATAACAATGCTAACACTTTCAGTTACTTGGTATCCACCCAGATGGGTGACTAGTCCAAGGATCCACGCCGCGAGCACCACATTTCACTATAGAAAAGTCTCCTTTAGGTGGAGAAACCTTCACAGCAAGAGCTTCCTCTTTACAGATGTGAAATTGAGATGAAGGAAGCAAGGAATCACTTTACAATTCGGCAGCACTTCGTTACTGTACGGAACGGTACAGACACGTGTAACGAGGCCACCTTTTATAGGTGAAAAGGACAGATTCACAGTCTGTCCAGACGCCCACCAGTCGACTGCCCCAAGGGCAGTCGACTGGCCCGGCATTAAATGCCGGCCAACGGCTAGCAAACAGCTAGCCAATGGCTAGTTTTTGGGGTGTACCAGTCGACTGCCCCAAGGCCAGTCGACTGGTCCAAGGCTGCGAACTCTCTGTGGGTTTTGCCAGTCGACTGCCTTCGGGCCAGTCGACTGCCCTGCCTCCCAGCTCAGTTCAAGCCACTTCAAACCTTCTCCTTCGCGTATGCCTTCAAGTCTGCTCCCTTGGCTCGCCCCTTGAAGTCCTCTTCCTCTGGCTATTGTCCCTCGGATGCGCACACAAGCCTTCCCTTGGCTTGCCTCCATGCCACCCTTCACGTGTGCCCTTTGAAGTCCACTTCCCGGCTTGCCCTTGGAGCTCTCCTCCCTCGGCTCTCGTCCCTCGGATAGGTCCACCAAGTGTGATCTTCTAAGTCCTGCAGACTCAATCACACAAATCAAATACAACATAGCACTCTAACTTTAAACTTATTCGCCCACACATCAAAACCATGATCTTCCAATCATTTAAAGGGTCGATTGCCTCAACAACAAGTAAGGCAAAAAGGAGTTCGGCTAACCACTGGCCGAGGCGCCCTCTGCATCCAGGGCGCCCTCAGCAGCCAGGGCGCCCTGAGCGCCCAGGGCGCCTTCAGGTGCCAAGGCGCTTCGCGCCTATGCCAGCGAGGCCGATCAACTCTATCCAGCCGAGAAGACTGCGTCAACCAAGGCGCCCTCAGCGACCAGGGGGCCCCAGAGGTCAAACCTCATCCCTATTCAGGTGGGATAAAGCTTGACCGAGCGAAGGGCGGATCGGCTGACACGTGGCAGGGCGCCCCCGACATCCAGGGCGCCCTAGGTGCTATAAATAGCACCCCTCGACCCCAAGCTTAACAACAACTTCGACACAACGCTTCTACGCTCTTCTGTGCTCACGCCTTGCTCCGGAAACCTCCCAACTCGAGCCGACGACGTCCCGCTGCTCCGAAGAAGTCAACCTTCATCGGACGTCGGTAAAAAGAAGAGCCTTCTTTTCATTAAAGTTTACTATACCGTATTTGTAAATCAATATTTGTAAACTTTCTTTGCGCCTATATAGAATTGCCCAAAGTAAACGGTCAACGACCGTGGGCCTTGGAGTAGGAGTCGACACAGGCTCCGAACCAAGTAAAAATGACTGCGTCTCTGTGTTATTTTTATTTCCGCTGTGCACTTGCTCTTAATTTGCCGAAAAAGAACATATTCCGATATTCACCCCCCCTCTATCGGTGTTCTCGATCCAACAAGTGGTATCAGAGCGGGGAAGTTCAAACTTGGTGCAACCACCAGTTTGAAAATTTCTTTTCGAATTTTTTTATTATTTTCGATTTTTTTTAAATATTTTTTTTGTTCGAATTTTTTTTCCCGTTAATCGAGGTTGGTGCAACACCCCTCGATATTTTATTTCCCTTATCCAGCACTACTAATCCAAGACCTAGTCTTGGAAAATTTGTTTTTCTGTTAGTTTTTTGTTACAGATTAAAATGGTCATGCAAGAGGGATTCAGCACCGCCAGACCTCCACTTTTCAGTGGAGAAGACTTTTCTTACTGGAAAAGTCGTATGGAGGTCCACCTGAAAACTCAGGTGGATATGTGGATCATCATCCAGTCCGGTCTGGAGATCCCCAAAGACGCCGAAGGACAACCACAAAGCTACTCCGAATGGGACAACTCCCTTAAACGTAAGATAGAAGCCGACGCAAAAGCAACACAAACCCTACAATGCGGGCTGACGAAAGAGGAGCTGAACCGCGTGGGCCCCTTCAACAGTGCAAAGGAGCTGTGGACAAAACTGATCGAGCTGCACGAAGGGACTTCGGATACTCGGATCAGTAAGAGGGATCTGCTACTAAACAAACTCTACACCATCAAGATGGCCGACAACGAAACAGCAGCCCAGCTCCACGCACGAATCCAAGAGGTAATGAACGGTCTTCACACAATAGGTCACAAGGTTGAAAACCGTGACCTAATCAGGTATGCCTTAAACGCTTTCCCTAGAAACACCTTGTGAGCATCTATGGTAGATGCATACAAGGTCTCTAGGGATCTTTCTAAAATAAAATTAGATGAATTGTTTTCCGAACTAGAACTGCACGAACAAACTAACACCAACATGGTCGAGAAAGGTATTGCTTTCGTTGCAGGTAAAACTGGAAGGACAACAAAGAAGAAGACTGAACCCGAACCTGAGTCTAACTCAGACTCAAACTCAGAAGACGAAGAAGGAGAACAAACTAAGCTGGTCCGGCTCGCTCGAAGCTACTACAAGGTGCTAAAGAACCGAACCAACAAACGGAAAACCGGCCGAAGAAAGGACGAACCAGCTGAACCCGCAAACAAGCCTAATGTGACCTGCTACGAGTGCAAGAAAAAGGGTCACTACAAGTCAGAGTGCCCTAACCTAAAGGAGACAAAAAGGACGAGAAGAAAGAAGGCACTGCAAGCAACCTGGGACGAATTGTCCTCAGAAGAAGAAGAAGAGGCACCCCAGTCCAACCTCCTAGCTCTGACCGCCTCAGATAAAGTTGAGACTGAGTCAGAAACAGAACAAGAGGACGGCGAGCTGACCTTCACAGAAGACGGAGAAATTAAGGTAATCGGTTTTAATAGATGTCAATTAATTGAATTAATTTCGTTTCTTTCTCGAGATTTGGCAAAAGCCAAACTCCGAGTCGAATCCCTCCGACAGGAAGTAAAACTCCTGAAAGAGGGAGCTGACTCTAAACCCTTAACCGAGAAGGTTCAGGAAGGAACTCCTACTCAAGTTGAAAAACTTGATAAGGAGAACTCCTCCCTGAAAACTCAGGTTAAGGATCTTAGATCAGCATTAGAACGATTTACATCTGGTTCCAAGGGTCTTGACATGATCCTTGGAAAACAGAAATCAGTTCTAAATCGATCCGGATTGGGCTATAGAACCAAATCTCGGCAAAGATCATACTTTGCTGTACTGAATCAGTCCAGAGGTAAAATTCAGGCATGGGTACCTAAACTATACCTGAACAAACCGACTGGATCAAATCAGTATTGGATCCCCAAGGACAAGATTCACATCTTGCCCAACCATCACCGTGGCTTTAGTCCAGGGGGAGCCAAACTGAAAACTATTTTCATTATTAGATAAACTTGTTATTCTTGACTTAAATTGCTTGATTGATTGGTTATTTAATTTCTGCAATATACCATGCTTAGACTTAGGCTAGCTTAAGGACTAAACAAACTTAGCTGAAATTTGACAACATAGTATTGGGTGGAGGTGAGATGATAGTACGTTAGGGAAGCCAATTTGGCGGAACTAGCCGAAGCTACCGATCCAAGACCCAAACTAGTTAGACCAGAAATTTTTCAAAAATTTTTTGAAAATGAAATTTCATTAAAAGGCTTTGTCTAGGAAAGGGTGGATGATCCCATAAGGCTACGGCCAAAGAAGGCCTTGTGCCTCGCCAAGACCTGGAAGCTAATTTTTGAAATTCAAATTCAAATTATTTTTTGTCAAATTCGAATCTAACACAAAATTTCAGTTATTTATAGACTTGAACATCACTTCAAAAATTTTAAAATTAATTAAGTTTTCAAAATTTAACTGTTTTCAAAATTAATCAAAATTTTCAAAAATAACATTAAAACCTGTCTCACAAAACCCATAAGGCTAACGTGATTGAAAACTCTAGATTGGGTGAGACAGTAAAATTAAAACTCAATTATGATTCCTTTAATACATGTGTTGTAGTTAAATCCTAATCTTAACCCATGATCAAAATAGTCAAACTATGGTCAAAGAAGTCAAACTACATTCAAAGCAGTCAAACCTCGGACAATGTAGACAAACCTTGGTCAAAACACTTAAATTAGGTCAAATCCGGTCAAAATCCATCCTTTAGGGACAAAACAGCCCATAGGGCGCCCAATTGCTTTAGGGCGCCCCGAGGGTGGTCAAAAGCTGCCAAAAGGCAGCTACAGAAGCATGGAAGGCGCCCTCGTCATGAAGGGCGCCCTCCCACAGGCCTGTAATCACAGAAAGCTGCCAAAAGGCAGCAGCAGGCCCGGTCAAGGCGCCCTCGTCAGGCAGGGCGCCTACCCACAGTCCTTTCAACGGTCAAAAGCTGCCAAAAGCGAAGTGCAGGCCTGGGCGGGGCGCCCTCCCCATGCAGGGCGCCCTCAACAGGCAGGGCGCCCTCCCGATAAAGGGCGCCCAAATCTGCCTATAAAAGGGATCCCATTCCCCTTCTCCTCTTCACACCCAAACCACTCCTTCTCCTCAACTCTCTATCTTCCAAGAGATCTAGCAACAATCTCAAGCTCTCATCCTCAACGATGCCTCCCCGAACAACCCGGTATAAATTTTAATTAAGTTAATTTCTTTTTAAGTTTTTCATTAAATGCATACTTTCTTTAAGTGTACATTCTTTCTCTTAGAAGACGCCGACCAAACCAGGCAGAACCCGGTACCCAACCTAGTCCTGACCCTAGGTTTCCAAACTTAGACTTATGTAATAAGTTCGCTCGCACCACCTATAAACCTATCAAAACAAGTTACTTGAACAGACAATTTTTCACTCAATCCTGTCCATTAGCAATGAACGCCATAAACTTCTACCAACTCGACAATCTTGTATTCTGCACTCACCCGATCAATACTTCCTTATGTGCAGAATTTTACAATAACATAATTAGACCGGATAATCTCATGTTCTCCACCACTGTTCAAGGAATCCCCCTAACTATCACACCAACTTTACTCAACCGATTTCTAGGACTACGACTCTCGCAGTCCACCTTCTGTTGTTACCCTCCTAGGGAGCTTCCCTTTGATGCTCCCTACTCTGAGATCACCTTAGATACATTGCACTCATATTTCTTTAGGCGACCCGTGGTCAGACGATTTCAGTCTGTCGAATTAGATGTACAGGACTACGCTCTATATAGGGTCATAGTCCGATGTATCCTACCATTATCCACCAGGGACGTCACCACTATGCGACCATTCCACGCCTTTCTTCTGTACGCCATGATTCACCAGCTTGACATCGATATAGGACTTCACATTTTTCAGACTATCCTACACGCCTCCAGTGTTACCACACAAGGGCAGGTACGCACACCTTACTGCCACATCATCACGTCCATATTACATCACCACGGTAGAAACATTACCGAGGGAGAGATGGCCGCCTTGACTGATTACGATGAAATAGGCTATAGAAACTTTGCCCTAGCTGGTATAGAGGTGTCCGGTACCGGGGTCCTGTCCTGGAGACGTCAGAGAGCAGCCCCCCCGATTGATTCAGACGAGGAGGTTGAGGTCGACATTGGGGATCTGGCGGCAGCAGCCCGAGCACACATCGACGAGCCCGCTCCACCGACACTCTACCAGAGAGTGGCACACTTAGAGACACAGGTTCAGAGTCTCCGAGAGGAGGTCGAAGCCTACCACATAGAGCAGATGGACGCCCGTCGTGCCGATCGAGAAGTGGATGATGCACACTTTGCTGAGATGATGGCACGATTCGATTCATGGCATTCTGGTCCTTCCGGTCCCTCATTCTAGATTCACTTAGTATTGTACCAGTACCTATTTGACTGCCCCTACTCAGTAGGGTTGACTTGTGTTTGACTATATGACTGTGTTGACTATTCTATATTAACTATCTTATGGTTTCTTGTCTATTCAGCAGTTAGGATTGTGCTTGGTAGAATAGATTAATTTTTTTTCTGAGTTGAATTTTTTTTTTGAAAAACAGCTTTCAAAATCAGTTTTCACTTTTTACTTAGTTTTATTGCAAAACTACCCCCTTTAAAAAATTAGGGCTTTTTCGAAAATGGACTTAGCCTAGGCCCTAACCCTAGAACTGCATGCACCTATAGACTTAGAAGCCAGCATCTCACAAGCACCTTAGGATGCTTTTGAATGATAACCTAGAAAGGGATGAGATGCTTAGGTCTTTGCCTTAATTCAAGATGCTTTATGTCAGTGCATCTGCAGTAATTGGGGCACTAAATACAACTTGCATAGCAATCAAGTTAAGTGTCAAACTTAGAAAATCTAACTTGAACAGAAGCACTTAACTTGACTAACCCTAGCGAAAACTGCTGTTTCTAACAGTTAGTAAGTAGCTAATTGGGTTAGACAGGTCCCTACAGAGAAAATTGACTGAGGTAATTTATGTCTAAATTAGAAATTGATTCAGTACAGCAAAATCTTACTTATTTCTTTTATGCAATCTTATTTTTGCTATACATATCTGTTTTGATATATGGCAAAGGGGGAGAGATAGAAAAAGAGAGAGTAATTTTTTATTCAAAAAGTTTTAATTCTACTCATTCAAAAAGTTTGAAAAACTTTACATAAAGCTTTCAAAATTTTATTTAAAGCTTTCAAATTTTTACTTAAAGCTTTCAAAATTTTTACTTAAAGCTTTCTAATTTTTACTTAAAGCTTTCAAAATTTTTACTTAAAGCTTTCAAAATTTTACTTAAAGCTTTCAAAACTTTTACTCAAGCTTTCAAAATTTTGCCAAGTACTTTAACTTTTCAAATTTTTTTAAGCATGTCAAAATTTTTAGAAGTACTTTAAAGCTTAAGTTTGTCAAAACTGAACAATGTAACAAAGTACTTAGGCTTTTCAAAGTTATTAAGTACTTAAAGTTTTCCGAATGCACTTCATTAAGTACTTAAAGTTTTCCGAATATACGTTATTAAGCACGTAAGTTTTCAAAATCTACTAAGGTATTTCAAAGCCTACAAAGTACTTAAGCTAACACTTTCAAATTTGTTAAGTACTCTAATCATGCTTGTAAGTTATTGAAAGATTTCTAAGTACCTAAAACTCAAGTTTTTTTAACCCCATGAATTTTTGAAAAATCTAGGGGGAGATTCCTTCCAGGGGGGAACAAAATTATCCTTTTTTTCATGTTTTGATTAAACTTAACTTTTTGAACTAGGGTTGCCATAAATCAAAAAGGGGGAGATTGTTGGTGCAGAATGCACCTAAGTCAAACCTGTGTTTTGATAATGGCAACATAGGTCAAAAGTTAAGTCTTACTTGTTTTCTAACAAGTTACTCTAGTGTGCAGGAAAAGCCCAAGAGAAGGACTGCTAGGCACTGGCGAAGGAATGCCAGGGTAAAAAGACCTAGCGAAGGACTGCTAGGCACTGGCGAAGGAATGCCAGGGTCAAAAGACCTAGCGAAGGGCTGCTAGGCGCCAGACAAAGGATAGCCTAGGATTGAAGCCCTAGCGAAGGAATGCTAGGCACTGAGCGAAGGGCTGCTCGGCATCCAAGACCTGACAAAGGACCGTCAGGCAAAAGTCCAACTAGAGGAACGGTTGGCATCAGGTAAATTCTCCCGAGAGGAGTAGGTGAGGACGCGTTCCCCGTCGAGGGAATAGTAGGCGTCGGTTCGACCTAGGGCTCCATTTTGGAGACCAAAGTCAGAACCAAGACAGCTAAGGCTGTATAAATTAATGCTTTATCTTGTTTTCAGACTAACCCTGGATGCAGGACCAAAGGAACGTGTGTCTACAGCTCAAAGAGCCTCAAAGGAGTGAGGCAGCAGCTGAGTAGGGCGCCCTGAGTGTCTAGGGAGCCTCCAAGGTGAACAAGAAACAAGTAAGGCAAAAAGGAGTTCGGCTAACCACTGGCCGAGGCGCCCTCTGCATCCAGGGCACCCTGAGCAGCCAGGGCGCCCTGAGCGCCCAGGGCGCCTTCAGGTGCCAAGGCGCTTCGCGCCTATGCCAGCGAGGCCGATCAACTCTATCCAACCGAGAATACCGCGTCAACCAAGGCGCCCTCAGCGACCAGGGCGCCCCAGAGGTCAAACCTCATCCCTATTCAGGTGGGATAAAGCTTGACCGAGCGAAGGGCGGATCGGCTGACACGTGGCAGGGCGCCCCCGACGTCCAGGGCGCCCTAGGTGCTATAAATAGCACCCCTCGACCCCAAGCTTGATAACAACTTCGACACAACGCTTCTACGCTCTTCTGTGCTCATGCCTTGCTCCGGAAACCTCCCAACTCGAGCGGACGACGTCCCGCTGCTCCGAAAAGTCAACCTTCATCGGACGTCGGTAAAAAGAAGAGCCTTCTTTTCATTAAAGTTTACTATACCGTATTTGTAAATCAATATTTGTAAACTTTCTTTGCGCCTATATAGAATTGCCCAAAGTAAACGGTCAACGACCGTGGGCCTTGGAGTAGGAGTCGACACAGGCTCCGAACCAAGTAAAAACGACTGCGTCTCTGTGTTATTTTTATTTCCGCTGTGCACTTGCTCTTAATTTTCCGAAAAAGAATGAATTCCGATATTCACCCCCCCCCCCTCTATCGGTGTTCTTGATCCAACAATTAGGCTTACAAAACCTTTTCAAAAATTGTCTATGTGTTGAAAAGTTCTTGAGTGCTTTTTGCTCGTCTTTGAAAAACCTTTAGTTAAAAACTTAAAGTTTTTTGCTAAATTTTGAAAAACACTTAGCACTTAGAAGGTTTTACAAAAACCCACATGACATTGGAAATTTCAAGGGGAGATAAATGAATTTATTTACTTACTGTTGTTAGATTGCTATAATATGTTGTTTTAACTTAACTTTTTGAACCGTGTTGCCATAAATCAAAAAGGGGGAGATTGTTGGTGTCGGAAGCACCAAAGTCGAACCTATGTTTTGATAATGGCAAAGGGTTCAGAAGTTATGATTTGGTTGTGATCTAACAAGCTTATTAAGTGTGCAGGAAAGTCCTAGGTACACTAGGCACTAAGTCCTAGTTCTATGAATTGGGCACTAAGTCCTGGCCACGGGCTGGGCAACTAAGTCATGACTTAAGGTTGGGCATGAAGACCTGATGAGCGAAGCTGGGCACAAAGACCTGGTCGAGGACTGGGCACCGAAGACCTATAGTGAGTGAAGTTGTGCACTAAGACTTGGTCGAGGACTGGGCACCAAAGACCTGGTGAGTGAAGCTGGGCAAAAGTCCAATCGGAGGAGCTGGTTGGCAAAAAGGTAAATTCTCCCGAGAGGAGTAGGTGAGGACGCGTTCCCCGTAGGATGGAACATTAGGCGTCGATTCGACCTAGGGTTCCATTTGGGAGGCCCAAAGTCAAAACCGAGACAACTCAGGCTGTAAATAATGTTCTAATCTTATCATTTGTATGCTTTGTATGTTTTTGGAACTAACCCTGGTTGCAGGAACGAATGGAAGAAGTTTTCTGCACTCAGGCACCTCAATGGAGTGAGGAGCCCTAGCTGGGCTAGGCGCCTGTATTGAGACAGGCGCCCCAGTGAAGGGTTAAACAAAGCATTCGAAGCAAACTGCTACGTAAGCCTCCGGACCAAGTCAAGCTAGGCGCCTGTGTTAACACAGGCGCCCCAGTCAGCTCAGGCGCCCCAGATGAAGGGATAAGCACTGGCCGAGTATGCGGATTGGAGTTCTCGCAGGATAGGCCACGTGTCAGGCGCCCCCTTCAACACAGGTGCCCCACTGACCAGTATAAATAGGGGTTCACCCCCAAGGCTTCAGAATAACTTACAAATCTCGCTCTCAACACTTTCGTTCAAGCGCTACGCTCCGACAAGCTCCGTACTCGTTATTCAAGCGCCGACGATGACTCGCTGCTCTAAACTTCCAACCTCTCCGGTCGTCGGTAAAAGTTTAATTCTTTAAGTGTTGTAATTTCATTTTCAGTTCTATATTTGTACTCCAACTTGTAAATTCTTTTCGAATATAGAATTGCCTATCGTAAACGGTCAAGGACTGTGGGCCTTGGAGTAGGAGCCGACCGCGACTCCGAACCAAGTAAAAAGAAATCATGTTAGCGATTGATTTTACTGTTTCCGCTGCGTAATTTCTCTCTTTGTCTGAAAATTTTTACAATCGATATTCACCCCCCCCCTCTATCGATTCATTCCGATCCCACAGGAACTGCTCAAAACTCCTAGGTAGAGACTAGAGAATGATATCGACCTGGGTTTCCCCGTCGATCTCCGCTCCAAGTACCTCAATCTCATTGAGGTGGGTTATCATCTTAAGGACATGATCCCTTACAGGTGTCCCTTCGACCATAGTGGTCGTCATCAGATTCTTCATCGCAGCCTGCCTAGCGGCCTGATTCTGGTGCCCAAAGAGTTCCTTGAGGTTTAGTATCATATCATAAGTAGTGGGCATAGCCTGATGCCGATGTTGCAATACATTTGACATAGATGCCAAAATGTAGCACCGCGCCATCTCATCTGCTTTAACCCACTTCTTATAACTCTTCACTAGAATTCTTGCCAGGCTTTTCAGGACATGCCTCAAAGAGCACATATTTGTAGTCTTCAGCAGTTAGGACAATGCCCAGGTTTCTTTTCCAATCTATGTAATTGGGGTCAGTAAGTTTGTTCTCCTTAAGTATAGTAGCTAGTGGGTTAAAGGACATTTTGAAACTACCTGAGAATCACAACAATCACAACTTTAGATTTTGAAAATAAATTGATTCTTCAAACAATAAATTTTGAAATCAATGAACACCTCAAAACACCGAGAATTTTGCATGCCACGATGGTTCACTTTGTCGTCCGTAAGAGGAGGTTTTACCCATTAATTTTATTATCTTATCAACCTAACTTTTTGACAAATAAAATTAATAGTTGGTTCACTTTGTCCCTACAAATAATAGCAGTGACTCCGATAAGGAGGATACTATTATTTGCATCTAAGTGTTTACCATTACATGATACTAAAAAAATTACCTCGGATTATGTGTCGTCCGATGGGGAAAAACACATGCTCCTTAACAATTATTTATAATCGTGTCTGACCCAGTGATCTGTAGAACAAGCCCATCCGAAGGGGAGGAAGGCACTCAGAGCCGACGCGCAGACTTGTTCGCATCACTTGTCAGATTAGTAATGGAGGCCACGGAACCCTTAGGGTCCCTCTCCCACTTAGTTATTTAATTTGAGGAATTTTCATGCACACTCACAACCAGCACAAAACCAAAGCAATATACAAGAAAAATCCTAGATTTTCCAACTATCATGGCTTTGGTCTCTAATGCGTCTCTAGTCGTGTCGCCACCTCGTCCGCTCCTCCCTACACCATGCACAAGCCACCATTGAAGAGATCTCTGAGCCGAGATGACTAGCTACTTATTTACATCCATCGATCATATACTCCACAAAGGAGTGTACATATAACCTAGATCGAAAGTAAATAAAAGCTCGGCTAAATATGTGTCGTATTTAATTACAAAAATTAAATACCTATCTAGCCTCGTCAACCCCGAGGATTCAATTAATTACAATAATACATAATCAATCACATACAACCATTATTTAAGTCATAATAGTTGGAATCTTGTGTCTGCAACAAAGAGTTAGCCTATGCACATCCACATATTATCCGGCAAAAATAAAATATATGATAATGTGCAAAAAGTAATCGAATCCTAAACACACAAAATCGGAAACCTCAGCTGTGATACTAGTTGTTGGGTATGGCTTGACGGGTTTCCTAAGCGAATACCTGGTCGTCCATGAGAGACCTCTCCATGTCTATGGATTAAAAATTAATCCGAATAGAGACCTATCTCCCATACGACCATCTCGTCATCGTATCAATCGGTTCGAGTTACAACTTGGCCAAACTCAAAGTTCGAGCCTTGTAACTCGCCTAACCGATCGACCGCGGAAAAGACGACGAGCGGATCGTCGGTTTTTGTGCTTATTTTCGGGGTCCAATAATTAATTATCAAACATTAATTATGTAAATAATTAAACATGATAATTAATTAAAACTCCACATAAAATGACAAGAAAATCAAAGGTGCCAAGGAAGAGTTTATACCTTCCATTACCTTACGATCTTCTACTGTATGACCCTCCCTTCTTGGACGTCGTGTGGACGATATTCTACCAAGATCCAAAATCACCAAGGCACTCCAATTAATCGCTTCTTCACGCTCCGATCAAAACCCTAAAACAACGGCTAGCCGCTGGCCACTTTCCTCCTCCCAACCTTGCGCCGCCAGCCTTCCAAGGCTACCCAAGCCCACCGGCCACAAGGAAGCACTAGAGAGGAAGGAGAAGAAGAAGAAGAAGAAGAAGAAGAGAAAGAGACTCACCTTCACCAACACCAACCGGCCGAACCTCCTCAACCTTGCGTCGCCACCTCCCCTTGCGTCGACCGCCCACCCCTTTTCCTCCCTCGCATCACACCACAAAAGGAAGAGAACACCTCTTCCTTTGTATAGTGATAGCTGGCCACCAAGTGGAAGAGAGGAGGAGAAGAGATGATGGAAGAAAAGAGAGGAAGAAGGAGTTCTTCCTTCTCCACCCGCCGGTGCCCTAGGAGAGAGAAAAGAAAGAGAGGATGTGAGGAGATGCCTTGGGTTGTGATCAATTGGATTCACCTTGGATTCATGATACCATGGGGTATATATAGGGCTACGATAGGGACCATGAGACAGAGTTGGGTCTTAGCCCGCTAATGGATCCAAATCCGATCCATTAATTAAGATCCATTCCACTAAAGGATCTCCATTGAACTTTCTCACCAACCCTCATATTTTCATATGGGCTCCACCTATTATGAGTGCATCCATCTCCCCGTGTTTAAGATATTGAATGTCCATCGATTAATTTAAATTACTGATAATTTTAATTAATCAACCTCTAACTCCTTGACTAGTACCACTCATCCTTATCATCATGTGGACCAAGTCCACCTGCAGGGTATAACATGATGAACCTATTAGTAGGAGCCTTAGAGCCAATTATGTGATGATTGACTAGGGGCATTTTGTATCATATTCTATTACTAATAAAGGCATGTTTGGTTATTATACTTACTTTGTATTATGTGCCGAATGACTAAGTATAATAATGTCCTTGTGTAGTGGATTCTTATCTACATTATATCGATTGGTTAAATTGATAGTGAGATAATGTAAAGAACACTACACTAAATTATTCCTAGTCGAGCATTAATATTCAGGGACAATATTAATGCATGGAGACTAGCATGTAGGTCAACTGATGACTTGAGCTCACAAGTCATGGATATGTGATATCAAGTTGACACATGGGAATACATTGTAGAATGTATGCTGAATGACCCGCCATGAGAAAGTTTCATAGATTGTCATATGAGTGTCATAGACTTTCTCATGTGACTATTGGTATGAATAGTCCTTAGACCTGAAATCACTACGGTTCCCTACAGAAGGAGTTATGTACTTTGGTATCGTCAAATGTCACCCGTAACAGGGTGGACTATAAAGGTGATCACTGGGTATGTAATGAATTATGCGGAGGGATGTGAGTGATGTAGATGGGATCTATCTCTCCCATATGACGGGAGTGATATCTGTGGGCCACTTGATCGAGTAGGACTACTGAAACGCATGGTCATGCTCAAATGAGTCAATATGAGATATTGAGCTCATTTGTTTGAGTGAGTCTACTCAAGGATCAAGAAACACATAGATTGATTGAGGATGACACAGTCTATACCTCATTGGTCCATCTAGATATCAAGGATAGAAGGACAAGGTCATACACTATCATAGTCACGGAGGTTTAGTCGGATCTTGACTTTTTCTTGTTACTTGGGTAGCAATGATGCATTGCTAGATGCCGCTCATTGCTTATGTGTCTAAAGTGTTTAGGCACATTGCCAACGTCACGAGAACCTATTGGGTCACACACTAAGGACGCAATGCTTCGAGAATTCTATTCGGCAGATAGGAGCCCGAGTTGGGGAACTCGGGAGTCCGATCCCGAGTTGGGAACTCGGGAGTCCGAGCCCGAGTTGGGGAACTCGGGAGTCTGATCCTGAGTTGGGAACTCAAGAGTTCGAGCCCGAGTTGGGGAACTCAGGAGTCCGATCCCGAGTTGGGAACTCAGGAGTCCGAGCCCGAGTTGGGAACTCGGGGAGTTCGATCCTGAGTTAGGAACTCGGGAGTCCGAGCCTGAGTTGGAGAACTCGGGGAGTCCGAGTCTGAGCCCGAGTTGGGAACTTGGGAGATCTGAGCTTGAGCTGGGAACTCAGGAGCGCAAGTCGAGAGCTCGGCACTCGACAGACTGAGCTGGGAGCTCGGCAGACTGAGTCGGGAGCTCGGCACTCGGTAAACTGAGCTGGCAGCTCGGCAGTCTGAGTCGGGAGCTCGGCACTCGGTGGACTGGGCTAGGAGCTCGACAGACTGGGTCGGCACTCGGCAGTCGGGGCTCGGCACTCGGCAGTCGGGGCTCAACACTCGGGAGAGTTGGTCAGGAGATCGAGTCAGAAGCCTGAGAGGCCCGGTCGGATTTGCATGTAGGAAAGAGAAAAGTCTCTCTTCATTGGATGAAGAGAAGATGAAGAGTCACTTGGAAAGATGTGTTGGATCGATAGAACCGATAGAGGGGGGTGAATATCGGTATTCGTTTTTCGGAAAATTAAGAGCAGGTGCACAGCGGAAAATAAGAAACAATAATAACACAGAGACGTAGTTGTTTTTACTTGGTTCGGAGCCTAGGTCGACTCCTACTCTAAGGCCCACGGTCGTTGACCGTTTACTTTGAGCAATTCTATATCAGGCGCAAATTCGTTTACAAGAGATTACAGAATTTAGAATTAAGTACAGTAAACTTTTAAAAGAGCTCTTTTACCGACGTCCGGGGTAGGTTGACTTTTTCTGAGCAGCGGGACGTCGTCGGCACGAGTTGGAATGACTCCGAGGCGAGGCGCGAGTGCAGAAGAGCGTAGAAGAGTTGATTCAGAAGTTGTATTCAGAAGCTTGGGCGTTGGGGGCTATTTATAGCTCCTAGGGGCGCCCTGGACGTCGGGGGCGCCCTGCCACGTGTCACGCGATCCCTAATCCTCTCGGTCAAGCTCTATCCCACTCAAATAGGGATGAGGTTTGACCCTGAGGGCGCCCTGGTCGTTGAGGGCGCCTTGCTTGACTTTTTCCGCGCTGGCTTCTCGGCTGGATAAGGGCGATTGACTTCGCTGACATGGGCGCGGGGCGCCGTTGTTGCTGAGGGTACCCTGGACGCTGAGGGCGCCCTAGCTGCTGAAGGCGCCCTGGCTGCTGAGGGCGCCTTGGCCAGTAGTCAACCGAAGCTCCTTCTTGCTTCACTTGTTTCTTGTTCACCTTGGGGGCGCCCTGGACACTCAGGGCGCCCTACTCAGCTGCTGCCTCACTCCTTTGAGGCTCTCTGAGCTGCAGACACACGTTCCTTTGGTCCTGCATCCAGGGTTAGTCCGAAAACAATATAAAGCATTTATTTGTTAGTTTATACAGCCTTAGCTGTCTTGGTTCTGACTTTGGTCTCCAAAATGGAGCCCTAGGTCGAACCGACGCCTACTGTTCCCTCGACGGGGAACGCGTCCTCACCTACTCCTCTCGGGAGAGTTTACCTGATGCCAACCGTTCCTCTGGTTGGACTTTTGCATGACGGCCCTTTGCCAGGTCTTGGATGCCGAGCTGTCCTTCGCCCGGTGCCTAGCATTCCTTCGCTAGGGCTTCAGTCCCAAGCTTTCCTTCGCCTGGCGCCTAGTATTCCTTCGCTAGGGCTTGGATACTGGCAGTCCTTCACTAGGGCTTGGATGCTGGCAGTCCTTCGCCAGTTGCCTAGCAGTCCTTCGCTAGGGCTTGGATACTGGCAGTCCTTCGCCAGTTGCCTAGCAGTCCTTCACTAGGGCTTTGTATCCTGGCAATCCTTTGCCAGGTGCCTAGTAGTCCTTCGCTAGGGCTTTGTCTCTGCACACTTAGTGAATATTGTTAGATCACAAACAAACTTAACTTTGAATCCTTTGCCAATATCAAAACAAGGTTCGATATGGTGCTTCCTGCACCAACAAGATGTGCTCTTTATTGGCTTTAATGAAGGGAAGGCAAAGAGACAAATGACTCTTGGTATTCATGGGATGAATATAAAAGGGGTCAAGTCATTTTCGAATAAAAGCTAAGTGTTTCCTTCTTCCCTTCTTCTCTTCTTCCTCTCCTCCCTTCTTTGTCGAACCCTTATTGTAAGGTTATTGGTGTTTTCGAGCTACCTCAAGTTGCTAGCACAACTAAGGTAGTTCTCCCGAAGTTGAGAGATTGTGTCCATGTGGATACGAATAGAGGCACGGACGTTTGAACGTGCAAGAGATCCGGCGCATCTTGGATGAGCGGGACAAAACGAAGGGCACGCTTCAAAGGTATAAACAATAGATAAATCTATTAGATAGATAGCTTTGTAAGAGTTTTCTTTCGCATGAATCGCTCGTGGGTTCTTGTTTCCGCTACGTTTTTATTGTTTTGTGCCGGGAGAACCCAACAGAACCTTATGAGCTCATCAATGGGGCATCATCATCTCGACTCACCAGGACACGGATTCCGTCTATAATCAATGGAACACCATGTAAATAATATTATTTCCCAACTTACCGAGTCTATCGATTTAGCAGAATAAATCCCGTCCATTGGTAAATCAAAGAAATAACTATTAAGTACATGTGCCTGTTATTATATCAGAATTTAGAGCATGTACTCCATAATAAATTGAGGTCCAATCCAATTATAAAGTCAGTACAAATTAGATCACCTCTATTTTGGTCCTGCTCAATGCACACAAAGTGCACTAGTGTAATTCTATGGTCAAGATAAACCACACCTAATTATACTACAACCATCCCGATAGTTTGTCCAACTCCATCTTGGTTGTGAGCCTCTACTTATACTCTGCAAGGGACTAATAACATGATCTTCTATGCATCACCATACATCATGTTATCTACAATGCAAAGTATCAGACTGTTATACATATACTAATATAAACATGCAACTGTGTTGTTGTGATTCTATTTCAAAATGTAGATGTTCATAAAAAAAGATAAGTCTTTTAGTATACATCCTAACACCTCTAACGAACCTCCACGAGTCCTTCTTGAAGGTAAGGGCTCATACTTTCTTAGGTTCCTTTAATTCATGTTTCTAACTCCTCTATACTGTGACAAGCTGCTTAAGACTGCCTCACTGCCGACCGCCATTTATATTCCTGGTGGGAGGTTGAGTCCCTGACCCGCAGGGCACTGAAGGCGGAGGCTGAGGCTGATCATGCCCATCGAGGGGGTCTCCTTCAAGAAGAGGTCAGCAAAGCTCTCCGATGAAAGTGGAGCATCAGCTGGAGACTCTGCCGACCTTAGAGTCAGCCTTACACGGATCCCGCCATAGGGAGCAGTTGATGTCCGAGAGGGCAATGACCCTCTCGAACGACTTGCGCGCCTTGACCGAAGAGTGGGATCAGCTTCAGGCTAGGGAGAAGAAGTTGTCCGGGGACATCCAACTTCTGGAGTCGTCCACAACATCACTGAACGGTCGGATATAGGAGCAAGCCAACCAGCTGGTCCAGAAAGAAACCATGGTGAAGGCTGCGGTTGCTCACATGACCAACCTCCAGGAGGATGTTGCCCAGGCCCAGTCAGAAGCTTCGACCACCTCAGAGAGGCTCAAGGAGGCCTTGGAAGACAAAGACAAAATATCCTCTGAAGTGGATCAGCTAAGAACTGCCAAGGAGGAAGTCGAGGTCAAACAGCAAAACCTCAAGGCTAAAGAGGTGTCCTAGCCAAGAGAGACCGAGGCAAAGTTCAAGGCCCGATTCCTGGAGTTTGATGAGTTCGGCGATATCCTGGCAACACAGGTCCTGAAGCGCCTAAAGCAGGGCTTCAACGGTGCCATCAACCAGCTTCAGAAGGCCTAACTACTGCAGTCGGACGCCAACCTTAGTTTTATGAGTGTCAGCAGAGTTTGGGAGGAGCTCCCTCCTGAAGATAAGGAGTTGTAGGAATTTTTTTCCCAAACTCGTGCTATATATATTTTTTTCCTTCTCACTTGTTTTCCTTTATTCCCTGAATTTGTAATGTACTCATCTGCTTGGAATGAAAGAAACTTTGCATGTTTCTGTCTTAGTCACCATGTAGATATTTTTCTATGGAATGTTCGTCTATCTTCCCACATTTTTTTTACTCTGTGAGTAAGAGAGGGCATATTCATGCCTGAATGACTTGCATCCATAGTCTGAGCTGGCTTTCCTACACAAGGAGTCACCTTCTACCCCCATGATCATAGGAGAGACCGAGGCCATAAAGGACAACTAAAACAAAGGAGCAGTATCCTTTACTCGGCTTAACGATTGTACCATTTGTGCTAGGCGTTCCTTTGTCTCCACTGTTTGGTGGTGCTCCTTTGTATTTGGTCATCAAGGTGCGAGTTTATCTCCCCCTCTGTATTTCGACAAACCCTCCTTAGTGTTGAGGTAATCTGTGGTCTGGAGTGACCAAGTGTTTTGATGTTTGGGCAAAGGGTTTAAGTTCGATTTCCCTTGTGTTCTTATATGTGTATGTTGAGTGTGCAGGTTGTACAGGTTAGACATATAGACTTGGCTGGATGGCCTCGGTATGGTGAAGGGTGGCATGGAGACAAGATGGAGGCTTGTGTGCACCCGAGGGACCTTGGAGAGAAGGGACGATGAGCTGAGGGGTGCGGACTTCAAGGCATGCGTGAAGGATGGCATGGAGGCAAGCTGGAGGCTTGCGTGCATCTGAGGGACGAGAGCCGAAGATGAAGAGGGCGCAAAGGAAATAGTCGAGGCTGCTGAGTGAGGAGTCAGTCGAGTCATGAGGGTACGAGTGCTGTGTGATTGTACTCAGGAAGTCCTAGGGTTCGGGTGCGAAGTGAAATGTACTCGGGGAGTGTAACCCTAGGCTTAGTAAGGGACCAGTCGACTGCCCTAGGAGCAGTCGACTGGTAGCGACTTGTGAGCTGGCAGAATTCGAATGTTGGGGTGTCAACGGTCGAAGTCTGAGTGGGGGCAGTCGACTGCCCTGGAAGCAGTCGACTGCCAACGAGGGTTTTCAACTCGAGTTCTATTTAAAGAGAACTCGGTTTGGGCTGAGACTCTTGACGAATCTTGTCTTGGTTAAAGGCAAGATAGTAGTCTTTGTGCTCAGGGATTGTCAAAGTACTATGGCCATGTTTCTCAACCTACAAGGAGCGACAAGAGCTAGCAGGAGGTTATCCGGGGAGTGATCCACCGACGGATTCTTGGATTAGTCACCCGTCCGGGGTGGATACCAAGTAAGAAGAACACGCTAGATTGGACTAACCGCCGAGAGAGCACACGCTAGAGGAAGAAGAACCATGGAAGACAAATTTGGGGATGACATCTACACTCTGCCCTCCCTATGATCATGAAGATTTTGACTTTTGGAGGGCAAGAATCGAGACTTGGTTCAGAATGGAGTGAGAGTGTAGGATTGCGCTTGAAGAGCCCTTCGAGATTCCAAAGGATAAGCACGGGAAGAAGCTTAGGCCTAGATATTGGAATCAAGAACAACAAGCACAATCAAAAGCTAATGAGAAGGTAATTAGTATTTTGATAATATTTTGCCTAATAATATTTTGAGTTGTGTAGGTGAATATAAAGATGCATGTGAGTTGTGGAGAAAGATAAAAGAATATCATAAGAAATCTACACAAGCCAAGAGAGTTGAAGAGCCAATAGAAATGGATTCAATGGACCAAGAAAAAGAAAAAGAAACTGAAGTGTCAACATCCGAAGAGGAAGAAATGTCCACGTCCTCAAGTAAAGGAGAGGAAGAGAATGAGAGGGCATCCACCTCAAGAGAAGAAGAGGAAGCATCAAATTCAAAAATTGAGGGGGAAGAGAGACCCTCACATATACCGGAACAAGAGGAAGCATCCACATCATCCAAGGTTGAAGAAGAAGTCAACCTAGCCTCCACCTCCACCAAAGCAAAGAGAAAGGACCATATCACATGCTTTGGTTGCAACGAAAAGGGGCACTACAAAGATAAGTGTCCAAAAGGTAAAAAGGAGGTAAGATCCAAACCCATTTCAAGTTCTTTAAAATCTAACGTGGATTGTAGGATTGGAGAAGCCCAAGCTAAAAAGAAGAAAATTAGATGCTTCACATGTGGAGAGCTAGGGTCCTACCAGACCAAGTGCCCAAAGAAAAGTAAAATCAAGAAAATAGGCTCATCTAAGAAGATGGAAGAAGGAGGAAAGAAGGAAGAGAAGGAGCTCACATCAAGGAGGAACTACAAGGGTAAGGGAGGTAATCCCTAACCTTAAATTAAAATGCAATTCAAATGTTAGTTCCTCTATGTATGTTAAAAATAGTATAAATTATTCATCCATGCATGCTAAAATTAACGAAAATTGCTTACTTGTGCACAATTTTGGATTTAGATATAATGATAGAACCAGGGATAACAAGGTAGATCAAAACTCTAGAAAAAGCATGCATCATGATAAACCTAGGACCTTTGTACCTAAGGGTCAAGGTATTAACCCCAAGAAGGGGGGCACATGCCTAAGAAAATGGGTAGGTCTAGGAATATCCAAAGTGGGCATATAGACACTAAGGTTAAATGTCTAGAAAGGGAAAATCAAGCCTTGAGGGCAAGGCTTGATACCTTGGAAAATACCTTAGAAAGATTCAAAGTTGGATCAAAGGGCTTAGACATGGTGTTGGATAGTTTGAAACCCAACTATGATAGGTCGGGTTAGGTGTGGGATGCCTTGGGGATAGGATCCATGCATTGCATATGCATTGGCGGTGTAAGTCCAAGATGGAGTCTTGGCAGTGTAAGTCCAAATGGTTGTTTACCATTATTATTACTATTTGTTTTCCCTAACTTAAACGTATTGTCAAACATCAAAAAGGGGGAGTTGCTGAGGCAATCTGTGGTCCGGAGTGACCAAGTGTTTTGATGTTTGGGCAAAGGGTTTAAGTTAGGTTTCCCTTGTGTTCTTATATGTGTATGTTGAGTGTGTAGGTTGTACAGGTTACACATATGGACTTGGCTGGACGGCCTTGGTACGGTGAAGGGTGGCATGGAGACAAGCTGGAGGCTTGTGTGCACCCGAGGGACCTTGGAGAGAAGGGACGATAAGCTGAGGGGCACGGACTTCGAGGCATGCGTGAAGGATGGCATGGAGATAAGCTGGAGTCTTGCGTGCATCCGAGGGACGGGAGCCGAAGATGAAGAGTGCGCGAAGGCAATAGTCGAGGCTGCTGAGTGAGGAGTCAGTCGAGTCGTGAGGGTAAGAGTGATGTGTGATTGTACTCGGGAAGTCCTAGGGTTCGGGTGCGGAGTGAAATGTACTCGGGGAGTGTAACCCTAGGCTTAGTAAGGGGCCAGTCGATTGCCCTAGGAGCAGTCGACTGGTAGCGGCTGGTGAGTTAGCAGAATTCGAACGTTGGGGTGTCAACGGTTGAATTCTGAGTGGGGTCAGTCGACTTCCCTGGGAGCAGTCGACTACCAGCGAGGGATTTCAGCTCGAGTTCTATTTAAAGAGAACTCGGTTTGGGCTGAGACTCTTGACGAATCATGTCTTGGTTAAAGGCAAGATAGTAGTCTTTGTGCTCAGGGATTGTCGAAGTGCTGTGGCGAGGTTTCTTCACCCCCAAGGAGCGACAAGAGCTAGACGAAGGTTATCCGGGGAGTGATCTGCCGACGGATTCTTGGATTAGTCACCCGTCCGGGGTGGATACCAAGTAAAATCGGTTTGTTAGCATTGTTCTTTGTTGTTAGTTTCATTTTTATTGTATATTCCGCTTGCGCAACTAACAACGTAGGTAGAAGAATCGAAGAATCGCTATTCACCCCCCCCCCCTCTAGCAACACACGCGATCTAACACTTAGGTTCGCGGTCCTAGGTGTTGGAGGTATCTCGGCCCCCTGGTCAGGCCTTCGCAGCCTCATGACCAATCCTGCTCACCTCGGGCATCCGCAGCACCATGACCAGGCCTACTCACCTCGGAGATCTGCAGCACCGTGAAGTAGTAGGGTTTAATCAACTCCTAGTCGGGCATCCGCAGCACCACGACCAGGCCTACTCACCTTGGGCGTCCGCAACACCGTGAGGTAGTAGGGTTTTAAAAGCTCCTGGTCTGGCATCCGCAGCACCATGACCAGGCCTACTCACCTCGGGCATCCTCAACACCATGAGGTAGTAGGGTTTATGCAACTCCTATTCGAGTATCCATAGCACCACGACCAGGCCTATTCATCTTGGGCATCCACATCATCGCGAGGTAGTAGGGTTTTATCATCTCCTGGTCGGGCATCAGCAGCACCACGACCAAGCCAACTCACCTCAGGCATCCGCATTACCGCGAGGTAGTAGGGTTTAAGCAGCTTCTGGTCGGGCATCCACAACACCACGACCAGGCCTACTCACCTCGGGCATCCGTAGTATCGTGAGGTAGTAGGGTTTTATCAACTCCTGGTTGTGCCTCCACAGCACCACGACCTAGCCTGCTTACTTCGGGCATCGGTAGCACCACGAGGTAGTAAGGTTTAAGCAGCTCCTAGTCGGGCATCCGCAGCACCACGACCAGACCTACTCCCCTCGGACATCCGCAGCACTGCAAGGTAGTAGGGTTTAAGCAGCTCCTGGTCAGGCATCCGCAGCACCACGACCAGGCCTACTCACCTCGGGCATCCGCAGCACCGCGAGGTAGAGGGTTTATCAACTCCTGGTCAGGCATCCGTAGCACCACGACCAGGCCTACTTACCTCAAGCATCTGCAGCACCGCGAGGTAGTAGGATTTAAGTAGCTCCTGGTCGGGCATCCGCGGCACCACGACCAGGCCTACTCTCCTCGAGCATCCGCTTCACTGCGAGGTAGTAGGGTTTAAGCAACTCCTAGTCGGGCATCCGCAGCCCACGACCAGGTCTACTCACCTCAAGTATTCGTATCACCGTGAGGTAGTAGGGTTTTATCAGCTCCTGATCTGGCATCCGCTACACGACGACCATGCCTACTCACCTCTAGCATCCGCAGCACCGCGAGGTAGTAGAGTTTAAGCAAGCAAGTACTCGGGATCCTTTAAGAGACATCTCGTTTGCGTCTTTGATTACTGAAATTGCAACACAGTGCCAACAAGAATACAAATACATTTGGACATCTCAAAATCTCACCGAGTATGATAGGGTCGGAGATGATTGGCATATCATAGTCTCTCCAACCTCTTGCCCTTGTCTTCCTCCAAATAATAGTTGCCTCCTGTGAGCTTCCTGGTGACGATGTAGGCTCACCCCACAGTGGATCCAGCTTTCCGGGATCACTGACAGGGTTGTTCCTCTTCCAAACTTTGTCTCTAACTTGAAAGCTACAGGCAATCACGTAGTGGTTGTACGCTTGTTGCATACGCTGTCTGGGTATCGCAGAAGGTCGCCAAGAAGAAGTTTTTCGCCTCGACGACAGCATGTCAGGGAAAATGAGGCCCGACATCGGTCTCGATCACGATCGCAAAGTAGGAGTAGGGGGCCCGCACCCCGAAGATCTATCTCCTCAGGAAGAGACCCCCAGAAGTGAATGCCCCCATGCGTGGTCCGCCCTGGGCCATGTGGGAGTCATCTCCGGAGGACCTACTGGAGGGGACTGACAGGCCCAAATATACTAGTTAAAGTTGTCACGAAATGTATGGGCTCATCAAATTTAAATATGAATGAATTGCTGGAAACCCTTTTTACAATCAAAATCTGAAAATGTAATATAGGGGCCACAGGTCGTATTTTTCTCGGGGCTAGTTGACGTTGTGCGATTCGTACTTGTATTTAGGTGTCGTTTATGAATTTTGGGTTTCAAATTAAAATATGGGTTCTGGGTTACAATCGGAAACGAAACCGCAATGAAAAGGAGAGAACTCAACTCAAAAGACCCCTTATTCAACTAAGGTACTTAACTAATTTTTAGAAAGTGAATCTGATTTTTTAAATGCCACACGAATCTTAAGCAATAAAACCACAGCAGCTGACTTTCACTTGCAACCAATACAACAACTTGATTTCTAAACCAAACTCAAGACAAACCAAATACAAACAATCCAAAACAGTCCCATGCCAAACCAATATCGAAACTGAAATCATTCAAACTGCCAAGTGATACAAAGTGCAATCAATTTGGCAGTTTTGATACCGAAATGGAAGAACTGATGTGCCAAGTTTATGTTAAGTGCAGGAATGGAACAATACTTGGCACGCAGAGAAAAGATTGCTGCGCAATTTGAAACCCCAGTTCAGAACTCATTCTCAATTGCTTTGGAATGAAACAACTGCAAGGGTAATTCATAATCGGAAACTGAGCAAATTTGACACCATTTCAGGAATATTAACTGAAGATTTCAGAAATGAGGTTGTCCAATTTAGAAACAATAGAATGGAAGAAGTGGATTCAGAAATGCAGGTAAGGATTCAGAATTTGAAACTGATGCTAAATTACTTCAGCTTGTCGCATGAGTTAAGGAATTCAGTGATGATATCATGAAGAAATTCTGGATGCAGAGAACTAAAACTAATGCTCGGAAATCAGAATGATCATTTCCTATATTGTTCATATATCTGCAGGATCAAACCATGAAAACAGCAAAAATTCGATGCAGGACAATGCATGAGTAAACTGATGAATAAATTGCTGCAGAAACTCATCAACCAGCTAATTGCAGAAACCAATGGATCAAGTTGAGATCTGATCTAATCCTTCACTAAACAAGGAACCTCTTTATGAGCAGAATTCGAAAATGCAGACATACAAGTGGAAAATGCAGAAACCAAACTGAAATTGCAGAACTAAGGGATGATATGCAGGATTAACTCAAGCTAACCAAATGGAAATTCCGAAATACAACTAAATATGAAGCAAACTTGGATCAGCTAGATTCACACACTAAATATGATCTCTAATTTCAGGGAAGAACTGAACACTAATCGAATTCAAGATAAGCTGAAAGAAATCAGAATCCAAGTTGGCACGCTGATTGAAAACAGAGCATACTGATACACAACAATTAAAAACGAATTAAACTAGAATTTAAAAGCAAATGAGCACTAACAAACCATAAATCTAATTAACTTGCAGGATCTAAACTAATTAAAGAAGTAACAATTCAGAAACCAAACTTAACCAATTGAAATTCAGAAACAGTAAGAATCGAAACAGAAACTGAGATTACAGCTACTACAATCAAAAATTAACTAAGCAAACTAAACCCCAATCTCTTCCTGAGCTCACAATCTTCTTGGTTGTCAGTCAAGAGCTGGCTTCGAACCCCTAGGCTCAGCAAATCTGTGGAAAATCAACTTCAATCCCTGAATTCGGCTCAAACTGCATCAGCTGGAAAATTTCAATCCGAGCTCTTCAATCTCGGCTTGTTGAGCTGCGATGAAGATTTGGAGACGACCTGAGCTCACTTGAGAACCCCTACAAGTGGCTCAGGTGATCTGAATTAGATTGTAGCTAAGATCCAAGCTCCCGGACCACAGAGAATGCGAAACCCTCAACAAGCTCTGTCCGAATGAAGTTGAGTTGAATTATGGATCGAGATGGCCTTCCAAAGATCCAGACGATGAGTTGCGGTTGAAATCGAGGTGGTCGCGCCTCGGATTGAAGAGAAATTGAAGAAATGCGGAAGAACACGAAGAACAGTGAAGAATTGCGGCGAAGACGCGACAGGGAAGAATTGGCTGCGTTTTTGATTAAATAGGAACCAATGGACGGCTCAGATTGATCGGAGGAGATCCAACGGCAGATCTTGCTCTGATTGGAGCCAAACTTTAATGATGATGATCTGGGGTCAGGATCTGCCTTGTGGTAGCTCGGATCCTCCAGATGAGCAACGGATGGTCCAGATCAACTCTATCTATGAATGGACGCTCTAGAGCCCTCCTTGCTTGATCCAACGGTTGATTGAGCTCTGATTGGGATGAAACCTTCAGATCTTGATCATAGAGCTTGATCAACCCTAACCCTAGCTCGGATTGCTTCAGATCGTCCCGGATGGCTCAGATCTAGCCGCTCTTGAATCGGACGGCCCGGATTAATCGTAGGCTTGATAATTCGATCCGGTTCACATCCGACTCAAGTTTGACCCAGTATGCCCTAGGTCCAGGATCTTTTCATGCCTACAAAAATATATCAGAAAATTAGTGGCCAAATAATCCAAAAATATGTAATTTTGCAATTAAGTCCAAAATAATAGGAAATCCTAAAACCTAGGGTAAAATCACAATTAAACAATAAAATCATAGGTCAAACATGGATTTTAGCAATTAAAATAGTCAACAAAATGGTACTTATCAACTCCCCCACACTTAACCTTGAGCGTCTCGCGAAACAACTAAACATGTATCCCCTAGATTTTCTTAAGCATAATTAGAAACAAATGAAAAGAAATTACCTTTGGTTGTCAATTCTCATAAATCTAAGCTCTATGGATTAGTCTCTTGTCCTTAAATCAACAACTTAGCCTTTTCATCTATCATGATTCATTGAGATGAGTTTAAATCACTAGCCTTTCAAGGAAAATTTTTGTGGCTCTCTCCTTAAGTTCTAAGTTGATGATGGAAGTGGAGCTCACTCTCACACACATGTTTCTTGCACTACCATAGGCTTGCTTATTATCTACTCTCTACCATTAATCATGATTAGGATCACATCTATAAAAATAAGTGAAAACATGGAAAATGGTAAGAAATGGAGTAAAAATTAAGAAAATGGAAAAAATTGATGGAGTGGGAGACTTGGTTGCTTAAAAATGTTTCCAATGTGTTTTGCCCCTCCTTTCAGTCCTCTAGTGAATAACAAAGTGTGGTGAAGTCACATTTGAATAAGACCTTTGATTTGGATGAAGAAAGCCCTTTTTGATCTCAATGTGCCAAGTTTGCCAATTTTTGTGCCAACCTTGCTTCTTTCACTCTTTTCTCAGATTTTTTTTTTCTTTCTCTCTAGTTAATTCAGAATGTAATGGACTAGATCTTCAATTTGCATGAGCTGCCGTGAGCTTCAAGAACAGCAGAATACTTATTCCTTGATTCCAAGCCTTGGAAACCCAATTCTCAATTCCAAGTTAACACAAACTGCTTTTCTCTTCACTTGTCTCAGATTTGTTTCTTTGCAATGGCACAGATTTGCTTAGTTTCAGATTTTCCAGCTTGTAATTCTTCATTCTTGTAAAGTCAGAAATCAGATGTTAAAAATTCTGATCAGCAGGTGGAATTTCAGCCGAATTACTACACTGCATTTCATCTTTTCTGATTTCTCTTTTCTGCTGCCATTTCCAGAAATTTCAGATGCAGAAATTCCTTTCTTGTTCAGATCAGTTTGAAAACCAGCCATGGCACAATTGTCTTCAAGTTAATACACTGATTTTGGCTCAAAATCTTCTTCCGAAATGATCACAGATTTTTCCTTTTTAAATGGCACAACTTTCAGATTTCTCCCTTGCTTGCATTCCTTCAATTCAGCTTCCATTCCTTCTTCAGATCAGCCTTCCTTCCAATTCTATAAGTGGCAGGAGACCTCCCTTGCAATCAAGTGGCACTTTTTCTCACTTTGGCACAAAAATCCTTTCTTTTTTTTTTCTTTTTTTTTTTTGTGTGTGCCCTCTTCTTATTATTGCAGATTTTTTTTTCTTTTTTATTTTATTGCCACTTGGATCTTCAAAGTATGATTAAGACTCTAGATGCTCCAATTGTTGTCTTCCTCTACTACTTCTTCTTGCTTGATCTTGGCACCAAACTCACTCACTTGGCACCTTTTGGCTTCAACTTGGCAAAAAAAAAAATTTTTCTTTTTGACATGAAATACATCCAAAAGTTTAGCCACTCCCCCACACTTAAATCTTTGTCCATCTCGGGCAAAATAGCATTAGAAACATATCAAACAACAAGTCCAAAGAAAAGTGAAGGTAAGAGTAAGAAATAAGTAAAGAAAAATGGAATGAATATGATTTTTGTCAATTTGATATGGAAAGGTAAACAAAGTGATTAGCTTCTATAGATGTGATCCAATCATTGAAATATGGTTTTGAAAGAACCTAAGCAAGTTCTAGAGTTTAATAACATGTGTGTCACAAATATAAGGCTAATCTCACTAGGTAAAAACAATTCATCCCAAGTCCTCAATTAAGATTTCGAAAGCCAAGTAGTACTCAAATATTCAAGATTTCATCCATTAGCTCAAATCCTAAGTTTTAACAACCAAATTTAATTTATTTTCAAAAGACTCTAAAATGCTATGGAGAATACCTAAAGGGATACTTTTATTTCTACTCATGCAAAAGTGCTAAAAGAAACGACGTGGTATTTACAACGACTCAGTTAAAAGGAAAATTCTGATTCTAGGAAGCATGAAAATGAAAATGAAATAAAAGAAAATACAAGAAGAATCAAACTCCCTTTTATTCTGGTGGACGGAGTCGATCCAAAAGTAGCCTCAATCTTGGTAGTGGAGGAGTCTGGGTGTCTGAGAGATGTCTGACTCCCCCACACTTGAACTTTTCAAAAATTAGCTCTGGTGGCCTAAGGCGATTCAAGTTTAAAATCCATGGAAGGAATGGAGTGCTTTTAATTAAAGTCAGATCATCTCCTCCTTCTTGATGCCCTTCAGAAGTCCTTCTAGGAGGCTGAAGTCTGTTCAGTTGGAGTACCCACTCCTGAAGTCTTCTGGACCCTGCAAAACAATGTAATACCTCTCTCAAGCGTTCAGGGTCAGAAAGAAATGATATAAGTTCAGTTCCTGCATGAAATAAATCCAAATCTGCATCATGTCCAATTAAATCAATTTGTGGTGCCTCAATAAAATTTTCAAAATCATTTTCTACAAAATTTGCATCCAGGAGCTCATCACAAATAAAGAAATCAATTTCTGGCTCATCAATAGAAAGTTCACAATTATTTTCCATCCAGGGTGTATCATGCAACGTGTCACAGCCAATCAAATCAATATCAGGTATTTCCAAAAGTCTTTCACATTCATTCTCAGCATATGAAATAGCAAGAGATTCATCAAAATAAATAACATCAATTTCAGGCACGTCTAAAAAATTTTCACTATCCAGATCTACAAAAGATGTATCAAGTGATTCATCATAGCAAACTACATCAATTATGGGTGCCTCTAAAATTATTTCACTATCCATAGCAAGAGATGTATCAAGTAATTCATGATGATCAATAAAATCAATGTTTGGTACCTCTGTTGGATTTTCACAAACAATCTCTACACAAGGTATATCAATAAATACATCAGAGTCAATAGAGTCATCCCTAGGTACCTCACTGAATTTTTCTGAAGAAGGAGGAGAATTACTTACCTGAGCGTGCTGGATAATACCTGAAGGGTCTATAATAGTAGATGTGTCTGTGGTCTCCTCCTGGTTATGTTCAAGCTCCTCTTCAGCCTCAGGCTCTGGTGGACAATCAACTGGTGATCCTTGGGTGCTTGCTTCCACCAAGCAAGTCCCTACACTTCCTGGTTCATTCTCTAAATCTTGTGGTGGTCCCTGGGGCTTAGTGCAGTCCCCTACACCTATGGAATCATCTCCTCTGCATGCTTCTCCTGTAATATCTGCAACAACAGTGTCAGAAAAATTAGGACCATCAATAATGCTATCATCAGAAAATAAAAGTCTAGAATGGTCCTGTGGAGCTTCAACTTCTTCTTCTGGAGCTGAAAAATTGGGAATTGGATTTTGAGTAGGAGTCTCCGGAGGAATGCATGCTCTAGGTGCCCAGACTTTAATGTATTCTTCTTCTTCTTCTTCTAAAATTGCAAGATCCATTAAAGAAAGATTTGGCCTTGCACTAGGGTCACCTTGAACTTGTATCTGATTCATTTGACTAGAAATTTGTCCAACGCCTCTTTCTATGTCTTGAAGCCTTTGCTGCTGTTGATGATATTGTACAACTAGTTGATAAATCTCCTCAATTCTTTGTTGTTGTGCCTCATTCTCATTAAGATTCTCAAAGCCTCCTTGGTTAGCATAGTTCCTTGACTGATTTTGAAAGGATGAAGTAGGCTGAAAATTTTGAGCTTGCTGATTGGGTTGAAAACATGGCTGTTGAGGCTGATTAAAGGGCTGATATTCTTGGCAGCTATCAGAGGTTATGGAGAGCAGATATTCTTGAAAACTTTGCTGGGAGATGCAGCCTTGAAAGTTCTGATTTTTAGCTGAAAAATTATGTGGCGAAGGCTGAAAATTCTGCCCTTGAAACCCTTGATTGTAGGGCTGTGAAAACTGGTTCAAGGGCTGTATAGGCTGAAAATTTTGTTGGTTTTGCGCTGGAAAAACTGGGAATGATTGAAAACTTTGCTGCCCTTGATTGTATTGCTGGAATTGAGGTTCAAATTGCTGAAATGGTTGCTGAAAATTGGGCTGAAATTGCTGAAAACTGGGCTGAAAATTCTGGAAAATTGGCTGCCCGTTCTGAAAATTCTGTAAATTCTGGAAATTGCTGGAATTTGGCTGAAATTGTTGGAAATCTTGCTGTGGTGGCTCGAATTGTTGAAATGGTGGCTGAAACTGAAAGTTTGGTTGCTGAAAATTAGGATAGGGCTGCTGAAATTGATCATTCGGGTGCTGAAAATTCAAATGGGGCTGCTGGAAATCAAAATATGGCTGCTGGAATTCTTGGAGTGGCTGAAGTTGTTGTTGAGGTGGCTGAAATGTAGGCTGAATCGGCCTCTGGTAAGTAGATAACTGAGCTTTCCGTTTTTGTTGGTAGTCCAACTCCTTTAACACATTTCTTAACTCCTCCAATGCCTCGTCTATCTTTGTTGACCCCATTCTGATCTTGCAACCCTGTCACAAAACAAACAAGAAAAATGGCAGCAACCGTATACAAAAGAATAAGCACAATAAAATAGAACCCAAAGATATGTCAAAAAGTATACAAGCAAAAATCAAACAAATCAACTAGTTGCTTCCCCGGCAACGGCGCCAAAAATTTGACAGGCCCAAATATACTAGTTAAAGTTGTCACGAAATGTATGGGCTCATCAAATTTAAATATGAATGAATTGCTGGAAACCCTTTTTACAATCAAAATCTGAAAATGTAATATAGGGGCCACAGGTCGTATTTTTCTCGGGGCTAGTTGACGTTGTGCGATTCGTACTTGTATTTAGGTGTCGTTTATGAATTTTGGGTTTCAAATTAAAATATGGGTTCTGGGTTACAATCGGAAACGAAACCGCAATGAAAAGGAGAGAACTCAACTCAAAAGACCCCTTATTCAACTAAGGTACTTAACTAATTTTTAGAAAGTGAATCTGATTTTTTAAATGCCACACGAATCTTAAGCAATAAAACCACAGCAGCTGACTTTCACTTGCAACCAATACAACAACTTGATTTCTAAACCAAACTCAAGACAAACCAAATACAAACAATCCAAAACAGTCCCATGCCAAACCAATATCGAAACTGAAATCATTCAAACTGCCAAGTGATACAAAGTGCAATCAATTTGGCAGTTTTGATACCGAAATGGAAGAACTGATGTGCCAAGTTTATGTTAAGTGCAGGAATGGAACAATACTTGGCACGCAGAGAAAAGATTGCTGCGCAATTTGAAACCCAGTTCAGAACTCATTCTCAATTGCTTTGGAATGAAACAACTGCAAGGGTAATTCATAATCGGAAACTGAGCAAATTTGACACCATTTCAGGAATATTAACTGAAGATTTCAGAAATGAGGTTGTCCAATTTAGAAACAATAGAATGGAAGAAGTGGATTCAGAAATGCAGGTAAGGATTCAGAATTTGAAACTGATGCTAAATTACTTCAGCTTGTCGCATGAGTTAAGGAATTCAGTGATGATATCATGAAGAAATTCTGGATGCAGAGAACTAAAACTAATGCTCGGAAATCAGAATGATCATTTCCTATATTGTTCATATATCTGCAGGATCAAACCATGAAAACAGCAAAAATTCGATGCAGGACAATGCATGAGTAAACTGATGAATAAATTGCTGCAGAAACTCATCAACCAGCTAATTGCAGAAACCAATGGATCAAGTTGAGATCTGATCTAATCCTTCACTAAACAAGGAACCTCTTTATGAGCAGAATTCGAAAATGCAGACATACAAGTGGAAAATGCAGAAACCAAACTGAAATTGCAGAACTAAGGGATGATATGCAGGATTAACTCAAGCTAACCAAATGGAAATTCCGAAATACAACTAAATATGAAGCAAACTTGGATCAGCTAGATTCACACACTAAATATGATCTCTAATTTCAGGGAAGAACTGAACACTAATCGAATTCAAGATAAGCTGAAAGAAATCAGAATCCAAGTTGGCACGCTGATTGAAAACAGAGCATACTGATACACAACAATTAAAAACGAATTAAACTAGAATTTAAAAGCAAATGAGCACTAACAAACCATAAATCTAATTAACTTGCAGGATCTAAACTAATTAAAGAAGTAACAATTCAGAAACCAAACTTAACCAATTGAAATTCAGAAACAGTAAGAATCGAAACAGAAACTGAGATTACAGCTACTACAATCAAAAATTAACTAAGCAAACTAAACCCCAATCTCTTCCTGAGCTCACAATCTTCTTGGTTGTCAGTCAAGAGCTGGCTTCGAACCCCTAGGCTCAGCAAATCTGTGGAAAATCAACTTCAATCCCTGAATTCGGCTCAAACTGCATCAGCTGGAAAATTTCAATCCGAGCTCTTCAATCTCGGCTTGTTGAGCTGCGATGAAGATTTGGAGACGACCTGAGCTCACTTGAGAACCCCTACAAGTGGCTCAGGTGATCTGAATTAGATTGTAGCTAAGATCCAAGCTCCCGGACCACAGAGAATGCGAAACCCTCAACAAGCTCTGTCCGAATGAAGTTGAGTTGAATTATGGATCGAGATGGCCTTCCAAAGATCCAGACGATGAGTTGCGGTTGAAATCGAGGTGGTCGCGCCTCGGATTGAAGAGAAATTGAAGAAATGCGGAAGAACACGAAGAACAGTGAAGAATTGCGGCGAAGACGCGACAGGGAAGAATTGGCTGCGTTTTTGATTAAATAGGAACCAATGGACGGCTCAGATTGATCGGAGGAGATCCAACGGCAGATCTTGCTCTGATTGGAGCCAAACTTTAATGATGATGATCTGGGGTCAGGATCTGCCTTGTGGTAGCTCGGATCCTCCAGATGTGCAACGGATGGTCCAGATCAACTCTATCTATGAATGGACGCTCTAGAGCCCTCCTTGCTTGATCCAACGGTTGATTGAGCTCTGATTGGGATGAAACCTTCAGATCTTGATCATAGAGCTTGATCAACCCTAACCCTAGCTCGGATTGCTTCAGATCGTCCCGGATGGCTCAGATCTAGCCGCTCTTGAATCGGACGGCCCGGATTAATCGTAGGCTTGATAATTCGATCCGGTTCACATCCGACTCAAGTTTGACCCAGTATGCCCTAGGTCCAGGATCTTTTCATGCCTACAAAAATATATCAGAAAATTAGTGGCCAAATAATCCAAAAATATGTAATTTTGCAATTAAGTCCAAAATAATAGGAAATCCTAAAACCTAGGGTAAAATCACAATTAAACAATAAAATCATAGGTCAAACATGGATTTTAGCAATTAAAATAGTCAACAAAATGGTACTTATCAGGGACTCCAACCGGGCAAGGAAGTCTTATACCCGGTGATTGGAAAACTACTCCATCGGGATGAGCCAAAGCCAGGAGCCAGGCCCTACAATATCTTTTAGGTCGTCCGACCTTGAAGAAGTGGAAGTTCCCCATGAGGACGCCTTAGTGATCATAGCTCGCATTGCCAACTATGAGGTGAAGTGCATCTTCGTAGATACGGGGAGTTCCGTGAATATCCTGTACAAGGCGGCTTGGGACCAGATGCAGATAGACGAGGATGAACTGCTCCCGGTCTCAACCCCCCCTGTTTGGCTTCACAGGGTATCGAGTATAGCCGGTAGGGCAAATCACCTTGTCACTCTCGTTGGGCAGCGATAGGCTCGAGAGAACCCGGAGGACTCCTTTCTTGATCATGGACGCGCCCTTCTCCTACAATGTCATCCTGGGCCGTCCAGCGCTCAGCACTTTCCAGGCGGTGGTCTCTGTATACCACCAAAAGATAAAGTTCCCGGTAGGCGACCGGGTGGTTAAAGTTCGAGGAGACCAGCTAGCGTCTTAGCGGTGCTATAGCGGAGAGGTTAGAACCGAGTCTCGGAAGAACCCGAGGGGCCTGGAAGACTAGCTGGAAGAGAAAGGCAAAAACTCGAGAGGTCCTGGCTCAACAGCGGTCTCGGACCCTTCTGGTCTCGGTAAGATTTGAGCTTTATTTAGAGTGTCTGTCTGTGTATCTCTGTGCCCTTGCAGCAAAATCAAGTAATAAAGGGAGATGCTTTCCTCACAATAACAACGCACCACCGAGGAATTTAAAATCATAATACCTCGCAGTGCAGCCAAAGTCCGGGGTACTTAGGCTTGGTCTGGAACGTACGCGCCCGACCAAGAATCCAAAACCCTCACTACTAGAAAAAATGCATTTAACAACAGTGAATCACTGTTGTCGTAGGCCAAATCCCACTGTTGTTAAAGCCCATGTTGTTAAAGGGGGGGTCTACGACAACAGTGAATCACTGTTGTCGTATATCACATTCGACAACAGTTTCACAATAGTTTTCCACTGTTGTCGTATGTCACATTCGACAACAGTTTTCACAATAGTTTGACACCGTTGTCGTATATCAATAACAACAGTTTATCACTGTTGTCGTATGTCATATTCACCGTTGTCTTTTATTATATTCGACAACAGTTTTATCACTGTGTTGTCGTATCTACAACAACAGTTTAGCTTTAAAAAAATTTGTTGTGCGTTTGCACTGTTCCACAACAGTTTCATACCAATTTGACAACAAAGATATTTCCATTATATTTTCAATTAAAAGCCAATAATTTAATCTCGAAACAAAAACTATATATCAAACATCATCAACATATTTACAATAAAGATCCACCACAAGCTTTCTACAGACGAAACCACAAAAGTATCTTTTGTCCAAAAACCTTTCTACAGACGAAACCACTAAAGTATATTCTGACCCAAATTACAAGAGTTCATAATTCTGACCCAACTAAACTTACAATGAAGTTCAAATCACAAAAATTATAGCTTGGAAGGTCAGATTAATGGTCTTCAAACATGATCACGAACAAGTCCCTGCAGCTGGAAAAAGAGAACAAACACTCTAATTAGTTATTCTATTAAATGCATATGTCCAATAAAAAATAATCCATGAAGATATATATCAACAAATAACAAAAATAACAAACTAACAAACAAACAGTGAAGACATACTCATTGACAAATTGTCATGTTGATGTTGAAATTGTCATATATATATAAAAGAATTGTAATTCAAACCAATCAGTGAAGGCATACTCATTAACAAATTGTCATGTTGATGTTGAAATTGAGTGATTATTGTTCCCGACAGATAGAAATTCTTTAGTGTTAGTTTTTGAACCAAAGGGATGAAAGGGATGCGTGAATGACCATCAAAGAGGTTTAATAATACTTTCTTGTTGGACATTTTCTGACAAAAAGAAAAACATATAATGCATACCACCCCTAAACCTCATACACATCACTGTTACCAGTAGAGCATTGCACCCTTCTTGGTTGATCTACGTTGGCTTCCCTAGAAGGCTACAAGTGAACATATACTGTCAGTTTCAAATGTTAGCAATATATATCTTTGACAAGGCTAAAATGAACCCAAAAAAAAAATGAGAGGACAATTGAGACTGAACATATATGCAATTATTGACAACTGCAACTAAATAAAAAATGTGGGTAACGCACTATATCATCAAAGACAAATGAGAAAAATACCATGCGACCCACTTCTATGAAACTTTACCTTCAAGAGATGGAGCATCTTAGCATTGGTCATCTAGCACCTATATACGAAATGAATTCATAATGTACTCCCAACAAAGACCATACGATCAGATCATCGATCAACCGCGGCAAGTATCATTCCATGAATTAGTGAGCATGCTCCAGCTTCTATGAAACTTGGACAGTGCAATACATAGGTATTTTTTAAGGAAATATTTCTTTTCTAGTTTCACAGTAATAAGAAATATTTAGCTGATCAATTGCATGCTTACATCATATACTGTCTACCATACATAACGACTGTTTCAGAAACAGGAGAAACAATAAAAGTCACGAATACAATAAATTTCACCTAGATGCTAGTTTAATCTTCAAAGTATGTTGCAGCATTGTATCTCTGATTTGGCACAATTCTTTTAGGTTCACATTTGCCAGAATACAAGGAAAAAAGAAACATGATGTTAATAAAATCAACTTTCTGGGAAAAAAAACAGAGAAAGAAGAGTAATGTTCTTTCTTATGCCAATTTAGGATGTTAATAAAATTCAGAAGCAACTAAACAAAGAGAAAATAGATGAAATAAATAAATAAGTAAAGAACAGAAAATAAAAACAACCACAACTGTAGATAATCAATTTGTCCTCTAAATGCAAGAGACTAAATTTTTTTAGTTAAAACTGTTTGCGTATCTACATTGTGCTTCCATATCTTATAAGTGAATAAGGATGTACATATATGGCAACCCTCAATACCAAGGAAATATCAACAAAGATTAACGAATGATGATGAGGGTTGCTTCATTCATATTGCTGTGGATGGCAGCAATCCAACAACAATAACAACAACAATAACAACAAAGGGCATTCTAAGTCATTCGAGGACTACTAATGTCCATTTGTGAGCTATGGCATAATTAAAAATTAATAGATATCTAGAATTTAACTTAGTCATAATAATTAGACTTCTGCTTATATTCACTTAAATGCTAGGATGCAGATATGCGTACACCAAGGTGTTTCTAGGATGCTATCATACAACTAACACTAACAAAGGAGAAATATTTACTATGAAACACAAAACCTAATATAAGCTCATGTAACTGAAAATGCAAGTGAGCCTATTTCCAAATGGTCACTTGAAGATGTATGAAGTTTCAAAATAATAATAATAATGATGATGAACAATAAAAAAATGCCAGAGTCAACTTAGGAAAAAAATAGAATTAGCATTAGAGTTGAGGCTGCAAATAGATATGTTCACCCCAATTGAATGATAATTTTTTTGCAATTTAAAAACAACTGATAAGGTGAAATATAGAACCAAATATTTCCAAGTTATTCAAATTTAAACCTACCTCATTTAAAGAAGAATCGTCAGAAGACGAATCACATTCATCATCACGTCTCCTTTTGCTAGGTAGGGCATCTAAAAGCTCTGATAATTGAAATATGAATTATCAACTTGATACCAACTCTTTGACATGCAAAAATATTCCATATACACAGCAAACCTAACACACCTCTATGACCCTTCACAAGTTTAGGATCCTTCTTTTCCTTTGAAATCCCAAAAACATCAAAGCAGAGATCACTCATAGAAGTTGAAACCTATAACAGATGAACAAAGCATATATACAATACAACTGAAAGAGAAAAAATATACAAAATTGATATTTAATGGATGACATCTTGCTTACAGTAGAAAACTCAGTGTCAGATATGCCAGATAACTCTATCAACCTCATCTTGTCAACCTTCAGCTGCAAAATTTTTTTAAACAAATCTGTAAACAAATAGCAGAAGAAAAAACAAGAAAAAGAAGAAACATGTGTCACCTTATGCCTTTTAGCACACAAATAGAAGGCAACTGCTGTAAATACTGAACGATTAAAATTAGTGGTTGCTCGACGGGAAGGTGGGAGCGCTGCCAAAAACCGATCCTTGTAGCTATAGAATAAAAATATAACGATAAGGTAAGAAGCAGATTGAGTAGCTAGCTTTCCATTACAAGCTTCCTATTAATAACCATATGAACAAATAGATTGTGAAAATAAAAATATCTAACTAAAATTTTACAAGTCTCTTTGATACCATTCTTAAAAGAAGGTGAACAAATTCATGTTAGAGGATCTATATAGAATAGTTCATGCAAAGCAGTGGTCACTTTCAACCTGTTGAGAGTATACTTGACTCCTTTGTACAATCCCAACATCAGAGTGTTTGAGCATTTAAATGAACAAAATATCTAATGTTCAAGTCTTGGGAGTAATCGAATTTAAATCCGTTTTCAAGCTAATCCAATGATTCCATACTCAATAGACGAGTAAATAAGTTTAGAAGAAGACAAACTCAAGATTAAGCAAAGCTAAAAAGAGAGGAATAAGGAGATGAGCGCACTCGTCGCGGTAGGGGATGGGAACCCTGTTCTCCTCCATCTCCTTCTGCGTCGTGATCATCGGCTTCGAAGATCCCAGCTTCACCTCTTCCGCCATTGCTCGACCAATCGCTCTCGCTCTCGGTCTCGCTCCTCCTCTCTCTCCGTATCCCCCTCTATCGATCGAATTTCACACCCTGGAGACTGCAGTGCTCGGTCTTGCAAACAATTTTTTGCCCTAGGGCAGGAGATGCCAGAAACCATAGAGTAGGAAACTAACCTGGTTGACGAATTGATGGGCGAGCAGAACCGGATCGGTTAGAGATGGCGGCCTCAAGCTCGAACAAAACCCTTGCCTTTTCTTCTCATGGCCAGGAAACCTCAAAGAGGAGCAAAACCCTTGCCTTTTCTTCTCGTGCGTCGAGGGGAGGGGGAGATGCAAGCGCGACGAAGAGGGGACGGAGGCGCGTCGTCGGGCAAAAGGGGGTGGCGCATCGTCGGGAGAAGGAGGAGGTGTTGTGCGTGAAGTTAGGGCTCGAGTATATGCTTTAAAAACAAATATAAAGAGGTTAATTTATTTATAAAAAGAAAACATATTTAATTTTGTTTATTGCTTGAACAGCACAGCAATACAACAACAACAGTTTAATATAACTGTTGTTTATTGTCATAATAGACAACAGTTTATCACATCAGTTGTTGTAAATCCCGCCTATAGACAACAGTTATTTTATAACTGTTGTCGTTGAGTATACATACGACAACATTTTGTTATTACTGTTGTCTTTTTACGTATACAGACCAACAACAACAACGGTTAATACTAAAACTGTTGTTAAATTGACATACGACAACACTTTATCAAAAAACCGTTGTCGATTATGTGTTGTTGAATGCAAAAATTCTAGTAGTGCCTAATGCCTCGCGGTATAGCTGATGCCCGGGTACTTAGGTTTGGTTTGGGACATATGCGCCTGACCAAGTATCCAAAACCCAAATGCCTCGCGGTGCAGCCGATGCCCGGGGTACTTAGGTTTGGTCTGGGATGTACGCACCCGACCAAGTATCCAAACCCCTAATACCTCGCGATGCATCCGATGCCCAGGGTATTTTGGCTTGGTCTGGGGCGTACACGCCCGACCAAGTATCCAAAACCCTAATGCCTCACGGTGCAGCCGATGCCCGAGGTATTTAGGCTTGGTCTGGGACGTACGCGCCCGACCAAGTATCCAAAACCCTAATACCTCGCGGTGCAGCCGATGCCCGGGGTACTTAGGCTTAGTCTAGGACGTACGCGCCCGACCAAGTATCCAAAACCCTAATACATCGTGGTGCAACCGAGCCCGGGGTACTTAGGCTTGGTCTGGGACGTACGCGCCCGACCAAGTATCCAAAACCCTAATACCTCGCGGTGTAGCCGATGTCCGGGGTACTTAGGCTTGATCTGGGACGTACGCGCCCGACCAAGTTTCCAAAACCCTAATACCTCGCGGTGCAGCCGATGCCCGGGGTATTTAGGCATGGTCTGGGACGTACGCGCCTGACCCTGTATCCAAAACCCTAATACCTCGCGGTGCAGCCGATGCCCGGGGTACGTAGGCTTGGTCTGGGACGTACGCGCTTGACCAAGTATCCAAACCCCTAATACCTCGCGGTGCATCCGATGCCTGGAGTACTTAGGCTTGGTCTGGGATGTGCGCGCCTGACCAAGTATCCAAAACCCTAATACCTCGCGGTTCAGCCGATGCCCGGGGTATTTAGGCTTGGTTTGGGATGTACGCACCCGACCAAGTATCCAAAACCCTAATACCTCGCGATGCAGCCGGGTGCCCGGGGTACTTAGGCTTGGTCTGGGACTTGCGCGCCCGACCAAGTATCCAAAATCCTAATACCTCGCGGTGCAGCTAATGTCCGAGGTACTTAGGCTTGGTCTGGGACGTACGCGCCCGACCAAGTATCCAAAACCCTAATATCTCGCAGTGCAACCGATGCCCGGGGTACTTAGGCTTGGTCTGGGATATACGCGTCCGACCAAGTATCCAAAACCCTAATACCTCACGGTGCAGCCGATGCCCGGGGTACTTAGGCTTGGTCTGGGACGTACGCGCCCGACCAAGTATCCAAAACCCTAATACCTCGCGATGCAGCCGATGCCCGGGGTACTTAGGCTTGGTTTGGGACGTATGCGCCTGACCAAGTATCCAAAACCCTAATACCTCGCGGTGCAGCCGATGCCCGGGGTACTTAGGCTTGGTCTGGGACGTACGCGGCCGACCAAGTATCCAAAATCCTAATACCTCATGGTACAGCCGAACAAGGACCCAAACCAGGATGCCTCATGATCTCCCGAGTGCCCGAGACAGGTAGGCGCTACGGAAGTAGCCTGCCCGGCCAGGGGAACATAAGCAAAACATTCAAAAGAATAACCCAAGCACACACATACACAAGGTAACAGAAATATTGCTTTATTTATATAAAAAATACAGGGAGATCAACATCTCAGAGAATTATTAAGATACAATTGGATGAGAGAAAGTGCTCTTCTACTTGGGCCTTTCTCCTCTACAACTCCATTCCTGAAGGGTCGCTAGGCTCGGAACCATCTTCTAAATATGCAGTGTGCGGAAACCCATCGATAGGGCCCTTGAATCATTTTCCACCTTCTGGATACTCCATCTGAGTAGTCAGTGACGGATGAGGACGCCTGAGGTAACACATGTGTAGCTCGACCACATTCTAAGACCCCTTTTCTGCAAAGATGCGGCCGAGTACAACATTCAAAAGGCAGAAGAGGGGGAGCAGCGACTGTAATTTCTCTCCGAAGTGTGAAAAGACGCAACGAAGAATTGCCTTAATAGGAGGGGAGGGGCAGCCGTAGCAATTTCTCTTCAGATATGGGATCAACAAAAAGAAGAAAGAGAAAGGGAAAGGTCAGTGGCTGTACCACCCTCCCCCCCCCCCCCCCCGCTCTTGATGGCGACGCATCCCATAAACACCATCCTCTACCCAAAATATGGGGAAAATGAGGATTCGAAAGAGGATGACGCTTGCTGGCGCACCGCCACGTGTCGATCAGGAGGATGGGTCATCTCTCCCATGCCCCCTGGTGGACCATGTCATATCTTTTCTAAACTCCTCAAATAATCCGGGAGTCCCACATCCGCTAGGATCTTCAACGAGACCCCAGTCATCTCCACCATGCTCCCCAGAAAAAATGGTGAAACAAAGGCCTCCCCCTTCGCGAAGCTCTTCGGCCATGAACACTCCCCCAGCTTCGGAGTCAACAACTGCGGCCACAGGGGGCAAGAAAAGCGTTGGCATCGCGCCAGGAAGACGAAAGCAAGCAGACGGAAGGGTTGAAGGAGATGGTGCACCCCTCTCCCCCCTATTTATATTGATGGTTGTCTCCCCATGCAGTTAATGCAGGGAGGACGCAGGAACAACAACAGACGCCAAAGAGTCATTCGGCCAACGCCCCCACGCCGCACCTAGGAACCCGTGACTCTTCATGAGTCCCTTCAATAAGATTGCTATAATATGGAGGCGACGGTTTGGGAGCCACCCGCACACTCCAAAAGGAAATATCAACGGGGCCCGCCATGGACAGATATGCAAGCAAGGAGCTTCGACCTACAGAATCGTCAAGGGTCCCACACCCAGAATCATCCTCGAAGCAAACAACTACCTGTCAATTCGTCAAGCCCGTAAAACAAAGGCATGAGACACATCGAGCAAAGGCACATGCACAAGAAAAAGTGAAGATGATCACACTAACTCAAAATTGTTACAATGGGGCATGGCCCACAGGTAAACCTAGGGTCCTACAAGTCTGTATCCTCAAAAGAGCTGGTCCTTCTTCAGTTGATCGATAGCCCGTGAAAGCCCTGCTGCAAGCGCTTCATTACCTGGTTGACCATGATGGTACAAAACTCATCCAACTCTAGAAACTTCGCCTTGAAGCCTGCCTCAGCCTCCTTAGAACTAGAGGCTTTAGAAACTCGAAGGGTAAGGAGCTCGGCCTCAGCTGCCTCGTAGGAACTCCTTGGCTATTCCAGCTCGGCAAACATCTCTGTCTGCTCAGCCAAGACCTCTCTGAGTCTCTCCAACGTGGCCCGCTCATCCGCCTGAGCCTGAACCAGGTCATCCTCTAGGATAGATGTGCGGTCGGTGGCCATCAGGAGATCAGACTCCTTTTGACTGAGCTGTTGTGCCTGATCGTGACTACACGAGTTCAGTCTTTCAGCCGAGGCTATCGTGAGCCTGATATGGCCCAGCAACTCCTTCTCTCTCACCTGGAGCTAGTCTCTCTCCTGTGTTACCTGGAGCAGGTCCTTGGTAACAGTCACAGCTTTCTTGGACGCCAGGCGTTCCTATGTCGGGAATTTTGAAGAGTCTGCTCCTTGTCTTGCAAGAGGATCATCAAGTGCTCGACCTTCGCATGGAGAGCTCTACTGACCCTTGCCTGCATCAACCCTGCCCGATGCTCGTGGTCAGTTGTTGCCTCCACCCTCAAGGCCCAGCGGAACAAGTCTTCACCCCAGGGCCAGGAATATAGACCCCGGCCGGAGGTCATGCACTCCTCGGCTTCTTGTCATTGCGCCAGGAGGTCAAAAACTAGGCAAAAGAACATCCAATACAACAATAATTTATACCTTCAGAAGGGTCTCTCAAAGAGTGGTTAATGGGCCTGTCGAGACTTGTACGACTATCCCTCCAGATGTACTCGACGTGTTATCTCGCCGCGGTGAGCCCGGACGAGGAGGGAGTCGCTCGATGGTCGAGGCTTCAAGTGGCAGACTGGAGGTGCCAAAATCATCTTCCTCGGAGCTAGAAGTCCTCTCGGGCACGACCCCCTCGGTCGGAACCTCCTTGAACTGCACCGGGGGGGGGGGGGGGGAGGATTCAATGGAAGCCTCCAACTCTGTATCCAACTTCTTCCTTAGTCGGCCCAGCCTCATCCGGTATTGAACAGGCAACACCTCCTTACCCTTGGGAGATATAGCCAGGTAGATAGGGTTGGATGACGACGTCGGGACGACGGCCTCCGGAGCAAGGACCAGCGGAGCAGGTACAGAAGCTACTTCCTCAACAGGTAAAGCCGCTTCCTCGGGCACCGAAGGAAGAGGAGAGGAACGTGCAGAACGCAGCTTTTTCTAGTTAGGGCCCAAGCCCTTGGGGAGCCACCTCTTCTATCGCCCAGTGGACCCGACTGCCGAAGGAACAATAGGAGGGGAGGTCCCCTCGCTAATCCCTCCTGGACGGATAGTCCTCGGGGAGGAGCCACCCCCAGAGGATGGACCCTCTGCAAGGTCCACTTGTTGATCAAAAGACCCTCGGCTCGCAACCATCGGGGATGTAACAGTAGTTTCTACCCTCTCGAGTGAAGAAATCCCATAGGACAAGACCGTTGTCCCCTCAGAGGACTCAGCAGGTGTAGGAGGTACATCTAGAACGGCCCGGGGAGGATTCAATGCCTCCTTGTTAGCCACCTCTCATCTGATGAGTCTGCCCATCACCTTGGCAAACATGACTTCCTCTGCAATAGTCAGACAAAAAAGAACATAAGTCAGAACTAATGAGCATTGAAGAGAAAGATGAGCATACCAAGGGTGGGGCTGATTCGCGCCATTTTAGGGTTGAGGCCCACCCGATACATAAGTTCTTCATCCTGCACCAACCCCGGGGCCGCTGAATTCCATGCCGGAGAGCACCTTTCTAGCATGCTGGCACACGGGGCTCTGAAGGAACGCCTCTAATGAAGGAGGAGTCGGCAAATCCTCTATCCAACACAGAGGACTGAAGGGCAATGACGATAGTCGAATGAAGAAGAACTTCTCCTTCCATCATTTATGCGAGGAAGGGAACCCTCCTAAAAACCTATGGCCCGATCAGGCTACGAAACTAAAGACCCCTCTAGACCCTATCGGGACGAAGAAAGAATGAAAGAGATGAGGGGTCAAAGGAAGATCAAAAAGTTTGAAGATTATATACGTCCCTCCCATCTGGGCGAAGGCATTGGGAGTCATCTAGTGAAAGGGGATACCAAAATAGGAGACTATGTTCGTGAAAAAAGGGGGGATAGGGAAACAGAGCCCTAACTCCATTTGCCCTAAGAAGAAGGTCAACATGCCTGCAGGGGGCTCCACGGGTGTCTGGCACACTTTGGGGATGACCACCGCCATCTCGGCCGGGATGCGGTAGGCCTCGGTGGCCGCCTGCAAGGCCTCTGGCCTCACTCTCGAGGAGGCAGACTCATACCATTCTGCACGATAGCCTTCTATGATCCCTAAGAAAGAAGACAAAAGAGAGACAAACTACTCACGCGCAAAAGAAGCTTTACATGAGAAGAAGACGAAGCACACCCAGCCGTCGAGTCGGAAGTGGGCCTAATGTCTACATCTTCCCCTCTTATATCTAGGCAGCCGCCTGTCTGGGTGCAATGGGGAAGAGACACGTGGAAAGTGAGAAACCACCGTGCCCAAGTAGTCGCGAGCCAGCCACGACGGCGTACGTCCGTAAGTACTCGTGGAGATGGTTGTTGGAACACGTGGCAATAAGGCATTCGCAAGAGTACCTTATCGCCCTCAAAAACGGGTCATGCACCTTTATAACGAGGAGACAGACGTCATTATAATTCTTCAAGAGTTGGAGTAGCCTTTTCGAAAAGGATGAAACCAAAAAGGAGGATTTCTCCGAACTCGGAATGAAGATTATGATCCGAGGGCCCCGCATAACTACTGCAGGAGTAAGGAAGACGAAGGCCTGCGAGAGCTCAACTTCTTCATCTTTATACTAGCCCGATCAGTCAGCCACACTTCCTTCAATCAGACTTGAAGGGGGAGGGGGGCTTGTGATAGGGTTGAATAGCCCGAGGCAAACCCGAGGGATGAAGAAGTTGCGGGTTACGACACATCGGATCGAAGCGACCCGGGCCTCGGGACCCCCTTTGGGGGACGCGCCCGGAAAGGTTAGCTAGAAGACTCCCTGGGATCACCCGAGGAGTTGGGCCCCGAGAGCACCTTGGGATTTGCAGTGCTCGCACTCACCCGAGCCAAAAGACCCCGAGATCACCTCAAGAGGCGGAGCCTCAGTGACGACCGACCTCAAGTACTGACCCCCTCCTTATTTACGGATAAGCATCCCCGATATAAGGAGTCATCACGACCCTTAAATATCACAACGGGTCGAAGCATAATAATAACGCAGATCGTTTCAAAAGCTATCCAGTGACTACCGAAAGAGGGGGGCACCGTGGCTCCAATCGCGGAGACGTGGCACAGATCGAGGGAGCATGCCTAGTCTACCTCCATCGATATAAAAGGTAGCTCAGCCCCTCTGGTAAAGGGGTTATGCACTGTCCTTACTTAGTACTTTTCTCCTTCTTAGTTGCCTTCATTTTCCATCAAGATCTTGACTTGAGCGTCGGAGTGGACTCCGTCGGACAACCTCCAGCGTGTCCACTAACGCTAGTGTAAATCTCACAAGGAGAAGAGTTCCTCCCCTCCACAGGGACTTCTACGTGGGCAGAACCTCGGTGGCTGGCCATCGATGACGATTCCTTCCAGAACACCAATTATTAAGTCAGTACAAATTGGATGACCTCTATTTTGGTCTTGCTCAATGTACATAAAGCACACTAGTTGAATTCTATGGTTAAGACAAACCACACCTAATTACACTACAACCATCCCGATGGTTTGTCCAACTCCATCTCGGTTGTGAGCCTCTACTTATACAATGCAAGGGACTGATAACATGATCTTCTACGTGTCACCACATACCATGTTATCTACAATGCAAAGTATCGGACTTTTATGCATATACTAATATAAACATGCAACTGTGTTTTTGTGATTCTCTTTCAAAATGTGGATGTCCATACAGAAAAGGCAAGACTTTTAGTATACATCCTAACAAGAAGTGCCCGCTCTTGACTCCGAACAGGCACTTGGCTAGGTTGAGTTTAAGTCGATTAGCTCACAACATGCCAAATGTTTCTTTCAATTCTGCTATTAAGTCTCTACCTTGTTTTGTCTTGACCATGATATCATTCACATAAACTTTAATGTTCCTCCCATATGGTGTCAAAACACCTTGTCCATCATTCTTTGGTAGGTAGCCCCAACATTTTTCAACCCGAACGGTATAACGTTGTAACAATAAGTACCATCCTAGGTGATGAAGCTAACCTTTTCTTGGTCTTCCTGGGTGAGAGATATTTGGTGATGCCCTTAATAAGCATCCAAAATGAATATGAAATCATAACCTGTTGTAGAATCAACCATTTGATCTATCTGAGGCAAAGGGGTAGTAGTCTTTAGGGCATGCTTTATTTAGAACCTAAAAATCAATACATACCAGTCATTTATCCCCTGGCTTGGGGATCAACACTACATTAGCGAGCCAGGTTGAGAATTGAACCTCTCTAATGTGCCAGGTCTGTATCAACTTAGCAACTTCTTCTCTACTGATCTGATTTTGCTCTGGTGTAAAATGTCTCCATTTCTGTTTAACGGGCATAACTCAGGCAGTGTATTCAAATGGTGAGCCATTAAACCTTGAGGCACCCCCTTGATTTCCTCAGTCGACCAGGCAAACATATCATAATGGTTAGCCAGGCAATGTACTAGCTTCTACTTCAGCTCAAGAGGCAAGTTAGTTGTGATCTTGGTGACCCCATCCTTCTGGTGTAGGTGAATTTGCACCTCCTCCTGCTTCTCCGACCTTCTTTCTTCTTTAGCCTCTTCAGAGGCTCGGGGGTCAGTTAGCTCGATCTGGAGTGATTCCTGCACTTTCTAGCTCTTACGAGTGTTTGTTTTTCTTTCGTCAACATAACACTTTCGAGCCGCCAGTTGGCATCCATGGACTTCCCCAATCTGGTCTCTTATGGAAAACTTAATCTTCTGGTGGTAGACAGACACCACTGCTTGAAATTGACTCAACGTCGATCGGTCAAGGATTACATTGTAAGATGAAGTTGTATCAACCACGAGGAATGGAGTTTTTTCATCCTTGCCAATGTCTCATCCCCAAGCGACAGCGAGAGGTACATGTACCATAGTGGCTATGCTCGATGTCTCGTGAAGACAAACAATGGAGTCATGATGGGTTAGAGCTCATCCTCCTCGATCTACATCTGCTCTAGGGTAGTCTTGAAACTAATGTTAACGAAGCTATCTGCATCGACAAAGACCCGTTTAATATCATAGTTGGCTACCATAGCTTTGATTACCAGGGTGTCTTCGTGTGGAGCTTCTACTCCTTCCAAGTACTCTAGCCCAAAGTAGATGACTGGACCAGTTTGTTGTGCCCCAACTAGTTCCAACTGAATAGTTCTCCAAATGGCGTATGTGGGACTTCCGAGCTCAGTTAGAGTCTCTATCGGTTGGCCCCCTCTGAAATCATACCTACAGTTCCTCTCAGAGTACCCCAAGCGGGGGCTTTTCCCTTAGCCGGATCTTGAGTAGGCGATGGTGTTCTTCTGGGGGAATATGCTCTTCACTCGGGTGATCTCCTATTTGAGAGAAAGTGAGCCTGTCTTCGCCGAAGTTCCCTTTCCTCTAACCGACTAGCCCAAGGTGAATGGGTATGAGGCTTTGGGGAGGACCTTGCTTTACAAGGCCTACCAGCGCCGTCCTTCTGAGCTCGACGACGAGAGTAGCATTCCTCTGTGGAATGCTTGTAGGAATGATGATATAAATAGTGTTTCTTGCCATTGGGCATGTCCAACTTAGGAGGGGACTCCGTTTCGATAGTTTGGACCTCCTTCTTTCCTCGCCAATACCAATGTTGATCCCAATTGTATCGTTCATCTTTTGCCCGAGCGGGAGCTGGAGGAGCTTTTCATTCGAGTATGATGACGTTATGCGTCTGGGTCCCCCCTAATTCTTTCCACTGGGCATATTAAACCTCCTCCATGTTAACGTGTTTAACCAACCAGCCTAGCAAGTCGCTGAAGCTAGTCGGTGGTTTCTTCACTAATGACCGAAAAAACTTGCCCTCTGCTAAACCCTGCATGAATGAACTCACCAGGATTTTCAGAGGTGGTCGTGGGCACATCTTAGGCGACCCGGGTTGAAGCGCTGAATGTAGTCTTTCAATATCTCCTTGTTCTTTTGCTTCAAAACGAACAGGTTGAGAGCAGTCTGTGGTACCGCTGACTATGTACTCGTAAAGTGGTGCAGAAAAGATGTTCGAAACTCTCTGAAAGAGCTAACAGAGGAATTCGACAACCTTTTGAACCAATGCTACGCAGCTCCCGAGAGGGTATTAAGAAACACTCTACACTTGACCTCATCCATGTATTGGTGTAGTAGAGCAGCGTTCTTGAACTTGCATAAGTGATCTTATAGATCTGAGGTGGTGTTGTACTCCTCGATCGAGGGAGGTCGAAAATATCGGAGCATAGGTCTTCGACAATCGCCCGAGTGAAGGGTGTTGACTCATAGTCGAGAAGAGTCGAAACATGAGTGGTCCCTGCCCTCCCTATGGTGGGAGGAGGCATGCTCGAAGTTGATGAACACACCATTTGTGGTGTGTCTACAACATCTCGCTGACAGCCTTGGGTTGCCTCTGGGTGTGCCTTCAATGGTGACGACGATGCTCGTTGCCTTCCTACTGGAACAGAGGCTGCTTGCTGGATTTGATGTTGTTCCAGTGTCTCTCGTACCGCTGATGCTATGAGATAATCAAGTTCCTCATGCATAAGAACCACAATCGCTGGGTTACCAGGTTTGCCATCGGGTTAATAGCTTTTGGTTAGAATTGTTTCTCACAGACGGTGCCAAAATGATTCAGAAGCTAACACGTAGGATGGTGACTCCCGGTAATGCAATGGGTGTTCCAGTGAGGAGGATTGCTTGAGAAGAAAACTTGACAAAGAATGTTAGAAGGGCACAGGAAGAAGCTCTGGTGATTTCCCTCCGACGCTCAAGTCATACGTTTATTAGAAAAGGGAAAGTAGAATGTGTGAGATTAGAAAATCCATACATTTTCGTAAGCATTCTTGAGTAATGACATTCAATGCATCCGTTATATTATTATTTCCAAAACAGCCCATAATTGTTGCAGCCAATCATTAAACCACTTGACTGTTTACTCTTTTGGTCATTTAATACGTTGTTAACGCCCCTAAAAGTATTAAATGCCCTCTTTAATGAATTGCCATCACATGATGCCTCCAAGTACCCATAAGGAAGTTTGCTCCGACTGAGCAAGGATGACCTTTCTAGACTAGCAGTAGCCCGTCTTGGTCGGGTTGGTTTAACCAAAGACACTCAAATCTCCTTTAGTCCAGTAGTACTCTATCACGTTCAACCAACCAAAGTAGAGGCCCGACCAAGCAATCCATGACCAAGTGATTCTCGACCGGGAGCCACCCATGACAATTTGAATGAGTTCATGTGGAAACTCTTATGCCATGTAGCGAGCTCCTATGTCATGTGATAACCTGTGATTGACCTCCCAATCATCAAATTATTATAAATTCCTAATAAAATGCCACTAAAAGAGTGGTTACGCTTATCCCAGACATCTCTTACAGTCCATCCACAAGTTATGTGAAGGGAGAAAAATTATGGGGTTAACTTATTATAATCGATTGTCAAATGACTAGAGCGTGGGAGGTAATAAAATGCCACTAAAGATGTATAAACATATGTTAAAAATATTAAATATGATTTTAATATTTTAGATCAAATATTAAAAATAATATAAAATTAAATTTTGACTCATATTTAGTATCAAAATATGATTAAATATTTATAAAATATTATATTTAACTTAATAATATTTTTATAAAATCATTAATTAACTTGTTATATATATATATATATATATATATATAGAAATTCAATTAATGTTAAACTATGTTATATAATTATTTTAAAAAATAGTTATAGTGAATGAGGGTCTTAAGAAAAGATCAGAGTATATTAAATTCGGCTTTTTACCAAAGGACGTATTCAAAAATTGATATTTATCAAAAGGCGTACTATGGTTTCATTGTTACCAAATAATACACTTATTTTAGTGAACTTCCTCTTATACTCCTCTTGCCAAAACACTGCATGTCATTCTCTTTCTCAATAACGAATTCCAAGATATCTGAAAATATTTTTTCAGAATTTTTATTTTAAAATAATATATTATGAAATAGGATAAAAAAATATAATTTAAAAACTAAAAAAATATTTCAATTAAAAAAATATCTCATCCAACGTGAATTCAAATATATACAGAGATCATTTTTATATAAATTAGATGAGCAATCATATACCGTATACCGAGATTATTTTTATATTTGATTAATATTAATTAATATATTAAATAATATTTAATAAATATATTAATATATAAAAAAGCTTGAAATTAGAAAGACCTGAAATCAAGCGTTGGCCAGAAATAAAATATTAGGACGGCCTGACTTCATGCCCTCCTTAGGCCTAAAGTCATCTGACTTCAGGCCCTGCGTAGGCCTGAAGTCAGATAACTTCAGACCCTATACATAATTAATTTAATAAATAATAATTAAATATAAAAAAACTTCTAATAATTATTTTTGGTGTCCAAATTTCTAATGATTATAAATTATGTTGCAATAGGAGTTTTCTAGGTCTATTAGTGGATTTCGGTGAAAACTCACTGATGGACCTAGGATACTTGGATTTCTCCATACATGATATCTCTATTTAGAATTTACTTAGGAGAGGTTATTTCTAATGTGCAAACTTAGTACCAATAATTTTCAATTATGTTCTTCTGTATCAATTGGCACACAAAGAAGTATAAATATGACTGTATCTTGGGCATAGTTAAAAGAAACCTCTCTTTCAACATGATTTCAAACATATAAAGAGATAATTTTTTATATTTGATTAATCTAAATTAATATAATAAATAATATTTAATAAATATATTAATATATAAAAAAACTATCAAAATACGTGATTTCAGATTCAAACGCAGGGCCTGAAGTCATCCTAGGAGGGCCTGAAATCAAATAACTTCAGATCTTATAAATAATTAATTTAATAAATAATGATTAAATATAAAAAAAATTAAAATAAATTATTTAAGTACCTTGGGCCTAAAGTCATCTGACTTCAGACCCTCCTATCAAAACCTATTAAAATTAAATATATTAATATAATATATAATATTTAAATTAATATAATAAATAATATTTGACTTCTTTATCCAAAGAATCGATATATATATATATATATATATATATATAAAAGTTCATTTTTAATATAATGCTCATTTTATATTAATTAGAATCTCTCTGGTAAGGTAGTCTTTCTCAGTGATTTTTATTATGATTTCAAAAATATAAAGAGATGTTTCTTTACGTTTTTGGCCTACGTAAAAAAACCTATCATAACACATTATTTCAGTTCGACGCAAGGCCTGAAATCATTTGGTTTCAAGCCCTGAGCAGGGCCTGAAATCATTTGATTTCAGGCCCTGAGCAGGGCCTGAAATCTTTTATTTCAGGCTCACGCTGAGCCTGAAATATTTTACTTCAGGCTTACGCTGGACCTAAAATCTTTTGATTTCAAACCTTTCTAATTTCAAACTTTTTTATATATTAATATATTTATTAAATAATATTTAATATATTAATTAATATTAATCAAATATAAAAATGATCTCGGTATATTTTTGCTCTTCTAATTTATATAAAAATGATCTCTATATATATTTGAAATTATGTTGGATGAGATATTTTTTTAATTGAAATATTTTTTTAGTTTTTACCTTACGTTTTTTATCCGATTCCATAATATATTATTTTAAAATAAAAAGTCTAAAAAAATATTTTCAGATATCTCGGAATTCGTTATTGAGAAAGAGAAAGAATGACATGCAATACTTTGGCAGGAGGGGTATAAGAGAAAGTTCACTAAAATAAGTACGTTATTTGATAACAATGAAACTATGATATGTTTTTTTTATCAATATTAATTTTTGGATATACTCTTTGATAAAAAGTCGTATTAAATTACCTGGATTACAAGAGATTATTTTGATTGATGACTAAATTTGTGACACGCGATATTAATTTTACTATTATACCAAAATTCCCCTTCTTATTAAAGGACAAGAATTTAAAAATAGCACTCCTTGCTTTTAAAAATTCAAAACAATGCCGTAACATATTTTTCATCCCAAAACTATTGTTATTTCAGTGTTTGTTAGGTTAAAATAAATTGGTTCAACTTGATAAAAAAAAATTATATATAAAGCGCTTTTATATTATTATTTTTAAATAATTAATTAAAATTATTTAAACTTAAATAAAATCATTTTAACATGTTTAAAATAATCTTAAAATTATTATAATAGTGTTTTAATTAGGACAACAATGTAAAATTGACTAATACAATTATAACAACTAATTAATGGCCACATTAGTCATTTATAACAATTATTTGATGGCTACTGTACTATTATTAAAAAATGATTAACGAGGTTTTCCCAACCTCAGATGGCCAGTCCGGCCTCACAAAAATTTCTCATCGATCGCCTAAGTAAATCGGAAAGCGCTCACAGTAGACGGTCTGAAATCCAATGTCTCAAGATTCATGTCTCATTTGAAAAAAAACTTTCTATAAATATATCGTAGTTGAAGATCGAGCTATGGATATCTAAAATAGTGATTAGTCATCTACCACTATACTATAGTCTTGAAGACACTACTGCACTATTATATCAACACTAAATGACGGTTAAAATACAATAATTTTAAGATTATTGTGGGGATATTTTTTTTTAAATGATGTGCAATATGGAATGAGTTGAGATATTCGACTTCTAAATTATTAGTTGGGAATACATCTCAATTTATCTTAGCAATAGATAAGAAAATTCAATATGATTAAATTAGTCAATAGATAAGAAAATTCAATATGATTAAATTAGTCGTCCTAGATTTGATGTTGTCTGATTTAATATTTTTTTACAATAAAAAAGTTTAAGATTATTTTGTTTTTTTAATGAAGTTTAATATTGGCAAAGTTGATAAAAAAAATTTTAATATAAAAATGCTCTATAATATTTTCGATCCACTTAAATTATAAAAAAAATTATTCGTAGGATTATTTTGATTTTTGAAGCGATGTTAAAGAAGTTTAATATCGGCAAAGTTGATAAAAAAAAATTTTAATATAAAAATGCTCTATAATATTTTCGATCCACTTAAATTATAAAAAATAATTTATTCGTAGGATTATTTTGATTTTTTAAGCGATGTTAATGAAGTTTAATACTTGCAAAGTTGATAAAAAAAATTAATATAAAAATGCTCTATAATATTTTCGATCCACTTAAATTATAAAAAAGAATTTATTCTAATATATTATAATAGCTATGATGTATAGCTGTTGTTAGATATTTGGTTTTTTTTAAAAAGACCTAATATGATTTTGGAAAAGAAAATCAAGGTGTCATCAATCGATGAAAGTCAAAATTGACTTCAAAAATGAAATCTACGCTTCTCGTAAATGAATTTAGACTATTAATTTGCTCAAAACCGATTACGAATGAATGAGAAATTAATTATTTAAAGTCAGTAAAAAAAAATTGGCATAGAAGGAAGTAGATGGGGAATAATCCCATATCTGAAGTTTTCAAAAGTGTTTGCTTCCTTATATGTGTTCCTGTGTTAATGAAATTAAAAAAGAAAACACAGGTGGTCTTTTCTCACAGGCGAGCAGGTGCTTGCACCTACGAGCCCGCCATGTGCGTAATAAACGCTTTGTCAGTGCACTTTGTACTTCGCATGTACTCATTGTTGCGAGGAGCATTGAGGAGCTTAAAGTTATACTCCAGGTGATGTGGCACTCGGTGACATGTCATGTGACGTGGCAGGGCCTACATGATACTCGGGTGACATGGAATGTGATGTAGCAGTGCCTACCTGACACTCAGGTAGTAGGAGCATTGAGGAGCTTAAAGTTATACTCCAGGTGATGCGACACTCGGTGACATGTCATGTGACGTGGAAGGGCCTACATGATACTCGGGTGACATGGAATGTGATGTAGCAGTGCCTACCTGACACTCAGGTAGAAGGAGAGAGATGGTTGGACTGCTGATTGGGCAAACGAATAATAACCATTGGATCAAAGATGAGTCATGGATCACAAGTAACGCGATCTGGAGCGTTGATCATGAAAAGTCACGATCTGACCGTTGGTGAAGAGACATAATCTGAAACATTAGATCAAATCTAGCGGCTGAGATCAAAGGGTTATCTAAAAGGTTACAACCCTCCAGATCGAATGACCTAGATTAATTCTAAACCAAAGGTCACACCCACTCACCAAAGAGTACCTCACCTCTTCCCTTGTATAAATAGTGTCCCCTAAATGATGAATTCATTCAATCATTTAAAGTTCATCAGCATTCATCCCATCTTATGCATCCAGAGTCCAAAAAGCCTACGAGAAGGTTCACTGGTCTCGAAATTTGTAGTGCTGCTATTTCGAAACATCATCGTTGTATCTTAGGAAAAGAATTGCTACTATCTGTGAGCACCTGTAGTGGAGCAATATCATTTTACGGAAATAGTGCTGAATACTAGCCTGGACGATATATCATATCAGTTTGCATCCTCCCCGCAGCAACCCCAGAGCTGAAATCTAATAATCATAAAATGATATTGTGCAAACTGATATGGCATTGATCAATGATTTTTCGACTGTCGTTTCGCATGGAGAGAAGCCAGAGAAATTCAAATGAGTCGACTTCAAACGATGGAAGCAAAAGATGTTGTTCTATCTAACAACGCTAAACCTCGTATGATTTTTGCGTGAAGATCCACCAGCCACTAAGGAAGGTGATTCCAACAGCAAGGTTGTATGTGATGCATGGTCGCATGGAGATTTCCTGTGCAGCAACTATGTTCTCAACATATTGGACGATACGTTGTATAACATGTATAGTCCGATGGAGATAGCAAAATCTCTATGGGAATCACTAGAAAAGAATTACAAAACCGAAAACGCCGGATTGAAGAAATTCATCATCGGCCGATTTCTGGATTTCAAGATGCTGGATTCCAAGAGCGTGACGTCTTAAGTCCAAGACATGCAACTGATACTACATAATCTTAATGCCAAAGGCATGAAGCTAAACGAGTCGTTCAAAGTAGTCGTGGTAATCGAGAAACTCCCTCTGTCATGGAATGATTTCAAAAATTAGCTCAAACATAGGCAAAAGGAGATGAGGCTTGAAGACCTGATCCTGAGGTTATGAATAGAGGAGGATAATTGAAAGCTATCTGACTCCAGAGGAACGAAGTGGGCTGTCGACGAGATGTCCAACTTGGTTGAGCCGAACGCCAAGAAGACGAAGCAATTCAAAAAGAAGGCTCAAGGCAAAAAATTTAAGGGCTTTTGCTACAACTGCAAAAAGTCAGGACATATATCCAAGAATTGTAGACGCCCAAAGAAACCAACCAAGAGTCAAAAGAATGTTGTGAACCAGGTCACATCTTCTGATGACATAGAACTGGATCTCACCGCGGTCGTGTTTGATGCTAATACAGTGGTGGACAACCCGAAGAAGTGGTGGATCGATACTGGAGCAACACGTCATATCTGTTCGGATAAGACGATGTTCTCCAAGTATACTCCGATAAGTGGAAGAAAGCTCTATATGAGCAATGTGGGATCATTTAGAATCGATAGGGGGTGAATATCGATAAAAACTTTTCGGATATAAAAAGAATATTACGCAATGGAAATTTAAAACAATGCTAACACAATTTCTTTTACTTGGTTCGGAGTCTAAATCAGCTCCTACTCCAAGGCCCACGGTCCTTGACCGTTTACATTGGACAATTCTATATTTCGAAAAAAGGTTACAATAATTGAAGCACAAATACAAAATTGAATTTAAGCAATTAAAACAAATACCGACGACTGGAAAAGGAATCGAAGATCGGAGCAGTGGGTCATCGTTGGCTCTTGAAACTTGAGCACAGAGAAATCAGAGCTGAGCGCTTGAGTATTTTCGTTGAAAGAATTGTTGTTCGGAAGCAAAGGGGTGAACCCCTTTATATACAGCCATCCAGGGTGCCCCTGTTGATTAGGGCGCTTGACACGTGTGCCTATCTGCGTGTGTCCTCATCCGTAGACTTGACCAACATTTATCCCTTCATCCAGGGCGCCTGGGACGATTGGAGCGCCTGTATGCTCACGGGCACCTCCCTTGCTAACGTGGAGGCTCAGCTTCGCAGACTGCTGGAAACACCCTTCTAGGGCACCTGTATGCTTAGGCACCTGAGCCCTCTTAGGCGCCTGGGATGCAGAGAACTCCATCCTTTGTTCCTACAATCAGAGTTAGTTCCAAAACATAAATAATAGATAAATTAAGTACAGTTAATAGTCTGCGCTGTCTTGGTTCTGACTTTGGACTTCCCAAATGGAACCCTAGGTCGAACCGACGCCTAATGTTCCCTCTTCCGGGGAGCGCATCCTCGCCTACTCCTCTTAGGTCAATTTACCTTTTGCCAACTAGCTCCTCCGGTTGGACTTTTGCCCGATCTTTCGGATCAGGACTTCGTGCCCAGTCCACGACGAGGACTTATTGCCCAACCCTCGGTCAGGTCTTCGGTGTCCATCCCTCGGCCAGGACTTATTGCCCAATTTCTCAAATCAGGACTTTGTGCCCAGTCCACGACCAGGACTTATTGCCCAACCCTCGGTCAGGTCTTCGGTGCCCAACCCTTAGTTAGGACTTATTGCCCAATTCCACGAATTAGGACTTCGTGCCTAACTTACCTAGGACTTTTCCTACACACTTTAACAAATTCATTAGATCACAATATAACCTTAACTTATGAACCCTTTACCATTATCAAAATCCTGGTTCGATCTTGGTGCTTCCGGCACCAACAAGCAATTCCACTACATCATTGAATGTCGAACTCGGGAATGTTTTCCTGAAGATGATATCTGAGAAGGAGTTAACATTCATTGATGTGCTCAACGTTCTCGACATCAGGAAGAACTTAGTTTCTGGATCGACACTTGTCAAGGTCGGCTTTAGACTATTGTTCCAGTCAAACAACTCTGTACTTACGAAGAATGGTGTCTTCGTAGGTAAGGGATATTTAGATCAGAGTCTGTTCAAAATGGTTGTAATGACTGTACATCGTGAATTTGATGGTAATAAAATAAAAGCTTCCAACTACGTTATTTAGTGTTTTAATTTATGGCATGATCGACTTGGATATGTTAATAATAACACTCTGAAATGTCTCGTCAAATTTAATTTATTATCAAACGTCAATGTTGTCAAAATGCACAAATGTGAAGTGTGTGTGGAAGCAAAGATGACGAGACTACCATTTCATTCGGTTGAAAGGTAATGACTCCTCTAGAATTGCTACATAGTGATCTATATGACTTAAAGTTCATGCAAATTAGAGGAGGTAAAAAGTATTTTATTACTTTTATCGATGACTACACGAGGTTATGTTATATCTTTTTTTAAGAAGTAAAGATGAAACCTTAGAGGCTTTCAGAACTTATAAAACAGAAGTTGAGAATTAGCTTGATAAACGAATTAAAATAATTTGTAGTGATAGAGATGGAGAATATGGTGCACCATTTGATGAGTTTTGTTCAAAATATGGCATTATCCATCAGACAACGCCATCATACTCGCCTCAATCAAATGGTGTTGTCGAATGTAAAAATCAGACACTAAAAGAAATGATGAATATCTTGTTGATAAATTCAGGCTTACCCCAGAACTTGTGAGGGGAAGCTATATTATCGGCAAATTACATTCTCAATAAAATCCCTAAAAAAAGTGATAAAACGTCATACAAACTATGGAAAAACCGTGAACCATCGTACAATTACTTGAAAGTGTGGGAGTGTTTGGCAAAGGTCAAAATACCAAAGCCAAAGCATGTAAAGATCGGACCTAAAACGTTCGATCCGATATATGTCGGATATGCCCATAACAGTAGTACATATCGTTTCATAGTTCACAAGTCAGGCATTCCTGATATTCTTGTGGGAACAACCATAGAATCTTGAAATGCAACATTCTTTGAAAACGTATTTCCAAATAAGAAGAGAAACATTCAAAGTGATTACAACGGAAGTTCTAACGAACAAGACGTTTCTGAACTTAGTTGTCGTAAAAGGACTATTGACGATCAAAGCTCAGAGATATGTCAGAGAAAACGGGCTAGAGTGTTCAGGCCGGACGTCATGACTTTTATGTCGGAAATGGACCCAAGAACATTAAGTGAAGCTCTCTCTAGTCCTGACACGTATTATGACCAAAAACTGTCAATAATGAAATCAAGTCCATCATGAATAATCATATTTGGGAATTAGTAGATCTTCCTATTGGTACTAAACTATTAGGCTATAAGTGATACTAAAACGCAAGTATAAAGCTGATGGAGCGATTGACAAGTATAAGGCCAGACTTGTAGCCAAAGGGTTCTAGTAAAAGGAAGACCTTGACTACTTTGATATCTACTCATTTGTGACAAGGATTATATCCATACGAGTGTTGATAGCCATCGCAGCACTGTATGACCTTGAAATGCATCAAATAAATATTAAGACTGCATTCTTAAATAATGAGTTGGAAGAAGAAATCTATATGGAGCAACCCGAGGGGTTCGTAGCTCCAGGAAAAGAGGAAAAGGTATGTCGACTTGTTAAGTCGTTATACGGACTTAAACAAGCGCCTAAACAATGTCATGAAAAATTTGACAAAATATTGCTATCAAACGAATTCAAAATAAATGAATGTGACAAATCCATTTATGTCAAAACCGCACATAATGGTCATATAATCGTGTGTCTATACGTAGATGACATGCATATAATGACAGTAATCATGAGATAATCATGAGTACAAAGAGAATGTTGATCAACAATTTCGATATGAAAGATATGAGCCGAGCAAATATTATATTGGAAATTAAAATTCTCAAGACATCTGATGGGATAGATTTGACATAATCCTACTATGTAGAGTCAGTATTGAAAAGGTTCAATGCGTACGAACTCTCTATAGTCAAAACACCTATGGATCTAAGTCAGCACTTAGCGAAAAATCATGGTGAGCCCATATCGCAATTGAAATATTCTTGGATAATAGGCAGCTTGATGTATCTCACAAACTGCACACGTCCGGATATTGCCTGCGCGGTCAACAAGCTGAGTCGTTTTACGAGTAATCCAAACAACACTCATTGGAAAGCACTGATGCGAATTCTTAGATATTTGAAATATACTATGAACTACGGATTACATTACTAAAGATCTCCCACTGTCTTAGAGGGATACTGTGATACTAATTAGTGGATATGTATTCACAATTGGTGGGGGAGCGGTATCTTGGAAGTCCACTAAGCAAACATGCATTGCTTAGTCAACTATGGAATCCGAGTTTATAGCACTAGACAACGCAACTGAGGAAACTGATGGATGCGAAACTTCTTAAAAGATATTCCGAGCTGGACAAAACTTGTGCCCGCCGTACTTATACACTGTGATAGTCAATCAGCGATTGGAAGGACACAGAGTAGTATATATAATAGTAAGTGTTAGGACCGGTAGACGAGCTAGAGGGGGTGATTAGCTCCGAGTTGCTTGTAGAAGATTTGTCGCCGCGGAAGACTTCAAGCAATGCTAACACTTGGATTTTACTTGGTATCCACCCCGGTCAGGTGACTAATCCAAGGATCTACTCTCCTCACTCTCTCATACACTATGAAAGATCTCCTTCTTGAGGTGGAGAAACCTATTACAAGCTTTCACAAAGATACAACAAGAATCAAAGCAAACACAAAATGAAATCTTACAAGATTTATAATGAATAAATTCTCTTTGCTTTCCTTGCTATCTTTAAGCTTGTGGTTGCCTTTAGAACCTTGGAAATGCAGCAACAAAATCCTCCAAGACTTCCCTTGAGATGGCACCAATGAAGGAGAAGAGCTGCGGCTCAAAACCTGCGCGAAAACCCTTATACCCGACGCCTAGGGTTTCTGAATCGATCACCCAATCGATTACCACGTCACACTTAGCCGTTCAACGGCTAGTTTTCGAACCGTAATCGATTAGCCAATCGATTACAAGTATCCTGAATCGATTACCCAATCGATTCAGAACTCTTCTGTTCTCTCGCGCAAGCTGCCGTAATCCATCAGTCAATCGATTACCGATACCCTGAATCGATTACCCAATCGATTCAGGATCCTTCTGCTCTCTCTCGCAAAATGCCCTAATCGATCCATTGATCGATTCACCCAATCGATTACCCAATCGATTGAGTCCAACCTAACTTGTTTTCACAAGTCTAGGATCCCCTACCAAGTGTTCGGTCAACCCCTTTGACCAACCTGGATTTCTAATGCCTAGCTCCCAGCTCGAACTTAACCTGGTTCCCAACCAGATTCGCCAAACCCTCGAGTTAGGTCTAGTCTCTCGGTAGCCTTCTACTTTGCCAGCATGCGATCTCTCCGATCCATCTGGACTTTACCTAGTCCCACTAGGTGTGCCTAGTCCCACTAGGTCTTTTCTCATGCCAGCGTGCGATCTCCCCGATCCACCTGCACTTCACCTAGTCCCACTAGGTGTGCCTAGTCCCACTAGGTCTTTTCCCATGCCAGCGTATGATCTCCCTGATCCACCTGGACTTCACCTAGTCCCACTAGGTCTTTTCCTTCAAGCCTCCAGTCAACCTTGACCCACTTGACATCATACGATATTCAAACATCATTATCAAACATCGAAACATCCAACCTTAAGCTTACCAGACCTAAGCTCACCCGAGCTTAGTCAAACTAGGTCAACCCTGGCCTAACCAAGATTGCACCAACAATCTCTCCCTTTTTGATATTTGACAATATGTTTGAGAATGACTAATCCCTATTATCCTTTCAATCTCTCCCCCTTTGACACACATAAAAAACACTCCCCGTGAGTCTATGTGGTCAAAGGTCATGCGAAATGAAAGTCCCACTACTGTCCATTCAAACCCATACTCATCCTTGAGCATTCATCATGATGAAAATTCCCAATTTTCATCCTTTCACATATCCCAAAAATACAAACACATGCTTTTAAGGAAGACCTCCCCCTCAAAACATGCTCTAAACCTCTAACATTGCACCAACAATGATCTTGGGAGTTCCTAAACCTTTAGGAAATCTCAACTCGAGGTTATGAGATTTTGAGATTCAAAACTTGACTCAAAACCTCTCCTTAACCCTATAGTTCTCACCAAAACTATCCCTCTTTTGATTTCACAATGAAATTTACCCAAATATACTTGTGAAAGTACTTCAAGGGTCTAGAGATTGTTAGGTTACTCAAAAATGGATTATTGGACTGAAAACATACAGTTTCAGTCATACCAATCGATTGGCGTTGGTAACCAATCGATTACACTAGCCTTAATCGATCAACTGATCGATTACTGCTGACTGTAATCGATCAAAGGATCGATTACGCGAGCTTCTGTGCTCGCAAATGTTAGTGATGAGATGGCTAGAGAAGGGGGGTGAATATAGCCAATCACTTTTCCTTTGAAGAGTTAGCGATTTCTGCACTCGAAGTTGTTAGTAGCACAGCGGATGTATGGAAAACAGGATGTGCAGAAACTAAAACCGAAAACTAACTAGCAAGATTAGCAAGATCGCTAACAAGGAGATTTTATAAGATTCGGGGATAACTTGCCCCTACTCCTTGGCATGCCCTTAAGGTGGGCGATCCCTTGATCGTCGACAGATCAAGCCCCGGTTAACACCGAATAATTCAGCAACCTCCTAATCGGTGGAGAAACCTCTCCACAGTGTGTTTCAAACAAGGATATAGTTTAAGCACAAAGAAACAACAAGAAGTATCTTACTCAAACACTTAGCAAGGATGAAAACACAGCAAGCTTCCCTGAGCTCCACCCAGTGGCGATCTCACGCAAGAACCCTTCTTCGTGTCTTCCCACTGTCGGACTTCAAGCTTCTTGTTTTCTCCTTCAAGCGCTCAAGTAGTGGATGATTGCTTCTCAATAGCTTGCTCAGAATGATGGAAACTTCAAGAACACAGCAAGCTTGATGTGGAGAACTCAAAGCACTGGAACTCAGGAGCACAAGCTGAAGAACTGTCGAACTCTGCTCCACCGAAGCTCTCTCGTTCCTTTTGTTTCTCCACTAAGCAACAAGTGACCTCATCTCCAACAGCCTCCAGCTGCCTCACTGCCAACGCGCCAGCTACACTGAACCCTTACTGAACTTCCTGAGCTCCCTCAGCCAAGCTTCAGTCAGCGGCTACAATCCTGCAGCTCCAGCCGTTGCAACCTGAGTTGAGAAAGTGACAAACCTGCTCCAAGGAAAGCCCTCTTTGACTTCTCCTTGAGTGTTTGAATCCTCCCCTGTCACCTGCAACTTAATCAGACTGTTAGAGCAGTAAATCACGCAGTAAATCAAATATCAGAGGTAAGTGGCAGCAGGTATCAGATGTTCAGACGCAATCAGAGAGTCTGACAGTACAATTTGAATTAAAGTGATCGGTCACCCAACCGATCAGAGATCCTCCTGATCGGTCACCAGACCGATCAGGCTGGTTCCAGACTGATCAGGATTCGTCCTGATCGATCCCCAACGCTCAATCAGAAATCGCAATTTTTTTGAGATTCTCCTGGACCGATCACCAGACCGATCCCAGGTCGTGGATCGTTCACCAGACCGATCCACCCTTATATCGGGCGATTTCTGAGTTTCGCAGGCTAAGCCTTCTGATCGGTCAACTGACCGATTAGGGTATCACCTGATCGGTCAGCAGTCCGATCAGGTCATCACCAGACCGATCAGGAACCGTTCTGATCGATCTTAGTGAGAAGCCCGCGAAGCTGGATCGTTCACCAGAACGATCTGCACAGTGATCCTGATCGGTCATCAGACCGATCAGGAGCAGTTCAGCAAGGGAACTCAACCTCACTGCTCGCTCCCTGATCGGTCACCAGACCGATCAGGAGCCAGTCAATGGGGAAACGCATACTCCCTGATCGGTCACCAGATCGATCAGGAGCAGCACAGTAGGTTCCCAACCTGACTGTGTGCTCCCTGATCGGTCACCCGACCGATCAGTCCGCTGGATCGGTCACCAGACCGATCCACGAAGGAGCAGCGTGCCAGAATCCCTGATCGATCACCAGACCGATCCAGGGACTCAAACTCAGCCCTCCAAGCTAAGTTTCCATCCACCTTAGCCCTCCAAGCTAAGGATTTTCCATCTAACTCTCCAAGTTGGGAATTTGCACCTAACCCTCCAAGTTAGGACTTTTCACCTAGTCCTCCAAGCTAGGACTTTTCACCTAGCCCTCCAAGCTAAGACTTTTCACCCAACCCTTCCGAGTTAGAACCTCATCCAACCTAGCCCTCCATGCTAGGCACCTGACCCTCCAAGCCAGGACTTTTTCACCTAATTCTCCAGGATGGAAATTTGCACCTAACCCTCCAAGTTAGGACTTTTCACCTAGCCCTCCAAGCTAGGACTTTTCACCCAACCCTTCCGAATCAGGACTTTTCCAACACCTAGCCCTCCAAGCTAGGATTTTTCACACTTAACCCTCCAGGTTAGGATTTTTCCAACACCTTGCCCTCCAGGCTAGAATCCTCCATATTATGCCTAATCCTCGATCAGGACTTAATCACAATCATCATAATCATCAACCTAAACTAAAATCGTTGTCAACACCAAAACAACAATCAGGGCCAGACTGCATCAACAATCTCCCCCTTTTTGTTGTTTGACAACCCGATTTTAAGTTTAGGGATTCTCAATCAATTTTCCAAATTTAGAATCATAGGGGAATCCAGATCCTCCCCCTACAACAGGATCATTCTAAACTTAACCAATCCACACTCTCCCCCTTTGTCGAACACCGAAAAGGGGCAAGAGGGACTGTTAAGATTAAAACAAACTCCCCCTCAACCCTAGAGGTATCCCAACTCAACAAAGATGTGATAGATTGATGGATAATCATACGAACACATGTGAAAAGGTATAGCAAGACATAGCAATCACATGCATCATATGAGTCTGAAGTATAAACTCACAAAGCATGCCATAATATTCATAAGTATCAAGTAGACATGGCATTGTAAGCATGAACATGGCAATTGAGCAAACATGCAGATAAAACTCATGGCATCAACAATAGATATACTAAGAGTAGATAAGCATGTCAGTCAAAATCAGACAAGTCAAAGCATAAAACATCCAGACAAGTAGCAAAATACGTGTGGCACAAGGCCACAACAGTCAAGTCACAGAGCATACAGGCCAATAGTCACACAACACAGAAAATCATCAACCGTCAACGACATCGTCATCAGAATCATCAATATATATAATATCCCCGGGTGAAGGGCCACTGGGGGACGCACCATCAGGAAACGTACGATGATACCATTCTTCATACCATCTATCCTGGAACGAGCTCATCTCAGAGACATCAGATGCTAGGGCATCAAAACGGCGATCAAAAGACTGGAACTCGGAGCTGACCTCCTGTCGCCAAAGCTCGGAGATGTGTAGCTCGCGTTCTATCTTTCGCTTTATCTCCGCAACCTGCCAACTTAGGTCAGGAGCCCACTCATCATAATCTGCAGTAATATCTGGCGTCCCCTGGTCATGAGCTTCCCTCGGTAACTCCTCCGTTCGTCTGCGAACTTTCCACCTCAGCCCCTGAGTCCCGAGAACAACGCCGGACTGAGCAAGCATGCGACGATCCAAACGGCAGTCCTGTTGAATCATGGGTACAATGCGGCCCTGTGAAACGTCGATTCCAACCGATTCCAGCCAGGCAGTGATGATGTGACCGAATGGCATATAGACTGACTGGGATGACGGCATACTGTGTACGATGATAGAGGAGTAGACCGATGCTACTGGGTCAAAGTCTAACTGTTGATACATCCCATAAAGTATCAAGCAGTAGAACGGGTGAATCTCATCAAGATGTTTTGAGGTAGTGGGGAGGAGACAATTGGTGATGATTTTAAACAACACATAGTCGACAGGGGAAAGATGAAGAGCAGGAAAAGTAGGAAAGTCACGGGTACACTCACCAGACTCCCTTGGTCTGGGATGACCTAGGAAGTACTCGTAGATGGAATCAGGAGTCAATCCATCGAAGGGAACTGGAAGGGGATTA
>JAGFNQ010002553.1:399349-508782 GCA_024364735.1 Boesenbergia rotunda | reverse complement strand
GTCCTCAATCGGCCTCATCCATCAATGCCCTCAGTCGGCACCTTCCTTCTAGGCTCTCAGTCAGCCTCATCAGTCAGTGCCCTTAGTCGGCACCTTCCTTCATCCGTCAGTACTCTCAGTCGGCACCTACCTTCTAGGCCTCAGTCAGCTCATCAGTCAGTGCCCTCAGTCGACACCTTCCTTCTAGGCCCTCGGTCGGCCTCACCAGTCAGTGCCCCCCAGTCGGCGCCTTCCTTCCAGGCCCTCAGTCAGCCTCAGCATACGAAACAACCACTCCCTGAGACAAGACCACCAGAAGCAGTACGGGGTCGGCGCAGATCTGGTACTAGCCCGGCTCAAATGACGAATATCCCGCTGATATCCTGATCTTCCTGCCATACACTGTCCCCCTGTACCGCGACCACATACATTGGTGTCAGGTCGAGCGGCGCCCAACGGCACCAGCCTTTAAGTTGACAGTGCCCCTTTTCTTATTCCGTTATGCGATATTCTATCCTGCCACCTCTGGGCATGTCTCACCTTGCCCTTACTACATGACAAAAGGTGGCAGGCGGGGGCAGTAACTGTCAGCTTCCCCGGTTATATAAGTCTTTCCACTCCGACGCCCACAGGTACGCGCAATAGTGCATTCTTACTGTTCTATTGCTTTCCTGTTGCTTGCTACTCTCGAGGACTGACTTGATCGTCGGAGTGTCTTGCCGGGGACTTTTCCCGGCGGGCTCTAACGGTCCTTGTCTTGCAGGTTAGGAGCGAGCTTCGCGGCCAGCCTCGGTGGTTCATGACCTCAGGAGGACCATCTCACTCTTGGGGTGCTCACCTCACTTCGCGACAGGATAAAATGCTTTTTAGAGAGAGAGTTTTGTCGACATATTATACAAAGTGATTAATTCAAAAACGTTTACTTTGATTTTATATGCACAAGGTCATATTTGACACCTTCAAACAATTTTTTTTGTTAAAAAAAAAAACGCTTCTTGTTTCTGTCTATATAAGAGAATCGCATTAAAGCCTAAATATCAAGTAAGGTAATTCACTGGCCTCTATTCTAGTTTTTTCTCTCATGATCTGATCTCTCTATTCGATCGTTCTAAGCACTTTACTTCTTCTATGCAGGCAACATGTACAGCAGTTACAGGCAACAACACTGGAGGGATTCCTCCTCTCGATACTCCGGCTCTTCAAACACAACAATAATAAGTACGTACCAAGCAATTAATATAATTACAGCAAGACACTTCTCTATTATTCGTTCTAATTAGTTTTTTCTCACTTTACATATATATATATAATTATTGTATGCAGGAGATCGACATGGAGGATTATTCCTCCTCTCCAATTTCCAAACTACAGAGACATGAACTGGACAGGTTATCGAGGTTCAGCGTCGGAACACAGGACCGGGGACCGGGCCGCAATACTTTGTCAGGGATTCTAGTGCAGACTCCCTGCGCAACATACGCCCAGAAGGAAAAGCAAGAACCACTGGGCAACAAGTTGGCAAAAGTTCAATGAAATTTGACGATGGTCTATACCGTTCTGATCCATCAGGACACAGGAGTGGCAGGTTAACACATTAGAAATCTATCTATTAATATCTATAAAATACAGTTTTACATGTAGATGTGGCATTCACATTCACGGAGAACTTAGGATTCCGCCTAAATCGAATATAAATTTTTTAAATAAAAAATTTATAATAATTAATATCTATAAAATGTAATTTTACGTGCAAACGTGACATTCATAGGGAGCTTAGGATTCCCGCCTAAACCGAATATAAATATTCTAAATAAAAAATTTATAATTAAAAATATAAATTTAAAAGAAAATATATAATTACAAATCCTAAAAAAAATTCAAATCTTAATCCAAAATTAAAATTTTTAAAAATAATTTATCAAATTCAAAAAAGATAATTTCAAATTTTAATTTGAAATTATATTTTAAAATTTCCACAATTAAAATTTTAGAAAAGTTATAATGATTGCAGTAAAGCACATAAAAAAATTAATTTAATTTAATTTTAACGAAATATAGACCTTCAGCTTCCCTTGAGTTGATGTAAGAAAATGATAGTCCCACACCTGAAGTTACCAAGACGAATTGCACACAGAGGAATTATAAAAAATTAAAAATGGACAAAGAACGGTAAAACAACTCATACCTTTTTCGGCCTTTTGGCTAAGATCAAGTGTAGTATCTGTTCTTATCAATTTAATATCTGATATGTGGGTCATTGGTCCACTTTGATATTAAATTAATTTTTATATGGGGGATGACCCATCACAGTAGCTTGCTACTAGGGTATTCATATGTCGCCTGTGTGTTGCACTATAACACAGGCCTGACATACCCCTATCAATGGAAAATAAACTTTAGATCGCATGCACATCCACCACCCTTATAAAATTTATAATCACCATTAATATCTTATATTAATCCATGATGAAATAAAATTATTTTTCATTTTAATTTTTTATTTAATAATAAAAATTGACATATATATATTATCACTAAATATGTTATTTGAATTGTGTAAGATTCCCGTGCATCGCACGGGTATTATACTAGTAAAACATTAAAAATGAAAAACTACAATAACTTTATTCAAAAAATGAATGAGGCTTTTGTATTGATAGTGTGTGCTTATGATATGCGTGGTTTGTGATGGTTGATTGTAACTGTGTGTGGCATGCACTGCGTGCATGTGTTGAAGGTGTGTGCTTGTGATTTCAACATATATATGAATTAATTCTCTTGGTGTGAGTTTAATTAACTCTCTTTTGTAGAGGAACAAAAGTTTATCAAAATGAACAAGACATTTTTTTATTTTTGAAATTTAGTTTTCAGAATTAAAAGGTACTGAAGAAGAAGAAGAAGTATTGAAGTCACAAGGATTTATTTGGTTAATAGTTTAACCACTACTATTTCAAGATCTATGATTTTTTTGGATAGATAATATATAAATCTTCTCATTCGGAGCATCTCTTGGAGACGAAGGAAACCTCATACAATGACATAGAGAATAATACAAAATTATTCTATATCATAAAAGAAATATGTACTAGAAAAAGTAACAAACAATTAATTGCACGAATAGATTGAAACTTAATTGGTGTAGATTATTAGTTGTGGATTAACTGATTAAGCACGGATTGACAGGGCCTGATCGCCTTTATTCTCAATAATTTTTTTTTAAAGAAGAGAATGACACGGAGGCGAGGACCTAATTAAATAATTAAATATAATATGGTTAAAAAATCAAAAGACGTCTCTTATTATTTTATTATCATTATATATATGGTTGAATTTACACGGTCAACTATAATTTTTTATTTATATATCTTTTTATAATTTAAAATTTAGAATTCAAAATTTACGATCGGCCCGATTTTAATTATAAGATTATTGGGATAATGATTGATCTGATATTTAAGTGAGATTTAGCAAAAGAATATTATAGAGAAAGAGTCTTCCTTTTCCTTCCATTACCCATCCTCTTTCGTAGTCTTCTCTCTAACTATGCATATTATGACATTATTATTCCCGTGTTCTTCGGTAACAACTAACACACGACGTCGTCATTGATCGCCTTTATTGCTTTAGATTAAGTCTCCGCTCATCCTATTCCAAATTTTCCCAAGCCCGTGTCGTAGAAATATGTCGAGCCCTACACGTTCTTGAGTTCTAAACTACCATTCGCTCTCGGGCACTTACAATCGAGCTCCTTCCCGACCCCACTCGGTTGGACTTGGGTCAGCTTGACTCATATGTCTTGGAGGAGTAAATTTCAAATAAGTGTGACCGAAACAAAATTTTCAATCAATTACTGTGTTGTTTTATTTTGCTATTATGGTATTACAGGAAATTTTTAGTGGGCATAAAAAGTCCAAACAAATTAGCTGAATCAAATATTTGGCATGTAAGTAAAATAAGTCCTGGAGAGACCTTTCGTTTCAGAAAGTAGTGAGGACGTATCTTAGTTGAGAGAATCTTAAGGATTAATCCGACTGAAAAAAATTATACGAGTTTCTAAGTCGAGATTAGACGGACTTAATTGTCAAATGAACTTATATATACATACATTTATATATTTCTAACTTTGTTTTGCATGATAACTGTTATGTTTATTATGTCAATCTGTGTTAACTTTATTTTACAGATAAACAAAGTCTTCCAGTTAACCGAAAGATTTGATCGACCGAATATTATGGTTCAGTTGACCGAACTTAATAGATGAACATAGATCAGATACCAATAAAAAAAAGGAAATAAAATGTTCGATTAAGTAAAGAAAATCTAAGGTCCAGTTGATCGGACGGGTGTTCAGTCGACTGGACAAGCAGATTACACGGGATTAATCTAATCGGAGCAAGCAAAGAAAAATTAGGGTCTAGTCGTCTGATAAGAGGTTCAGTTGACTGGATGATTTAATCGACTTGATCCTGTCGCGAAGTGAATCGGACGCCCTTACAGCTGAGCAAGCCTTCGGGAAGAGCGAGGTCGCTGATGTGGCCTAATGAGCTGGGTCGTTTCCAACCTGCAAGGCAAAGACCGTTAGAATCCGCCGGGAAAAGTCCCCGGCCAGGCACTCCGACAGTCAAATCAATACATGACGGTGGCGATGGAAAGGTAATAGAGCAGTATGAAAATTGCACTATCGTGCGTACTTGGGAAATGCGGAGTGAGAAGATATATATAGCCGGGGAAGCTGACAGGTCTTGCTCCACCTGCCACCCGTTGTCATATAGCGAGTACAGGGTAACGCCTGTCCAAGGGATGGCAGGGTAAGGTGGCACATGCTGTATTAAGGAAAGGGGCACTGTTAACTTAAGGGCTGGCGTCGTTGGGCGTCGCTCGACCTGATACCAGAGTATGTGGTCGAGGTACGGGAGCACAAGATGTGGCAGGAAGTGTAGTAAAAAATCTTAAGTCGAGAGATCTTCATGAACAATCTTAATCTCTATTCAACTCTTAAGAAATAGTAAACATGATAATTAACCAAAGTTGCGGAAGCGTACCGGAATCTATAGTTTGCAATCGATCATCGGAGATGATCTTCAATTTGCAGAATTCCTTAGGTTTCCGAAGAGTTTTGTCGATGGGGAACAAAATAAAGCATCGTCTGCAAACTGGGACCATAACCTCCTATTTATAGAATCCAAAGGTTGTCTTTTTCTAATTTGGGCCCTCAACAAATTAGAATTAGCACATGGTATCCACAATGTTTTATTCATAACAATTAAGCCCTTAAGTCAAATTACATAATTCCAAAATTTAGATCACAATATTTTTGACTTATTTAATTGATGACATACAACATTTATAATTACAATATGGCCCTAAAATTCTAACAATCTCCCACTGAGCCATATGCGTAAACTTATAAATGTGTTAATTAAGCTTAGTGAGCTCAAAAACATTTGCCATCGTAACCATAGGGCTTCCTTAACAATCTCGTCCATTAATTATATAGATATAGGATCAATGCAATCTTTGTTGTATCTTTCACAACTAAACCATCAATGGTCACATATATCAATACAATCAAATGACATAGATCAATTATGAATTTGTGCATGGCATGAAAATTACATGCAATGTGATCTATTCATGTCAATTTTCAACTGGTCCTCCTTAACCAAAGTGAGATCAAAACTTTAACTTAAGTTATACAAAGTGGAATGAAATAAACATTAAACTTTATATCTAATCAGAAAATCTCTAAATACATAAGTTTCAGAGACATAACCAAACATATATAGAAAACAAATATAGTACAAACTCCCACTGAATCTAAATTTTACCAAACTGAATAACACCCATATGAGTGGTATGCTCATAAAAGACATTGGGCGGTAGACCTTTCGTCAAAGGATCTGTTATCATGGAGTTTGTACCTATGTGTTCTATCAAAATCTGTCCACTTTGTACTCTTTCTTTCACAACAAGGAACTTGATATCGATGTGCTTCGATTTTGTCGAGCTCCTATTGTTGTTGGAATACAATACAGCTGATCTATTGTCACAGAATAACTTCAGTGGTTTTTCAACCCTTCCCAAAATGCGCAACCCAGAGACAAAATTTTTCAGTCATATTCCATGATTGGATGCCTCATAACATGCTATAAACTCTGCTGCCATGGTGTAAGAAGTTGTCAATGCCTGTTTGGCACTTCTCCAAGAGATTGCTCCGCCAGCCAACAGAAAAACATAGCCTGAAGTGGATCTCATGCTATCTTGGCATCCAGCAAAATCAGAGTCAGAATATCCCACGATCTCAAGAGTATCTGATCTCTTATATGTGAGCATGTAATCACTAGTTCTCTTTAAATATCTCATTACCCTCTTTGCTGCTTTCCAATGATGCATTCCTGGGTTACTTAAATATCTGCCCAACACTCCAACAATGTACGCAATATCCGGGCGCGTACAAACTTGAGCATACATAAGACTTCCTACTGCCGAAGCAAAAGGAATCTTTTGCATTTCTTAAGTCTCAAGGCTTCCTTTAGGGCACTGTTTAAGACTAAACTTATCTCCTTTTGCGACTGGGGTGCTTCCTGGTTTGCAATCTTGCATGTCAAATCTTTTACGCACTTTATCGATATAGTTCTTTTGTGATAATCCAAGAATACCTTGAGAACGATCTCGGTGTATTTGGATTCCTAATACAAAAGATGCATTACCAAGATCTTTCATTTCAAAATATCTAGATAGAAATCCCTTGGTATCGTTTAACATACCTATATCATTTGTGGCAAGCAAAATGTCATCAACATATAAAATCAGGAAAATATGTTTGCTCCCACTGAACTTATGATACACACAATCATCCACCACATTCACCTCAAATCCAAATGAGATGATTATTTGATGAAATTTATGGTACCATTGACGAGAAGCTTGCTTTAACCCATAGATGGACTTCTTAAGTTTGCAAACCATACTCTTTGGATCTCCCGATACAAAGTATTCTGGTTGCACCATATAAATTGTTTCCTCAATGTCTCCATTGAGAAAAGCTGTCTTGACATCCATCTGATGGAGTTCCATATCAAAGTGTGCAACAAGTGTCATGATTGTCCTAAAAGAGTCTTTCGTTGAAACAGGAGAAAAAGCCTCTTTATAGTCAATTTCATGTTTTTGAGTATAACCTTTAGCTACAAGACGTGCCTTATATCTTTCCACATTACCGTTTGAATCCCGTTTAGTTTTAAAAATCCATTTACAACCAATAGGTTTCACACCTTCTAGTAATAGGACAAGTTCCCAAACATTATTGTCTTGAATTGATTTATGCTCTTCATTCATTGTCTCAATCCATTTTTGAGAATTTGAATCTTGCATGGCTTGACGAAAGTTGATTCGATCATCCTCCGTCATGCCATCATTTTCCTCATGTTCTTGAAGTAGTACTATGTAATCATCTGAAATAGCACTCCTCCTTTCTCTAGTGGATCTACGTAAAGGTGTTGGAACCCGGATGACTAGAGAGGGGGGGGTGAATATAGCCAAACACTTGGACTTTAAACACTTAGTGAATTTCTGTACTCAGATAGGTTAGTAGCACAGCGGAAGAAGCAAGAATAGAGGATGCAGAAATACAGAAAACAAAAACAAACCAACACAACTAGCACGATCGCTAACAAGGAGGGTTTACAAGGTTCAGGGATAACTTGCCCCTACTCCTTGGCGTGCACTTAAGGTGGGCGATCCCTTGATCGTCGGCAGATCAAGCCTCGGTGTTCACCGGATATGAAGCAACCTCCTTCTCGGTGGAGTAACCTCTCCACAGCGTTTCAAACAAGGATATAGATTTAAGCACAATGAAACACAAAGAAAACTCTTACTTAGCAGTTAGCAAGGACAAGAACACAGCAAGCTTATCCCGAGCCCCACCCAGCGACGATCTCACGCAAGGACTACCTCCTTCGTGTCTTCTCACTGTTGGACTCCAAGCCTCTTGTTCCTTCCTCCAAGCACTCACGTAAGAGATGGTTGCTTCTTAGATCTCAATGACTTGCACAAAGAATCAAGAGCACAAGCACACATCAAGTCAAGTGTGGACAACACAAATTCGCAACAAGAACTTCAGCCAACAGCCAATTCTCAAACTCTCGAACCCTGCTTCAACGAAGCCTTCTTGCTCTCTTTTGTTTCTCCACCAAACATCAGATGACACCATCCCTGCAGCTCTCAGCTGCTCACCTACCAACGCCATCTACCACTGAGCTATCCCTGGACTCCCTGAGCTTCCCTCAGCCAAGCTCCAGTCTCAGCTCCAGTCTGCAGCTCGGCCGTTGCAACCTGAGATGGAAAAACGGACAAACTTGCTCCAAGGAAAGGTCTCCATTGACTCTCCTTGAGTGTTTGAATCCTCCCCTGTCACCTGCAGCTTAATCAGACTGTTAGATCAGCATATCACCCAGTAAATCAAGAATCAGAAGTTAAGCGCAGAGAATCGGATGTGGTTAGATGCGATCAGAGCGTCTGACAGTGCAATTTGAATTAAAGTGATCGGTCACCAGATCGATCCAGGACTTGTGGGTCGGTCACCGGACCGATCCACCGCTTTGCTGGGACTCCCAGCTCTCATGGCAACACAAGCCTGATCGGTCACCGGACCGATCAGAGTGAAGCCTGATCGGTCACCAGACCGATCAGAGTGATTCCTGATCGGTCACCCAGACTGATCAGGTCAGATGAACAGTAATCCCAAAAATCAGATCCTAAGTCTCTGATCGGTCACCGGACCGTTCAGGAGCTGATCCAAGGGGGAACTCAACTCACTGTTCACTCCCTGATCGGTCACCAGACCGATCAGGAGTAAGGCAGTGAGGAAGTTGCTTGCTCCCTGATCGGTCACCAGACCGATCAGGAGCCAAACAACAGGGCAGCAGCCTGCTGCCTGATCGGTCACCAGACCGATCAGTCATCGCTGGATAAGTCACCAGACCGATCCATGAAGGAGCAGCGTGCCAACTCCCTGATCGGTCACCAGACTGATCCAAGGACTCCAACCCAGCCCTCCAAGCTAGGGTTTCATCCACCTTAGTCCTCCAAGCTAAGGATTTTTCACCTAACCCTCCAAGTTGAGAATTTGCACCTAACCCTCCAAGTTATGACTTTTCACCTAGCCCTCCAAGCTAGGACTTTTCACCCAACTCTTCCGAATTAGGACTTTCCAAACCTAGCCCTCCAAGCTAGGACCTGACCCTCCAAGCCAGGACTTTTTCACCTAACTCTCCAAGATGGGAATTTGCACCTAACCCTCCAAGTTAGGACTTTTCACCTAGCCCTCCAAGCTAGGACTTTTCACCCAACTCTTCCGAATTAGGACTTTCCAAACCTAGCCCTCCAAGCTAGGACCTGACCCTCCAAGCCAGGACTTTTTCACCTAACTCTCCAAGATGGGAATTTGCACCTAACCCTCCAAGTTAGGACTTTTCACCTAGCCCTCCAAGCTAGGACTTTTCACCCACCTCTTCCGAATTAGGACTTTTCACACACCTAGCCCTCCAAGATAGGATTTTCAACACCTAACCCTCCAGGTTAGGATTTTCCAACACCTAGCCCTCCAAGCTACGATTTTCCATAACATGCCTAATCTCCAATTAGGACTTAACCATCATCAAGATAATCATCAACCTGAACCAAAATCGATGTCAACACCAAAACGACGATCAAGGCCAGACTGCATCAACAATCTCCCCCTTTTTATTGTTTGACAACTCGATTTTAAGTTTAGGGATTCTCAATCAATTTTCTCAACTTTCAGAATCATAGGGGAATCAAGATCCTCCCCCTACAATATAATCATCCTAAACTTAACCAACCAACACTCTCTCCCTTTGTCGAACACTGAAAAGGGGTCTAGAAGGGCTGTTAAGTTTAAACCATACTCCCCCTCAACCCTAGGGGTATCCCAAAACAACAAAGATTTGATTGATTTTTGATAAGCATATGAATACATATGACAAACAGATATAGACATGGCAAAACAAGCATATGTATCATATAAGCATGGCATCATAAGCATGAACATAGCTATGTATTAGATATGCAGATAGTGCAGCATAGCATCAACAATAAGCATATGCAAGGACAATAGACATGCAAGGCAAATCCAAAAAAGTCAAAGCATAAACCATCCAGAAAAATAACAAGATGCAAGACATATGCATCAAAGTCAAAATACGTGTGGCATAAGGCCACAACAGATAAGTCATGGGGCATACAGCCCAAAAGTCACACAACTAAACAATCAAATATACTGATCACAAGGAGAGGCAACGGACATCCAAACTCAACCGTCAGCGGGGGAGGGGGGGGTCGTCATCGCGCATGAGATCATCCATCGTGGCATCAGCAGACCCTGGTGCAGCACTGCCTGAAGGAGCATCCCCTGGAAATGTATGGCGGCGCCACTCTGCATACCAAGTGTGCTGCAATGCCTGGACCCCAGAAACGTCGGTCTCGATCGAGGTCAGCCTGCTATCGATGGATCAGAACTGTGACCTGACCTCCTCGCGATAAATCTCTCGCAGCTGAAAATCATGCTGGAAGGTCTACTCCAGCTCTGAGATCTGCCAGCGCAGATCTGGCTCGGGCTCATCGTCGTAATCCGCAGCAGCATCGACTGGCGCCTAAACCTGTGAACCTCCCCTCGGTAGCTCACCAAGCACCCTACCATCCTTCCAAACCAATGCCTGATCGTGCGCCCGAATAATGATGCTGTTGGTGCCCCGGTTGATTTTGATGTGATCAACTAAGTTAGGTTAGGTCCTGTTGATTTTAATCCCTCTGCTAAGTGTGCAGGAACTTAGGTACGGAGGAAGTCGAGCGTAAGACGTAGCGGACGAGAATAATTATACGGGGAAGTGAGCCGACGGGCTCGGTACAATCCGAGGGACGCGGAAGCTGCGGAAGAGTACGTCGGTGGAGCGAGAAGGACGCGCGCGGTGTCCGAGGAACGAGAAGCTGGGAGGAAGGACGCTCGAGGGGCGAAAGGTCGGAGTCGGGTTCGGGTGAGCCTAATTCCGATTGGTCATAAATCACCCAGAAGATCTACTTACGAACAGTCAACCAAGTTGCCGTTGAATTGGACTTGGATCAAGACGAACACTTGAATTAAAGTCTTTTATAAAAGCTTTTATATTAAAGCTTTTATACTAAAGCTTTTAATTAAAAAGCACGAACACTTCTTTTATAAAAGACTTTATATTAAAGCCTTTAATTAAAGCTTTTATATTTAAAAGCTTTAATATAAAAGCTTTTAAATTAAAGTTTTTTTTAAAAAAACTCTTACCAGCTCCACACGTGGATCAAAAGCCTTGAAGAAGCAAAATGAAAGCTGTTTAATCGGATCGAGAAGCGCACGTGGGTTTGCTTCTTATCAAAGCCTTGAAGAAGCAATGAGCCGATTAAAGAGATTTATTTTTCTTTTAGAGTTTAAAATCTGGTTGAGATAATCTTAGATCTACGATCAAGATGAAACTCAATTTTGTATCAACGGTCAAGATCATATCACTCAACCTATAAGTAGGCTTAGAGATTCAGAGTCAAAAAATTAATTTTCTTTCTGTAATTTCTTTAAGTCTAAGTGTGCTTCAGTTGTAAGGCTTCTCCGCCACAAGGAGATTTTCTGATTGAGCGTTAACCGTCTTGGAAGCAACGACCAAGTTGCAACCAAGTTTTTCTTAAAGACGAGTGCCCTCTTGTTTTATTTCTTAACCGTCTATTCACCCCCCTCTAGCCGGACCAACCCGATCCTACAAGTGGTATCAGAGTCAGGTTGCCGCAGAAGGACTAACCGCCAACTGCAGCAAATCTCAAGAAGATGGTTGGACCAGTGATATACCCGCCTAAGTTTGAGGGGGAGTTCACGGCATGGAAACGGAAGATGCAGGTATTTTTTGTTATTGATTATGAGTTATTAATTATTATGAAAAATGGCTATGCAGCTCCAAAAGATAATGAAGGAAAGATCAAGGATCCTGACTCCTGGAATAAGAAGGAGCAAGTAGACGCAGTTGCTAACGGAAAGGCAGAATTCCATCTGCTGACCGTCCTCCCAGAGCAAGATGTCAACCGGATCGGTAAGTACGAATCGGCGAAGGAACTTTGGGAAAAGTTTCTCGAACTGCACGAAGGCACCTCGGAGGCAAAGCTGGCACAACAAGATGTTCTTCGAAGCCGACTAACAAATCTCCGGATAGAAGATGGAGAATCTGTTGCGAGATTGCATGCTAAGGTAAAAGAACTAATCACAAGCCTCGAAAATCTCGGAGAAACGGTGACCAACCGCGATGCACAAAGGTATGCGCTAAACGCATTTCCGAGAACCCCGGAATGGACCTCGATAATCGACGCATATTATATTTCAAAAGATTTAGAGGTAAGTACGTTAGAACAGTTATTTTCTATTCTAGAACTTCATGAATCTCGTTTTGTAGAAAAGAACAGAAAAGCAGACAACGTCGCACTGAACATAAGGAAGATCCAACTCGACGAAGAATCTTCAACAGACGATGAAGAAACAGCACTAGCGGTAAGAAAGTTGTGTAAATTCATTAATACTAATCGCTCTAAAAAGGTGCAGAGAAAGAAGAAACGCACGATCCGATGTTACAACTGCAACGAGGAGGGACACCTGAAAGATCAGTGCCCCAAACTCAAGAACCAGCCAAAGAAGAAAAAGGCACTAAAAGCTACCTGGGGCGAGACTTCGTCAGATGAATCGGAAGCCGAAGAATTCGTTGGACTTGCACTGATGGCAAGTCACCAAGATGAAGATGAAGAAAGGACCTCGGAAGAAAGTAGCAACGAAGGGGAAATCCCTAACTTCAAAACTGACCCGGTAAGTGAGGTATGCCTACTTCCACCTGCTCGAATTTACTCTATACTAAAATCTATGCTAAAGTCGATGAATAAATTAGAAATAGCAAACTCTAAATTAAAAGAAAAATTAGTCACTCCATGCTCATCTGATCTATCTGACCAACTGAAAATAGAGAATGAAAATTTAAAAAATTTAGTAGAAAAATTGGAAAATGATATTGCATGTTTAAGAACTAAAAAGAATTTTTATCCTGAAAATCTGAATTGGTATGTTAAAAATCACAGGGGTCAACTTAGAAAAGTGACCAAGAACTTTATTCCTCCTAGATTTTTAATTAACCCTGTAGATAGGAACTTATTTTGGGTTCCAAAGTCTATTTTAAGTTGATTATTTTTCTTTCTATTACATATGCGCATAATTATCTGACATTTTTTATTACGAAATTTAGTTTGATTAATTGTTACTAAATAAAAACTGTATCTCTAACTTTTCCAAATGCATAATCTTGTTGTCTATCTACGAAGAATTTTTTTTTCGGATTTTTTTAATACGTTTCGAATTTTCATGATTTTATGTTCAAAATTCGAATCTTAAATATTAAAAATAGAAAACAAAGTTATTTTCTCAGATCTAATTTTTTTTCCATAATTGGACCTATCATCGTTGTATACAAAATATTTCAAATTTTTTAATTGATATTTCGATTTTCTGTAAATATTTTACTAAAATCAGATTTTTATTTTTTAAAAAAAAAATTTAGTGAAATTTATATTTTCCCTTCCCTATTTTTTTTGTCCCATTTTGCTGTGATCAAAGGGGGAGAGTAGTTTATGTTCAGGGGGAGGTTATGTATATGATTGCAAAATTTTTTTTATGCTTAATACTGTTACAATATTTTTTTTGTTTGTTGTTTATCCCTAACTAAACTTGGGTTGATGCACATCAAAAAGGGAGAGATTGTTGGTGCCCCGGTTGATTTTGATGTGATCAACTAAGTTAGGTTAGATCCTGTTGGTTTTAATCCCTCTGCTAAGTGTGCAGGAACTTAGGTACGGAGGAAGTCGAGCGTAAGACGTAGCGGACGAGAAGGATTGTGCGGGGAAGTGAGCCGACGGGCTTGGTACAATCCGAGGGACGCGGAAGCTGCGGAAGAGTACGTCGGTGGAGCGAGAAGGACGCGCGCGGTGTCCGAGGAACGAGAAGCTGGGAGGAAGGACGCTCGAGGGGCGAAAGGTCGGAGTCGGGTTCGGGTGAGCCTAATTCCGATTGGTCAGAAATCACCCAGAAGATCTACTTACGAACAGTCAACCAAGTTGCCGTTGACTTGGACTTGGATCAAGACGAACACTTGAATTAAAGTCTTTTATAAAAACTTTTATATTAAAGCTTGTATACTAAAGCTTTTAATTAAAAAGCACGAACACTTCTTTTATAAAAGACTTTATATTAAAGACTTTAATTAAAGCTTTTATATTTAAAAGCTTTAATATAAAAGCTTTTAAATTAAAGTTTTTTTTAAAAAAACTCTTACCAGCTCCACACGTGGATCAAAAGCCTTGAAGAAGCAAAATGAAAGCTGTTTAATCGGATCGAGAAGCGCACGTGGGTTTGCTTCTTATCAAAGCCTTGAAGAAGCAATGAGTCGATTAAAGAGATTTATTTTTCTTTTAGAGTTTAAAATCTGGTTGAGATAATCTTAGATCTACGATCAAGATGAAACTCAATTTTGTATCAACGGTCAAGATCATATCACTCAACCTATAAGTAGGCTTAGAGATTCAGAGTCAAAAAATTAATTTTCTTTCTGTAATTTCTTTAAGTCTAAGTGTGCTTCAGTTGTAAGGCTTCTCCGCCACAAGGAGATTTTCTAATTGAGCGTTAACCGTCTTGGAAGCAACGACCAAGTTGCAACCAAGTTTTTCTTAAAGATGAGTGCCCTCTTGTTTTATTTCTTAACCGTCTATTCACCCCCCTCTAGCCGAACCAACCCGATCCTACAGATGCCAGACTTGGCAAATGCCCGTCGACCAAGTCTACAGTCTTGTTTCACCATGGGCATGGTCCTGCCCTTGGTGACATCAACACCTACCGACATAAGCCAATCGGTGATGACATGACCAAATGGCATATAGACCGTGCGACGACTCGGCTCGCGATTGGATAAAATAAACTTGAAGATGCTCTCCATGATATCGAAGTCCAAACGGCGGTGCATGTCGTAGAGCATCAGGCAGTGATAGGGTCGAATCTCAGATAGGGGCTTAGAAGTGATTGGTAGGATACAATTTGTGATAATCTTGAATAAGATGTAACTGGTAGGAGAGAGACGAAGTGCCGCAAAGGTAGGAAAATCAGTGCCCAGCTCATCGAGACCGTCTGGGCAGGGATGACCGAAGAAATATTGATGAATACCATCGGGAGTAGCATCCGCAAAGGGTGCCAATAAAGGGTCAAGAAGCTCAGGGTAGATCGAATACAAGTTTGGTGATCGTCGACCACCCAGATACTCAGCTAAAATTTCATAAGAAAAATCAAGGTTCCTCTTGGCGACTCGAGTGGTGAACTCGAAGCCTCCTTGAGGTCCCTGCTGAAGATTGTTATAGAACTCTGAGACTAGGTCATGATTGATAGTTCTCTCTAAAGAGAGGAGAAAACCAAGATTATAAAAAGTGACAATCTCCATGACTGATGGACAATACTCAGTCAGAAAAGGAACGTCAATGGATCGGCAGGGAAGTAACTTGAAGGTGAGAGATTAAAATGCATGTTCACATGCAGCATTAGGAAAACAAGAACTTGAAGAAGGCTGAGGCCTTCTGGAGGGCGCAGATGAAGAAGGGGCTTTCCCCTTTGCGCTGCCCTCTATGGGTTCCTTTCCCTTTGAAGATTTTCTAAAGAATTGAATTGATTGAATTGATCATACACATAGTTTGAATCAATTTGGCAATGTTGACACGAACATAGGTTGAATCAAAAATTCAAGAGTTGATCATACAAAGAGTAATCATTAGGTAGACATTAGGTCAACAAGGAGGACAAAAATGAGGTGAAAGATAGATTTGAACATAATCATATGGTGAAGCATGGGAAGAAAAGTCACGGCCAACACAAGAAGATCACGACACAACACAAAACATGTGTAGGACCGGTGCCGTCGATAGAGGGGGGTGAATATCGATCGTGAAAATCTTCGAGTGAACTTCGTTCGTAAAACTACTCAGATCGTTAGTGCAGCGGAAAATAAAAACAAAAAGAACTCAGGTACACAGCAGATTTTTACTTGGTTCCCGACCCCCCAGGGTCAGTACATCCAAGGCCTATGCACGGGAACGCCCGTCCACTATTGGTCTCCTTCCCAGACTTTCCGGAGGCGGAGAAACCTGACTTACAGTGCAAGATTACAATCAATAATATAGAAATTTAAGTACGGTAATTAACTAAATGCAAACCAACAAGACAAGGATGAAGCTCGGCCAATCTGGACCTCCGAAGTGTCGCGCACTTCCTCCTGGAGCCTCCCGGTCGTAGAGCTTCATTTCTAGTGCGTTGCCGTCGGTCAGAATGCTTGGAATGGTTCTTGGAATTCGTGTCTGAAGCGGAGGGGTCGAAGCCCCTTATATAGGCCTCCTGGGGGCGCCCCGGACGCTGGGGGCGCCCCGGAAGACTCGGTCAACCCTTATCCTTGCGCCTACTTCGCCGTAGGTGATAAGTTCTTTGACCAGGGCGCCCCGAACATCCCGGGCGTCCTCTTGAGCGCTTATCCTGTGCTTCGGACTCGCAGCAGTGAAGGCTGGTCTCTTAGCTCTGTCTAGGGGCGCCCCCAACACTGGGGGCGCCCTGGTGCATGGGGGCGCCCCCAACACTGGGGGCGCCCTGGTGCATGGGGGCGCCCCCAACACTGGGGGCGCCCTGGTGCATGGGGGCGCCCCAACACTGGGGGCGCCCCCAACACTGGGGCACCCTGCATTAATACTGCAAGGCTAGTTCTTCTGCTTGCTTTGTCTCCGGTTCTTGTTACCTGCAAGATACACAAACACAAAGCATATATGCATATAATATTAAGCTTAAGGACTTGGTTCGGACTTCGGATTTGCACGAAACCCTAGGTCGAACCGGCACGAGTTCCTATCCCCGAGAACTCACCCTTCACCTACTCCTTTCAGGAAACGGTTGCCACCCAGCCCTTCGGGTGGACTTTTGCTTAGCTTCCGATACTTCCGGACCTCGAGACGCCCAAACCCTGACCCGTCTTTACTCCTGTCCTTAGTCATCGCTCAGCTAAGTTGCTCAGTCCCTTGGACCAAGTCTTCATTCCCTAGCAGTCCTTCGTCAGGTGCCTAGCAGCCCTTCGCTAGGTCTTTGTTACCAAGCGGTCCTTCGCCTGGTGCCTAGCAATCCTTCGCTAGGTCTTCTATGCCTAGCAGCCCTTCGCTAGGTGCCTAGCAGCCCTTCGCTAGGTCTTCTATGCCTAGTAGTCCTTCACTAGGTGCCTAGCAGCCCTTCGCTAGGTCTTAGGGTTACGATACCTAGCAGCCCTTCGCTAGGTGCCTAACAGCCCTTTGTTAGGTCTTAGAGTTTCAATACCTAGCAGTCCTTCGCTAGGTGCCTAGCAGCCCTTCGCTAGGTCTTTAGGGTTCCGATGCCTACATTAACTAGGACTTTTCTTCAACTTAGGTTACTTCTTTCTTACTCCCCTTTGTCTGTTCAATGTATCACTGACTTAAGTGTATTGTCAAACATTAAAACACTTAAAGAGGAACATCATTGATGCAACTTGCACCAACAACATGGTTAGCGTTAAAGCATAATCAATGAACTGATTTGAAGGGAAAACTGAGACAAAACTTACTTAGGTGTCATTGGTGAGGTTCTTGAAATCTGAAAGGAAGAAAGACTTGCGCAGGAGAAACCTTCGGAGCAAGAGAGATCGCAAAGCCCCTCAGCAAGAGAGAACGTTGCAGGACGCAGGAAGAAGACAGAGCTCAGAAGAACCCTCTTGGAACCGCACGCGCACACTCACGAGAGGAAGACGAGGGCACTGGGGAAACTCTCGCACGAAGTGAAAGTCGCGCAAGTGGGAGTTTTTCGGCGCTAGGGTTCGACAATGAGAGGTTTTGGAGGATTTAATTGGTTGGTGGATCGGTCCACCAACCAGATTTTAATGCGCCTGAACGGATCACCGTTCGATCTGATGGCGCCCAGACCGATCAGGCTCTGGCCTAATCGGATTGGCCTGATCCTGATCGGTCGGGTGACCGATCAGGCAGGCTCCTGATCGATCGGCTGATCGATCAGGAAGCGATCAGTAGCATCGGGAGGCTTACTGTGAACCCCTGATCGGTCTGTGGACCGATCCCAGCAGGGTGCCAGATCGGTCCGGAGACCGATCCAGGCAAGCACAGAAGGTTTGGACAAAAATTTCGCCAAGTCACTGCTACCCCTCTGATCGGTCTATAGACCGATCACCACAGGAGAGAGCCAGATCGGTCCAGTGACCGATCAGCCCTATGCCTGATCGGTCCGGTGACCGATCAGGGTTCCTGAAACTTTCAGATACGATCTGAAACTTTCAGTTTCAGATTGTTACATGATTTCCAAAGGGATTTGGTGAAGGATATCGATCTTGGAAGCCTTCCCTCGTCTATAACTGATCCCCAAACAAGGATCAAAGGTCCTTAGGGTTTGAACAAGTCACTTTGCTCCACCAAAGTGGAGTCAAACTCAAACAACAATCATTCAAACAATTTGTGCCAATTTCAAGTTTCCAATCAAGTTTCCTTGATTGAAATGTCCAAGTATGATCATGGAGCCAAATACACATGTGTTATGCATTGGTTTTCCCCATACTTGGTCACCGAAGTGATTATTATCTCGTCAACTTAATTTCTCAAGGGATGCATTGACATTTTGAGAAATCGAGTTGATCCTAGCATCTCACCCCATTTCTAGCAAACAAAAATGTTTTGGTAAACCTTATAGTTTGTGTGAGATATCCCCAAAGTTACCCAATTGTTTCCCAACAATTTGAAATTATCATGAAGGGTTTTAAATGCATTTTGAAATTCAAGAGGCACGACACATTCCCAACTCCCTTCTTAGAAAACTAAATTCATTTTCGGGGAGTGGATTAGTAAAAATGTCAGCTAGGTTTGATTTGGGCTCTACATGTGAGAGTACAATATCTCCCCTAGCAACATGATCCCTAATGAAGTGGTGACGCACTTCAATATGCTTGGTCCTAGAATGGTGAACTGGATTTTTGGTTAGATTAATTGTGCTAATGTTGTCACACAACACTTGCACACTTTTGTAACTCAATCAATAGTCCTCCAAAGTGTGAATCATCCACAACAATTGTGATACGCTCTCTCCCATGGCGATATATTCTGCCTCGGTCGTGGAGAGAGCAACACAATGTAGCTTCCGACTTGACCAACTAACAAGAGATGATCCTAGAAACTGGCAGCCCCCACTTATGCTTTTCCAATCCAACTTACATCCAGCGTAGTCGGAATCGGTATAACCAATTAAATCAAAAGATTCTGTCCGGGGGTACCAAAGACCGACTCCTATCGTGCCTTTAAGATATCTCAAAATTCACTTAACAACGATTAAATGAGATTCCTTGGCACAGACTTGATACCTAGCACACATACCCACAGCGAAAAGAATATCAGGTCGACTAGCTGTGAGGTATAGCAAACTACCTATCATGCTCCGATATTGAGTCAAATCAATGGGTTTACCACTCTCATCATTGTCTAATCTTGTGTTTGTAGCCATGGGAGTAATTACCTCTTTTGAATCACTCATATTGAATTTACGGAGCATTTCTTGTGTGTATTTCGATTGGTGCACATGGATACCATCGCGAGTTTGCTTGATTTCAAGTCCAAGGAAGAAAGTCAACTCTCCCACTAGACTCATTTCAAATTCACTTTCCATGTGTCCAATGAATTCATTTAAATAGCCCTTGTTATTTGAGCCACAAATTATGTCATCGACATATACTTGGGCTACAAAAATATTGTCACCATCTCTTCGTAGAAATAGTGTAGGGTCTATTTGACCTCTAACGAAGCCCTTCTCTATTAGGAATGTCGACAACCGCTCGTACCAAGCTCGGGATGCTTGTTTAAGGCCATAAAGTGCCTTTTAAGCTTAAATACGTGATTTGGGAATTCGGTACTCTCAAACCCCGGAGGTTGTTCGACATAGACCTCTTCCCTAATTAAACCATTTAGAAAAGCTGATTTGACGTCCATTTGATATAATTTGAAACCACGATGTGCTGCAAATGCTAGCATCAATCGGATGACTCTAATCGTGCTACGGGAGCATAAGTCTCATCATAATCAAGGCCTTCAACTTGACTATAGCCCTTGGCTACTAAGCGTGCCTTGTTTCTAATGATTTCTCCATTATGATTTAATTTATTCTTGAAGACCCATTTGGTTCCAATGATGGTGGTCTTTTTAGGTCTAGGGACTAAGTCCCAAACTTGACTCCTTTCGAATTGACCTAGTTCATCTTGCATTGCAATGATCCAATCGGGATCATTTAATGCTTCATCAATTTTTCTAGGTTCAATTTCGGAAATTAAAGCAACTTCATTAGCCTCATTTCTAAAGAATGATCTAGTCCTGACCCCATGGTGGATGTCTCCAACAATTTGGTCTTGGGGATGGCTAGAGGCTAATCTAGTTTGCCTTAGTGTTGGTGGTGCTTCTTGAATGGTTTCACTAAACACAATTCCAGCCTCAGGATCCGGCTGATCTATGGATTGTCTAGGCTCACCGTCATCGGATTCATCACCATCAACAACATTTGGACTCTCATTCAAACCTAGTCTCCTAAGTTCGAATTGGACTTCATCTTTTGGTTGACCATTGACTTTTGGAATTTCTTCAAAGACAACATCAGAAGACTCTTCAACTAATCTAGACTTCTTATTGTAGACTCGGTAGACTTTGCTAACGAGGGAATACCCGACTAGTATCCCTTCATCAGCCTTTGCCGTGAACTTTCCAAGATAGTCCTTGGTGTTTAGGATGAACACCTTACAACCAAACATCCGAAGGTGTTTAACCGTAGATGGTTTCCCAAACCAAAGCTCATGGGGAGTCTTTCCTAAAAACCTATGAATGAGGACCCGATTTTGCACATAGCAAGCTGTATTTACAGCTTCGACCCATAAGTAACTCGGGAGTGAGTACTCATTAAGCATGCTTCGTGCAGCCTCTTGTAGAACATGGTTCTTCCTCTCTACAATACCATTTTGTTGTGATGTTCTAGGAGTAGAGAACTCATGTCTATAACCCCTATCTTGACAAAATTTCAAAAATCGTTGGTTTTGAAATTTTCCTCCATGATCACTTCTAATTGTCTTAATGGTCGATGATTTTTCATTTTCAACTCTTCTACAAAAGAAAATGAAAACATCTAAGGTTTGATCCTTATATTTTAAAAAGTAAGTCCATGTATATCTAGTGAAATCATCAATGATCACAAAATAATATCTACTACCATTCAATGATATGATAGTACTACAATCAAATAAATCCATGTGAAGTAAATCTAAAACTGTAGAAGTACTTACAACGTTTTTACCTTTATGTGCAGATTTCGTTTGCTTACCCATTTGACATGCATCACAAAGTTTATCTTTTTCGTACTTGATGCTTGGTAAGCCACGAACTAACCCCTTGTTGGCCAACTTCCGGATGTTCTTCATGTTCACATGTGCAAGTCTCCGGTGCCAAAGGGTGGACTCTTCCACTTTTGACATGAAACACTTAGCAGAAACATTAGTAGTACTTTTAAATGAAACTTGATAAATGTTGTCTACTCTTGTTCCTACTAGTACCATGTCCAAGGTGTCATGTTGTTGACGGACCCAAAATAGACTGTCACGAATGTGGGTCATACAAATTTATATATATATAAAATGCTGGAGACTTTTTGCAATCAAAAATATGAAAACGTAGTAAAGGGGCCACAGGTCGTATTTTTCCTCGGGACTAGTTGAGAGTTTGTTTAATTCGAGCTTGTATTTAAGTGTCGTTTGATTTTTGGGTTTCAAATAAATATTTGGGTTTCGGTTTGCAATCGGAAATGAAATCGCAATGAAAAAGTAAAGAACCTTAAACTAATGAACTAAACAATGAAATGGCAACTAATGAACTCCCTTTGGGAGACTTAATCAACCAATGCAACTTAACCACCTTAGAAGAACAAATCTGAACTCAATTGCAATATACACTACAGATTGAATTTAACTTCAGGAATTGTCTTTAAAAACCGAAACTCCCCTTAACACAATTGTAGCAATGAATAAAAGGAGAACTTGATACGCAAGGTTACAAACTTATATGCCAAATTCAGATATGGAATGCCAAGCTAATGCTGCAATTCAGCAATAAAACCAATCGACCAAGCTTGGAAACAAAACTATCAGTGAACATGACCTACTGAAATAAATGAAGCACTGCCGCAATCAAACAAGGGGCTGATCAGTTCAGTAATGTTCTTGATGCAGAAATGAGTTGCAAGAGTGCAGGATTGAAGTTCGAACCTCCAGAATTCGAATGCAGAAACAAATGGATGCAAGGTCAAACAAAATCACTGAATTCAATTGCAAAGGAATTCTAATGTAGAGCTAACCTGGCACAAAACAGTGCCAAACATGTTTGATACGCAGAGGAAAATGCTTGTGTCCAAAAACTGCTACTTTTGTACCAAGGGCTAGTGCTAACTATTCAGAAACTGCATTGAATGATGCAGCTTGGAAGGAAAACTTTAGTGAAACAATTCACAGGATCAGATGAAGAAATTCAATCCTAAAACTGCTCAATTCAAATTCAATCCGAAGACAGCAATGGACAGGCATGAATGCAGAAATACAGATACGTGGACTGCAAAATTTCAGATTCAATTCAGGATTATAGCAGCAATTTGAATGTAAGAATCGAACACGACAATTGAATTTAGATGCAATAAAACTCCAATGCGAAGCTCAGCTGATACAACTAACAGAGATTGAGTTAACTAGCAGAAATAGCAAGCATGAGAAGTGCAGAAATTAAGAGTCGATCAAATGCATGGAGCACAAACAGAACATCCAAATTCAGGGGCACGTATCTAAAGTTCATGTAGAATTTAACAGCACCAATGTATGCTTGACACTTGAAATCAGAAACTACAACTAAGCATGCAGAAATCCCCAGGATACGAAAGCTGAATCTGAAACAGCTTGTGCAGGAAATGAAGATGCAGAATTGAATGGTGCAGAATTTGCAAAATTTACAGAAATGAGATCGGCTCAAATAAGCTGATATGCAATGCAGAAATTAATACTAGATTCTTTGTGAATGAACTAGCTTCAAGCTAAATTCAGAGGGAAGAAAAGCTAAATTACTTGATACAAAATTCGGCACTGAAAACCAGAGTTGATGCGCAAGACAAAGAAATTCCAAACTGATACACCAAACCAGGGTCTGAACGCAGGATTACTAAGCTAAATAGAAACTCAGAAACGAAGCTAAAAGTGAACCAAATTTAGATCAACTAATTTAACACACTAAATGTGAGATAACTGAAAAATTCCGAAACTAGAAATGAATTGGCAGAAACGGGCTGATACGCACAATGAAATGGCACGCAAGGATTTAAACAAGAAACCAAACTGAATTCAACCACAATTGTTAACTAACAACCGAACTAGCTAATTAACTGGCATAATTGAAACTAATTAAAGCAGTAACAATTCCTACAACGAAACTTAACAAATCTGAAGTTCAGAAACAGTAAGGAACAAGGCAGAAACTGAAATTACAGCTACTACAATAAAAATTTACTAAGCAAACTAATTCTCAATCACTCCCTTAGCTCAAGTGCTCCTTGTTCGTCACGCAAGGGTGAGCCTCGAACCCGCAAGCTCAGCAAATCAGTGGAAAATCTGTCTCTGCGATCAAATCCATTCAAACCATGCTCAAACTAAAAACAACAATCGATTTCTTCAACCTCGCTGTGGTGGATTGCGACGATGATTTGGGAACGCTCCGAGCCTTCCAGGGAACCCCTCCAGCTAGCTCGGATGCAATGAAGATGGTGCACAACTGAGATTGATGAAATCAAATGATAGAGCTTCTGAAACCTCACGAAACTCTGTCTTGGGCAAAATTCAAGCTGGAAACTTCTCAGCGAGCTCTCCCCACTGACCTAACACTTGTTCTAATGAAGAATTTGAGGGGTCGCGCCCCTTGGATGAAGAACCACTGAAGAACTCGATGAACAAACGAAGAAGACAAAGAAACGGCGGAGACGCGATGAGGAAGGAAGGCTGGGTGAAGTTTGATTAAATACTTATCAATGGACGTCCCAGATTGATCGGAGGAAATCCAACGGCTGATCTTGCTCTGATTTGAGCCAAACTTTGAGGATGTTGATTAGGGGTCAAGATCTGCCTTTTGGTAGCTTGGATCCTCCAGATTTGTAACGAAAGGTCCAGATCAACCTAATCTTTGAATGGACGATCTAGAGCCCTCCGAGCTTGATCCAACGGTTGAATGAGCTCTGATTGGGATGAAACCTTCAGATCTTGATCAGAGTGCTTGATCAACCCTAACCCTAGCTCGGATTGCTTCAGATGGTCCCGGATGGCTCAGATCTAGCCGCTCTTGAATCGGACGGCCCAGATTTAATCCTAATCTTGATACTCGATCCGGGTCACTTCCGACTCAAGTTTGACCCAATATGCCCTAGGTCCATGAACCTTTCATGCCTACAAAAAATAGATCAATTTAGTGGTCAAATAATCCAAATATGTGTAAATTTGCAATTAAGTCCAAAATAAGAGTAAGTTCTAAAACCTAGGACAATTTCACAATTAAGCAATAAAAACATAGGTCAAACATGGATTTTAGCAATTAAAATAATCAACAAAAATGGTATCTATCAGTTGTCTAACTAGACATTGACTTGGATGAAAATCAATTGTGTAACCCGTGTCACACAATTGACTGACACTTAGGAGATTAAATTTCATCCCCTTGACTAGAAGGACATTTGAAATTCTAAGACATTTGGATATTTGAATGTCTCCTATTCCTATGACCTTAAGACTACCATTATTACCAAATGAAACATTACCTCTACTTTTCTTGTGAAGTGTGGTAAACAATGATCTATCCCCGGTCATGTGTTTGGAGCATCCACTATCAACGAACCAAGTTGATAGATGCTCCCCCTCAATCATAACATACACAATTCGAAAAATAGAAGTTTTAGGTACCCAAACCTTGGGACCTAAAGCATCAACTAAACAAGACTTAGGCACCCATGCCTTGACAACTTTCTTTTGAACCTTGGGTGTCCTAGATTGTCTCATATCAGTCCTACACATCAAGGACACGAATGAAGGTTCTTTGGGTCGATAACCAATACCGGCCCTATTGTAGACTGCCCTTTGGGCATTCAAGATCATGTCTAGGGTCTTAGAGCTAGTTGAGAACTTCTCAAGAATATTCTTGAGTCTCTCAACTTCACTCTTTAATGATTTGTTTTCTTCTACTAAAGATTCATCATGCAAATTGTCTATATCCTCAACCCTAGAGGATTTCAATTGGCCAATCTCAAGTTTTAATGATTTGATCTCATCCTCTAACAATTCAACATACAAATCATCAATGTTATCATCCCTAGATAATTTCAATTAATCAATTTCTAATTGCAATGCTTTAACCTTATTTTTTGACTTCTTAAGCATACTAGTTAAACATGCAATTGCTCTATAACACTTTTCAAGTTCGGGAGAAGTTACCTCTTCATCATCCGAAGATGATGAAGCCGCGTTTGATGAGTTGGAAGATTCATCACTACTCTCTTGATCTCCCAATGCCATGAGTGTCACATGCCTTGTGCTCTTCTCCTCCTTCTCTTCATCGGATGAGCTTGAGGATGACTCATCCCAAGTGGCCTTCAAGGCCTTCTTCTTCTTCTTGAATTTTTCTTCTTTCTTTTTGGATTTCTCCTCCTTCTTCTTTATTTTTGGGCATTCATTCTTGAAATGCCCTTTCCTACCACACTCAAAGCAAGAGACATTAGTCTTATCAAGTTTACCTTCACTAGAGTTACTGTTGGGACCGGGTGCATGTTGACATGGATGCGGGTTCGTAATTTTAAAATTTATTACGTGCAGCGGAAGATTTAGCATAAATAATTTCCCAAATTATTTAACCACACATCTAAGCATGCAACCTTATATTGTGTAGACATGATCATATATTAAAATTTTGCAGAAAGTAAACTAATTTACTTAATACCTCGCGTAACTCGAAGGAAGGGACGAGATCCAACCGCAAGCGTCCCTTGGAAGCTCCGCCTCTATTCGCGTCCACGCCGAGTTTTCTTCGGGATGACTTCGCAAAGCCATGAGTTTCGTGCCGACAAGAACTACTAGATTCTCCAAAAGCACGACAAGAATACCAAGAGAGAGATGGGAAGACTAACCACCAAACGAAGAACGGAATCAAGATTCCGGGAGGAAGGAAGGAGTTGCGCCCGCTTCTTCTTCTTCTTCGGCAGCTGCTTGGTGGATGAAGCTCACGGCAACAAAGGGGTCCTCCTTTTAGGGTCGGCGGCACTAGAGGAGGGAGAGGGAGAAAAGGAGAGAGAGAGAGGGCTTATTTCTAGATCTCTTAGATTAATCTCCAAGCCTTGCCTTGGTTCCTTTATATAGTAGTCTCTCAATCGCCAAGTCTCCTTTTTATGGAATAAATTTTCATAAGAAATTTATCATATAAATTTTTCTATGAATTATTCCATCATGCCAAGTTTTATCATAATTTAATTTATGATAAAAACAACCATGTCTCCCTTTTCTTATGGAAAGAAATTTTTTTATATAAATTTCTTTATCATGGTAAATCAATCCATTATTGATTTTATAAAATAAAATAAATCAATCCATGGTTCATTTTAATTTCCATGAAAAATAAATCTTTTTATATAAATTTCTTTATATAAATTTATTTATATAAATTTCTTTATCCATAATTTTATAAAACAAACCACGCTCGGTTTATTTTATAATTTGAACCAAAAATTTGATTTTCCCCTTTTGTTGTGGCCGGCCAAACAAAGAGGGTGGGGACCCTCTTTGGCCGGCCAAACCCAAGCCAAAATCATACGAATTAAACTCATTTAATTCGTCCAATAAGTCTTCAAAAGGCTTAGCAATTTTATGCTTCCGATGCGTCTCTGAAAAATTCAGATTCGACTTATCTCTCTTGATCGGAAAATCCAATTTTCAACTCGTTTTAAATCCCTCGGATCACTCGTAGTGTGTGTGACTAAATAGGCTTTCGATTTATGTTGGCCGTCTATAATCAACCAATTATAGAACGATCATGAGTGATACCTAGTAGTACATCATGATCCCCAATTAATCGAAAGATCAACGGTTGACCTCAGAAATAATTCTGAAACCCTTCAGCAGCTTTAATGAATCGTGCCTCATTCCCTTCACCATCTTATACCCACTTGGTTCAGGACACGGTCTATGTGTGTCAGTCCCCACTAGGATGACTACGTCACACCTAGCCCAAGTAATGTCTTTCTCGTCCAACGGATTCTAATTACTCTCAAGTTTCTGAGAGATTCATACTCGGAACATGTGATGCTCTGGCCAGAGGCTTCGAATAACAATCCGACGATAGGCCTTGGGTATATATCTCCTCACAAGGAGTGGTGAATCCTTTGTAGGCTGTTCAAACATCTTCGGGCACTTCGGCTTATACCCAATCATCCTGGGTCCACACCTCCTTGGAGATGCTTGCTTAAGATGTCAAAGTATAAGTCTTCATGACCAAGATAACTTGAACACCGCAAGTCAAAGGAACATCGCACTTAAGCTGCAGTAAGAACTTCACTGACATGTCTATATGTGGACTACCATATGAAGTTTTACAGCCAGTCACTCCAATGAACTAGTTCCCTTAACTAGCATTCATGTTTATCTCCGGACATCCCAATGTCACCAGCCAGTGAGAATCAGCTGATTAGAGAATAACCCATGCTAGTCTCAACAGAATTGATAGTGTCCGTATTTATCAATTCATCGACTAGGGACAATTTCAATACATCACAATTGCACATGTAGAGATAATCACTAGTTGTGAATTCATCACAAATTCTCTCATGCTGTGAATTGTATTACGGACATTCAGTATATGAGTTTAAGATCTCAATCAAATACACAAACATGTATACTCAAATAGTGAATATTCATTTATTAAAGTAAATGATTACAATCATAAGGAGATTGCCTTAGAACACTTCTCTCATATTACTAACAGTTACCTCTACTCTTGAAGCGTCGACCCCTTCTCATCATCCTTCTCACAAAGTTTGTCATCTCGGAGGATGAGGAGCCGCTGCCATCTTCTTCGGAATCGGACTCGGATTCAGAAGAGGATGAAGATGAAGAGACCTCCTTCTCCTTCTCCTTCTTCTTCTTGTTGGATCGGTCCCTTGCAACTAAGGCAATCCCCTTCTCCTTGGGGCCTTTATTAGCCATTTCATGCAATTCCATTTCACAAAACAAATCATCTAACTTAACAATGGATAAATCCTTGGATACTTTGTAGGCATCCACCATGGATGACCACAAAGCATTCCTTGGAAATGCTTTTAGTACATACCTCACAAGGTCGCGATTCTCGACCTTTTCATCAATCGAATGAAGCCCATTGAGGACTTCCTTGAACCGGCTATGGAGCTCACTTACCGTTTCATTCTCCTTCATGGAGAGATTTTGGAGTTGATTGAGGAACAAGTCCCTCTTGGCGATTCTTGAATCTCGAGTGCCCTCGTGAAGTTCGATGAGCTTGTTCCACAAGTCCTTTGCACTTGTGAAAGGACCAACCTTGATGAGTTGGTCTTTGTTCATGCCGCATTGTAGAGTGACGACCGCCTTCACGTCGGCTTCACTCTTCCGAGTTTGTTCGGCTGTCCACCGTCATGATTCGGGTTCTTTGCCTTCATCATCCTTAGGAGGGGTGAATCCCTCCTTCATCGCGAACCAAGTGTTGATGTCCATCTTTAAGTAATATTCCATCTTCGATCTCCAATATTGGAAATCAGCACCATCGAAGAATGGAGGTCGGGTGGTGGAGAAGCCTTCCCTCAATGCCATGGATGTAGCTCTCGGTTGTTAATCCGCAAGAACAGAGCCCCAAGCTCTGATACCACTTGTTGGAACCAGGATGGCTAGAGAGGGGGGGTGAATATAGCCAAACACTTGGACTTTAAACACTTAGTGAATTTCTGCACTTAGATTGGTTAGTAGCACAGCGGAAGAAGCAAGAACAGAGGATGCAGAAATACAGAAAACAAAAATAAACCAACACAACTAGCACGATCGCTAACAAGGAGGGTTTACAAGGTTCGGGGATAACTTGCCCCTACTCCTTGGCGTGCCCTTAAGGTGGGCGATCCCTTGATCGTCGGCAGATCAAGCCCCGGTGTTCACCGGATATGAAGCAACCTCCTTCTCGGTGGAGTAACCTCTCCACAGCATTTCAAACAAGGATATAGATTTAAGCACAATGAAACACAAAGAAAACTCTTACTTAGCACTTAGCAAGGACAAGAACACAGCAAGCTTATCCCGAGCTCCACCCAGTGACGATCTCACGCAAGGACTCCCTCCTTCGTGTCTTCTCACTGTTGGACTCCAAGCCTCTTGTTCCTTCCTCCAAGCACTCACGTAAGAGATGGTTGCTCCTTAGATCTCAATGAATTGCATAAAGAATCAAGAGCACAAGCACACAGCAAGTCAAGTGTGGAGAACACAAATTCGCAGCAAGAACTTCAGCCAACAGCCAATTCTCAAACTCTCGAACTCTTGAACCCTGCTTCAACGAAGCCTTCTTGCTCTCTTTTGTTTCTCCACCAAGCATCAGATGCCACCATCCCTGCAGCTCTCAGCTGCTCACCTACCAACGCCAGATACCACTGAGCTATCCCTGGACTCCCTGAGCTTCCCTCAGCCAAGCTCCAGTCTCAGCTCCACTCTGCAGCTCGGCCGTTGCAACCTGAGATGGTAAAACGGACAAACTTGCTCCAAGGAAAGGTCTCCATTGACTCTCCTTGAGTGTTTGAATCCTCCCCTGTCACCTGCAGCTTAATCAGACTGTTAGATCAGCATATCACCCAGTAAATTAAGAATCAGAAGTTAAGCGTAGAGAATCGGATGTGGTCAGATGCGATCAGAACGTCTGACAGTGCAATTTGAATTAAAGTGATCGGTCACTAGACCGATCCAGGACTTGTGGGTCGGTCACCGGACCGATCCACCGCTTTGCTGGGACTCCCAGCTCTCGCGGCAACACAAGCTTGATCGGTCACCGGACCGATCAGAGTGAAGCCTGATCGGTCACCAGACCGATCAGAGTGATTCCTGATCGGTCACCCAGACTGATCAGGTTAGATGAACAGTAATCCCGGAAATCAGATCCTAAGTCTCTGATCGGTCACCGGACCGTTCAGGAGCTGATCCAAGGGGGAACTCAACTCACTGTTCACTCCCTGATCGGTCACCAGACCGATCAGGAGTAAGGCAGTGAGGAAGTTGCTTGCTCCCTGATCGGTCACCAGACCGATCAGGAGCCAAACAACAGGGCAACAGCCTGCTGCCTGATCGGTCACCAGACCGATCAGTCATCGCTGGATCGGTCACCAGACCGATCCACGAAGGAGCAGCGTGCCAACTCCCTGATCGGTCACCAGACCGATCCAAGGACTCCAACCCAGCCCTCCAAGCTAGGGTTTCATCCACCTTAGCCCTCCATGCTAAGGATTTTTCACCTAACCCTCCAAGTTGGGAATTTGCACCTAACCCTCCAAGTTAGGACTTTTCACCTAACCCTCCAAGCTAGGACTTTTTACCCAACTCTTCCGGATTAGGACTTTCCAAACCTAGCCCTCCAAGCTAGGACCTGACCCTCCAAGCCAGGACTTTTTCACCTAACTCTTCAAGATGGGAATTTGCACCTAACCCTCCAAGTTAGGACTTTTCACCTAGCCCTCCAAGCTAGGACTTTTCACCCACCTCTTTCGAATTAGGACTTTTCACACACCTAGCCCTCTAAGCTAGGATTTTCAACACCTAACCCTCCAGGTTAGGATTTTCCAACACCTTGCCCTCCAAGCTAGGATTTTCCATAACATGCCTAATCTCCAATTAGGACTTAACCATCATCAAGATAATCATCAACCTGAACTAAAATCAGTGTTAACACCAAAACAACAATCAGGGCCAGACTGCATCAACAACAGACACTTGTTCTTCATGCATTGGTTCTTGAGGTTGTTGAGTTTGTTCTTCTGGGAGTTGACTGACAATGTCTTGTTGTTCTTGTATTGCATCTTGATCACTAACAGGAATAATATCCTGATCGTTATCAGAAGCAATGATGGGAATATAAACCATTTCCTCTTGAAGAGTAGTAGGAATACATTCCTCCTCCTCCTCAAAGACAATGTCAGATACTTTATTCTTCCCCCCAAACTCAATATCCTCAAAGAACGTTGCAGTTCCCGTCTCAAAGATAGTTCGTATTTTGGGATTATAAAACTTATAGCCCCTTGATCGCTCAGAATATCCAATAAAGTAGCTACTTACTATTCTAGAGTCTAATTTCTTTTCATGTGACATGTATGGTCTAGCCTCAGCTGGACATCCCCAAACATGAAAATGTTTTAAACTTGATTTTCGCTTTGTCCAAAGCTCAAAAGGTGTTTTAGTAGCTGCTTTAGTGGGTACTCGATTTAAAATGTAAGCTGCTGTCTTTAATGCTTCTCCCCAGAGTGATGTTGGTAAAGTTGAATGGCTAGCCATACTCCTTACCATATCCTTAAGAGTTTGATTTCGTCGTTCAGCTACACCATTCATGCTTGGTGAGCCTGGCATGGTGTACTGTGGGACGATTCCACACTCCTCTAGGTATTGAGCAAAAGGTCCTGGACGTTGTTCACTTAAACTGTCATATCTACCGTAGTATTTACCACCACGATCAGATCTGACTTTCTTAATTATTTTGTCGAGTTGGTTTTCGACTTCAACCTTAAATGATTTGAAAACATCCAGTGTTTGAGCCTTTTCATAAATAAGAAATATGTATGCATATCTCGAATAATCATCAATGAATGATACAAAATATTGTTGACCATTCCAAGAAGGTGTTGGAAATGGTCGACAAACATCTGTATGTATCAATTCCAATACTTCGGTAGCTCGATATGTACCTTCTTTCTTTCTTTTGGTTTGTTTGCCCTTAATGCATTCAACACAAATGTCTAAGTTCGTAAAATCAATGGAATGTAAAATTCCATCTGATACAAGTCGTTCAACTCTATTTCTAGAGATGTGCCCTAAACGTTTGTGCCATAATGCACCTGAGTTTTCAATATTAAATTTATGCTTAGTACCACATGATTCTACATTTAGGGTTTCAATATAAGAAGAATTTATATCAAGCATATAGAGATTGTCATAAATGATAAGTGAACCAGTTCCAACAATAGTAGAATCAATAGATAAACTGAACTGATTGTTTCCAAATGAACAACTATAACCCAATTTGTCCAAATGAGAAATAGAAACCAAATTCCGTCTAAAAGACGGTACAACAAAAGTATCCATTAAGTCTAAATAATAACCAGTGCTTAACAACAATCTAAAATGCCCTATGGCTTCCACTTCAACCGACTTGCCATCACCCACATAGATGCATCTTTCAGCATCACTTGGCTTTCGGTAGCTCAGGCAACCCTGCATTGAAACACTGATGTTAGTAGTAGCACCGGAGTCTAACCACCAAGTGTTTCTAGGCACTGAAGCTAAATTTACTTCTGAACAAACCAAATTTAAAAATGTACCCTTTTTCACATGCCAGACATGATACTTAGGACATTCCTTCTTGACATGATCAGACTTATTACAGAAGAAACAACCTTTCTTATCATTTTCTTGCTTTTGTTTCTTCACATAAAGACCTTTAGTAGCCTCATTCTTTCTTTTCTTGCCCTTATCTTTAGGAGTGCTTGCTGAGTAGGCACTGTCAACCTTGTTTTGCTTCAACCTCTCTTCCTCTTGAACACAATATGAAATGAGCTCGTTAAGAGTCCATTTCTCCTTTTGACAGTTATAATTGATTTGAAACTGACTGAACTGGATTGGAAGAGAAATAAGCACTAAATGCACAAGCATGTCATCCGACAATTCAAGTTTATGTGCCTTCAACTTCGATGCAAGGTGGGAAAACTCCATGATATATTCTCGAATATTTCCCTTGCCTTGATATTTCATGGAAATCAAGCTTTTCAGAAGTGTGCTTGTTTCCGCCTTATCACTTTTGGCAAAGCGCTTCTCAATCTCATCAGGATATTCCTTAGCGTTAGTGATACTATTAGACACCGCACCCCTAAAAGCCTCCGGTATGCCGCGCTTGATGATCATAAGACTCATGCGGTTAGAGCGTTCCCACTTCTCATATTTAGTTCTCTGTTCAGAAGAACTAGAATCCGTAAGAGTAGTATGTTGCTCTGTCCTGAGCGCAAGATCTAGATCCATGCAGCCGAGAACAATGAGAATGTTTTCCTTCCAATCCTTAAAATTTGTACCATTGAGGATTGCAACTGAATTTAAGTTAGCAAAAATAGTAGCAACACTTGCTGAAAAGAGAACACAAGAATAATAACATAAATAACATGCTCATTATGAATAAATTAAAATAAATGGTAAAGTCCATCTAAAGATACCTAGTGCAACAACAATATCAAGTCTTTGGACAGTAATATTATTTGCAAGTGGTACTCTTGTTGTAATAATCAAACACTAACAATAATGCATGACAAATAATAAATCTATCTTTGGATCGATTTATTAAATTTATGAAAAATAACAATTGTAACCTTATAATTGTTACGTGTTTATTATCACAGGTAAATATATAATTTTGTTAAGTATAAATCTTTCTTTGGGCCGATTAATACTCACATAAATATATACATTTACACCTTAATTAATACCTGAATAATATCTCAATATTTCAAAGAAAATTAAATTCAAATAATAGAGGTCACTTTGGTGACATATAATTTAAATTTAACTTAATTTAAAATAATAGATATTAATATTCCCATATAATCCATTTAATATTTATATCCATATTATAAAATAAGTTAATTAAATTATTTTATCCAAATAATTTAATTAAATTATTATTTTTAAATAATTAAATTTAATGGATTATCATGAAAGGGGGTAAAATAAGAATAATTATGCCACATGCATAGATACGTTTTATATATATACAACCTTTATTAAACTACACATTGTGTCTGTTTTTTTTTTAAATCAAAATTATCAATTCGAAATGGACAGCACACACAACCACCAAAACGTAACCATTCTCAAACGTGGTGTCCATGGAAACCATGAAGTTTTTAAAACCGTAACTTTCTAAAAATTGACGTCTCAATCGATATCGATTTTCGCCGTCGTTCCTTCAGGCCAAACCATCGTCATCCATCGGCAATCCATAAAAAAATACCAACGTCGTTCCATTAAGCGACGATTTCCGGTCTATCACTGGATCATCATGATCACCAAATGCTATCGGAAATCGGCCAAGGATTTGGCCGATGTATACTATATTTCGGCAGCCCGACCAAATAAATAAACGAAAAAGGGAGTTCTTACGGAACTTAACAATCACCAGAATACATGATGAACAAGACTGTCAGATGAAATTTTCGACGTACAAGAATCAAAATAGAAAAATTTCTTAAGAATTGGAAATAAATTGCTCTGATACCAATTGTAATAAAAAATCTTAAGTCGAGAGATCTTCATGAACAATCTTAATCTCTATTCAACTCTTAAGAAATAATAAACATGATAATTAACCAAAGTTGCGGAAGCATATCGGAATCCATAGTTTGCAATCAATCCTCCGAGATGATCTTCAATTTGCAGAATTCCTTAGGTTTCCGAAGAGTTTTGTCGATGGGGAACAAAACAAAGCATCGTCTGCAAACTGGGACCATAACCTCCTATTTATAGAATCCAAATGTTACCTTTTTCTAATTTGGCCCCTCAACAAATTAGAATTAGCACATGGTATCCACAATGTTTTATTTATAGCAATTAAGCCCTTAAGTCAAATTACATAATTTCAAAATTTAGATCATAATATTTTTAACTTATTTAATTGATGACATACAACATTTATAATTACAATATGACCCTAAAATTCTAACAGGAAGATCAAACCTCAACGACATATCCGCTACTGGGGCCAGGGTGGCCTTGATCCTGCACTGACCTTGTACAGTCTCTGGTAGTCCAATATCAGGGAGTGGTTGTGCCGACAGGGACACTGATCGATGAGGCTAGCTGAGGGCCCACGAGGGTGCCGACTGGGGCACTTAGTAATGAGGTAGACTGAGAGCCTATGGGGATGCCGACTTGGGCACTAAATAACAAGTCCGGCTGAGGGTCTTACGACGCGGGAGCCCGGGGGCCCAAGCCTACTTGTCCTAACTAACGGGCTTGGCCAACCTCATACTCATTTTTATCCTAATTGGGTGTCAGGCTGCCGAGTCAGGTCACACGCAAATTGACCTGGGATCACGACTAATATGTTTTCAATCGATCGAATAAAAGTTATAAAAGAAATCTAGGAATTCGAGGCTTAGAAGTTCAATTCAATCAAGTCTTTCATAAAGGCGATCAACGATGACGTATAAAAGAGGATAGAAGACTTTAAAAGAGGAGGGGTAATGGAAGGAAAAGGAAGACACTTTCTCTATAATATTCTTTTGCTAAATCTCACTTAAATATCAGGTGAATCATTATCCCAATAATCTTATAAAATCGGGTCGATCTTAAATTTTAAATCATAAAAAACAGATAAATAAAAAAGTATGGTTGACCGTGTAAATTCAACCGTATAATGGTAATAAAATAATAAGAGATGTCTTTTGATTTTTGAAAATGAAAAAGTTAAAATCATAATAAATGATATGGTATGATATGACATGACGTGATATGACGTGACATTTTATATACACACGTTCGATTATCACTTGGATATCATCGGTGGTCTTCGACCGCCGTCCCGAATCAAACTATATTTTAGGAGCACGATGAATCCGTCGTAGATCATACATATAAGGTGTCACATCATTTACAATGATTTTTACTTTTTCATTTTTACTCTCTCAATCATTATTTTTATATTTAATTATTTAATTAGGTCCTCGTCTCCGTGTCATTCTGTTCTTTAAAATAATATATTATTGAGAATAAAAAACTAGTGCTTTCACGGGATAGATGTGGAGTAATTCTTATTGTGTTAATCGAAGAAAACTTCCCAATTTTAAATTGGTCTTTGTATGTACTCCCCACTTGATAAATTCTTTGTATTTACTCCTTAATGGATTTAGTATAAAAGAGTGAAAATTCAGTATACATTGTAAAAATTTAAGTATAAATTGTTTAAGATTGAGTACTAATTTAAGAAATTTGAGTATAAAATTTCGGTGACCCCCATGTGAAAATCTTGATATGGTGAGTATAAAAGAGTGAAAACTCAGTATATATTATAAAAATTTGAGTATAAGTTATTTGATATTGAGTACTAATTTAAGAAATTTGAGTATAAAATTTCGGTGACCCCTCATGTGAAAATCTTGATGTGGTGGATGCAACTTCATATACTCAAATTTTTAAATTTTATACTCAAATTTTTTCAAATAATACTCAATTTAAATCAATTCATACTTAAATTTTGATAATATATACTGAAATTTTTACTATATACTTAAACAAAGTATATTCAAATTTTTTCAAATAATACTCAAATTTCTTAAATTAGTATTCAATCTCAAATAATTTATACTCAAATCTTTACGATTTATACTGAATTTTTATTCTTTTATACTGATAAAAAAAATAACACATAAAACTGTCTTGTCAATTCTATCAGGGAGTGCATGCAAAGAAATTTTTAATTAGGGAATACATACAAAATCGAGTTTGATGTTGGAGAGTTTTCTCAAATTTTTCCATTCTTATTATAAGATTGAAATGACGTCGGACAATAAATCTAAATTCTCAGTCGCAGTAGGATAAAGATCACGGCGGCTTATTATGAAACCAATCCCAACACACAATGTGCAGTCACAGCTTAGCTATTCATATACTATACGAATTAAAATGATATTCTCGACATTTTTAACATAAAATATAAATAAATAAATTATAAAAAATATTTTACCTAGCGTAATAGTCTTATATTACAACAAATAAATATTCACTTATTGATTTTGTTCTATTGCACACTTAGACATGCACATTAGCCGTGCGCGACTGAGAAAAGGGATCCGCGTGGATATTTATCAGCGGAACAAAATCGAGAAGGAGAAATGTTGCGCGTCTAGTGTGCGCGGCTGAAGGGGAGGGGTCATTGCAACAGGCGCCTACGTGGGCCTCTCTCCCTCAGCCGTGCACGCCTGGCTTGCAGATCCAAAGGATCCTTGTCTCGCTTGTGTTATATTCGTCGACGATGACCGATGAATCGTTCAATCGACGATCAGACATTATTGATAATTTTTTATCATCGTTCCGAATCAAACGATATTCTGGGATAATGGTGAATCAGTCAGAATCGTCGTATTACAATCTCATTAAATTCGACGGTGAATACGGCGAGATTACAATTGCGATGATATCCGACGGGTTTGCCGTACCCCCAGGGTGTAGTTTTGTACGGGACGACGGCCAAAGACCGTCGGTAGTGTCCGATCGACGATCGGATAATTTGTCGGTCATCGTCGATGAGTGTGACAAAGAGACATGGATCTTTTATGGGACAGAGGATCCAACCTCCTTAAGGAGGGCTTTGTGTGGTGCACCCCCTTGATTTTAAATGCCACATAGGAAAGAGAACCATAAACAAGCTCACAAAAACCTCCATTGTTGGAGGGCAGATCCTCTGTCTCATTTTTTTCCCTGTCTCGCCTGTCTCACTCCCCGACGACGGCCGATGAATTATCCGATCGTTGATCGGACACCACCGGTGGCTTTCGGACACCGCCATGAACAAAACTACACCTTGGGAGTTAAGGTGAACCCGTCGAGATTACGACAATTGCGATCTCGTCTGATTCACCATCGAATCCTATGAGATTATAATTGTAGCGATTCCGACCGATTTACCGTTCTTCCATGATATCATTTGATTTGGGACGATGATCAAAAATCATTAGTGGTGTCCGATTGATAATCGGACGACTCGCTAGCCGTCAGCGAAAAATGAGACAGACGAGATAAGGAAAAAAATGGGACATACGATCCCATCTGCATTGTAAATGCCCCAATAGATCTCATATCCTTGAACAAATTTAAAAATACAAAAAATCTCCCTATTCCTCTATATAGCAAGAGACATACATATTTGGAATTTTCATTTATAAAGGCCAGCTATTGAATACTAATTCTTTCACGCTCTCTCTCTATCGTTTCTAAGTTTTTTTTTTTTTTTTTTTTATTCACTTTGCCTATGTAAGAGACGTGTTTAGGTACAAGCAAGAACAAATGAGGTATTTCTCTGGACACTTCGCCTCTCCGCACCGCGCAACAAAGCTATGCAATTGCCGCGAGACAAACCCGTTACATTATCGAAATTCAGCTTCGGAAAATACAACCAAGAAGCTAGATGCATTTTGATAGGGATTCTAGCAAAAAAAAAAAAAAAAAAAAAAAAAAAACTCTCTAAAGAAGTTAGGTAAAAGATGAAGGAACAAAGAGCAGCCAGAAGCAGACAGCACCAGCTCCTCCAATGGAATTTCACGGCCCATACCGCTGTTGCCCAACAGAGAACAGGACGCGCAAGATATCGGGCCAGGGCTTACTGTAATTTAGATTAAAGAGAATGAAAAAATAAATACAAATATTAAATAATAAATATATTTGTCTCTTTTTTTGGATTTTATATCTTTTATCCACGTAATGACAAAACACTCTAATAATAATAATTATTATAATTATTATTATTATTATTTGATAATCTAAATTTCTCCCTAGTTCACCCTTCCCTTGATTACCACAGAACATGTTAAGAATTAAGAGCACTGATACGTTTAGTAAAAAAACTCAATAAAAATCTGACGTGATATTTTGCATGCACATTGATCCAGACGAGTAAGTTTTCAGAGTGGGTCAAGGGCCCGATCGGATCAGGCCTGGGTCGAATGGGGTTAAGCTGGGTTAACCTTGGTCTGATGAGCTGGACATGAATTTGGTCAGGAGGAGTAGAAGTCGAGGTAAGTGGAGCCATGGCTGGGTCGATCAGTCAAGCTCAGCCTCTCGGCTACTCACGTTTTTAGGATGGTCCCAAAGTGCCCAACCCAGGGTGACCGACCCAGAGTGACAGATCCAGGGTGGCCGACCCAGAATGACAGACCCAGGGTGGCCGACCCAGAGTGACAGACCCACAGACCCAAGGTGGCCGACCTAGAGTGACAGACCCAGGGTGGCCGACCCAGAGTGACAGACCCAGGGTGGCCAGCCCAGAGTGAGCGAAGGGTCGCAGCAGTAGTAAAGATCATCTGAATCTCCCCATTGCCAGAAAAGGATTTTTGACATAATCATGACCTAACAGAGCCGCCAACATTAATGGGGTCAGAGGGGACAACCTGGACAGACTGTCAGGCGGTTGTGGTAGTCTCACAGAGCAGCTAAGGCTGCTATTAGTTCAGTCTGCCAACTGACCATTCCTTAATGAGACATGACAACTCTGACAAGGCAGAGAGCTTCCCCTCCCCTATATATATCCCCCATGGAGCTCCAAAGAAGAGGTTGCTGCCATTTAAAACCTTTGCTCCACTTTGCGCTCTCGTTTTTGGTCCAACCCAAGCCACTTGTGTCCTATTAGCACTCAACCCCGACCCCGACCCCCGCGCTACTGCAGACCTGGTCATCTTGGTCAGACCGAGTCACCCGAGTGAGTTACTCCGCTTGTCGACAGGATCAAATTTGGCACAGTCTGTGGGAATCTGCCTGATCGAAAGACGAAGATGAGTGACTCTAACAGGGTGACCATTACTCTCTCACAAGAAGACCTGGAGTTGCTAGTAACTGTCAAGGCTCAAAAATTGGCAACCGAGCAGAAGACTGCCGACCGCCCGACCCAGGAAGGCCCCTCCGAGGCAGTTGCTCGTGCTAGCATAAAAGGTGAAGTCCGCCTGAGTGGCAATCCCTACTTCCATCAAGCTCTCTTCGGCCCTGCTTTGGGTGCGGGACAATCCGACCCAGTGGAAGACTATTCCAGCCAAGTAAGAATCAACAAAGGGAAGACTTCAATTAGCCGGGCTCCGGCCAAGTGCATTGGATTACTCCTATCTATTCCTGAGTATGGAGGAGTCACAGACCCAGAAAAACACCTGATGAAGTTTGAGAATACAGCTTTGCTGCATCAATACACAGATGGTATCAAGTGCCGAGTGCTCCTGACCACCCTGGCAGGGCCCACTTAGCGCTGGTTCGGTAGAACTCCTTTGACTAAAGGAAAAAAGCATTAGCCGTGTATAGGCCCTTCCTTCCATCATATGCTAGCATTCGTAGTCCCAAGGCATTATCCTTGCTCAACTTGACAAGCTCGGAGATAATTTTCCTATTGGTGACTCTAGATACTGATTCCGGCGATATGCTCACACTATAGTGGAAAAGAGTATTGTCAGCAACCTCGACTAGGAAATGATTAGCTCTAACGAAGCACTTCCTTCTGACAGTGCTGAAATCCGACCGATCTGGGCACCTCAAACTCTTGCTCGACGACTCGAGGCACCTCCTGCTCCTTCACAGGCTTGGCGATCGTGAGTTGCCGAAGTTCCTCGCTGATTGAAGAGGGGGAAGGCGAATCTACTGTTGTGGCTGGCAAAGGGGCATCTAGAGTTGGATCCGATCGAGGAAATTCGGGACCGGGCGTCGGTTCGAATGACTTCTTACCGGCAGAGGATGCAGCGAAAACACAATCCAGAGGTCATACCTCGAAGTTTCCAAGTCGACGACCGTGTATGGAAGAGGGTCAAAGCAGTCGGGGTGGTGAGCCAGCTGAAGCCCCAAGCGGGAGAACCCTTCCTGATGATCGAGGGGTGGGGGTCAGGAGCCTGTTATTTGCAAGAGGCCCAAGGAAAGAAGCTGAGAAGGCCTGGGAGTGCAACACACTTAAAATTGTATCTTGAGGAAAGTTGAGTTGAGTGACCCTTGTAATTGTATCACGTGAGTATGATAGTGAAACTCGAGGCATCTGGAAGGCAGCTCTTGCAGGTTATAAGTGGGCAAGCTCCCACGCACCCACCGGACTCGGCGCCGACCGGGCGTGGCGTTCCACATTCGGTCGGGCCCGGTCGGGCGTGGAGCTCCACGTTCGGCAGGGTAAGCCAGACGGTGTCCACTCTTGCTCTTGCAAGTTATAAGTGGGCATGCTCCCACGCACCCACAGGACTCGGCGTCGGCCGGGCGTGGCGCTCCACGTTCGGTCGGGCATGACGCTCCATGTTCGATAGGATGAGTCAGACGGTGTCTAGACTCTTGCTCTTGCAAGTTATAAGTGGGCATGTTTCCACGCACCCACCGGACTCGACGCAGATCGCGCGTGGCGCTCCACGTTCGGTCGGGCCCGGTCGGGTATGACGCTCCACGTTCGGTCGGGCCCGGTCGGGTGTGGCGCTCCACGTTCGGTCATGGTAAGCTAGACGGTGTCCAGACTCTTGCTCTTGCAAGTTATAAGTGGGCATGCTCCCACACACCCACCGGACTCGGCGCCAATCGCGCGTGGCGTTCCACGTTTGGTCGGGCCCGGCTTGGTGTGGCGCTTCACGCTCGGTCAGGGTAAGCCAGACGGTGTCCAGACTCTTGCTCTTGCAAGTTATAAGTGGGCATGCTCCCACGCTCCCACCAGACTTGGCGCCGATCGCGCGTGGCACTCCACATTCGGTCGGGCCCGATCGGGCGTAGCGCTCCACGTTCGGGCAAGGTAAGTCAGACGATTTCCAGACTCTTGCTCTTGAAGTTATGTGGGCATGCTCCCACACAACCACCGGACTCGGCGCCGACCCGGCATGGCGCTCCACATTTGGTCGGCCCCGGTCGGGCGTGGCGCTCCACGTTCGGTCAGGGTAAGTTAGATAGTGTCCAGACTCTTGCTCTTGCAAGTTATAAGTGGGTATGCTCCCATGCACCCATCGGACTCGGCGCCGATCGTGCGTGGTGTTCCACGTTCGATCGGGCCCGGTCTGGCGTGGCGCTCCACGCTCAGTCAGGGTAAGCCAGACGGTGTCCAAACTCTTGCTCTTGCAAGTTATAAGTGAGCATGCTCCCACGCACCCACCGGACTCGGGCGAAATGATGCCTGAAATGATGACTAGTGTTCCTTCCGCTGCATCATAGCCCTCGGGCGAAATGATGAATCGGATAACAGGTGAATCTGAGCAACTGGCTTTGTTCCACGAAAATTTTTCCATCAACCGCAAGGGTAAATCAGAAAGTACTAATGGTGGGCGGTCCAGAAGCCTAACATCTCAAGGTTCGAGTTCCATTTGAATTTTTTTTATAAAATATACTATAATTGGGGGATTGAATGTCTGAGATGAAGATAGATGTGTAGAGTGTCTTAATTTGATTAGGGTTATCATCCATGTGTTACGAGAATAAAATATAATTTAATATTATTTATTTAATCTTAACTAAAATAATAAAAACTTATTTGTTAAAGAATTATATCAGTTATTGAATTGACTAATAAAACAAAATATTATTATTATTATGGTGATATATATAAATAAATAAGTTTGATATTATTTTATTATTTTAGAATTGTTTGGGATAATTTTGTTGCGTGATTTATTTAATTTATCTCAATTATAATTAAGAACTGATTAAATCAATTAACTAAAATTTTAATACAAAACCTAACTTAAAAAGAAACTAATTTAATAAAGAAGCATGCATGTGAGATCATCCCCGAACGCCCCCGGTCAAATGTCGGCCTAGGATGCCCCCACGAGCTGGCTCAGATGGTAAGACATCTGCCTGTTTGCAACGGAGGTCTCAGGTTCGAGAGTCGCCAGTCATATATGGGGTAAAAACCTGATCTGCTGACTTAAATTTTCTCGACCCCAGATATTTTATTCCACCAGTAAAAAATCATGATTTATTTTTTTTTAATATTTATGGGATCGAGATCAAGGGTCGTTAAAGTCACGATTCTATCTCTTTTACAATGAATGTCGGCCTAGGGCGACGAGCAGCTAGCTAGCTATCATGCGTTAACCTTTCACTGCAACGACGGCGACGCCGAGCAAGCACTGCTTGCTGGACGTCCTGTTCATGGGATCGGTGAGTTGCTTGCCATTTTCGATTGCACCCCGCCTCTCGAGCCTTTCAGCAAGCCGCTTAACACCTCCGGCCCCACCAAGCGACGTTCGGTGGGCGGCTTGCATGAGCCTTTAGCTGGAACAACAACGACGCCAAGCTAGCGCCACTTGTCAGTTGTCTATGTGACTTATCTCAAATGGTAAACATGAAAACATATATTATTTGAGATTCTGAGTTCGAATCATCTTAGCAACAAATAAATCACCCTTTAAGAGGTTTGTTGACTGAAGTGCTGTCTTGACAGTGAGACTTCTTCTCAACATAGTGGTACCGTACCTTCAAAAATCCCTTACACCCTATTTGGAAAGTTTTTAAACAATGGAATTGAATTAAATTCTATCAAGAATTGAATTCCAGCAGCGGGAAATGAATTGAATTCTTATGTTTGGAATGAGTCGGTAAATAAAGGAATTGAATTTAATTTCTTTGTTTGGAATGAGTCTAATACTAAATGAATTTGATTGCTTTTACTATTTTAACTTTCATTGATATGTTAGAAATCAAACATTATATTTATATGAGGTTATTTTAGTATTTTTTATTTGTTGTAATTCAATTCTCACACCAAATCGTATCTATTTGTGATGGAATTGAATTCCTTAGTTTTGTTGGATTTCAATTCCAATGAGAATTCAATTCCTTCACTTGAGTTACTTCCAAATCATGGAATTCAATTCATTTCTTAGATGGAATTGAATTCCATGGATTTCCAAACAGGATGTCAGGGGTTTTCAGAATATGGGGTCGTTTCGACGGCCGGGTCGGTCACTATAAAAAATTTATCCGGACAATTTCTTCTTTCTCAGTCATCGTGATTTACCTTCTCCATGTTGATCCTTGGACGGACTGGCCAAGGCGCTGAGGATGAGCGTTTCGCCTTTTGACACTGGTACCACGTGTTAGTCGCCCTATTTACGAGACCGATGAGTAGCATGCCACCTCCGACCCCCGCTGAGTTTTCCACGTGAATTAACGGTGACCACCAACGTGACTACATTCTCGATAACCTTAGAATCGAGAAAAATTTTAAATATCCGAGTTAATCGCATTTCGAGTTGAATTCTCGGATTGCTGACATTTGCTAATGGTGTCAGGTATGCAAAATTACTCGAAAATCGTTCAATGTCTAAATAAAAAAAGATTTTTTTAATAATCTTGAATGGATAATTAAGGCTATCAACTATAATCAGCAACTAAATGTATCCTCCTAATTTATTGTCTCTTAAAATACAATAACTTTCCACACAAACTATCAAAAAAAAAAAATTATAATTATTTTTAAACCAATGTTATACCCCTGAATCATCTCTAATGAATTAAAACTTAAGCATACTAAAATTAATATTCATGTAATTAATTTCTCATTCAACTAAAAAAATTAATTTGACTTGAAATAACTGTTTGTCTCCATAGTTAAGTTAAATCAATTCCAACAAGAAATGTGTAACTGCTTGGCTATTTGATATATTATACAAAGTGTCTCACGGGTAAATAAAATTTCTACTCGATAGATAGAGGTTGAATCCTAACGGACGCAGGAATACCCTATTAGCATATAGGTATGTCTCCCCATATAAAAAGACTGTTCTGCTATGTGAAAATGATATATCTGATTCATCTCCCTTGCAATACGCATGGAATAGACTGGGAGGGTTTTTCAGAGAGAGGGTTATGTCGACATATTATACAAAGAGACTAATTAAAAACGTTTACTTTGAGTTTATATATTGAACTATTTTGATTATATATGCACAAGGTCATATTTGATACCTTCAAACAATTTTTTATTTTTATTTTTATTTTTTTTTAAAAAAAAACCTTCTTGATGCTTATATATATATAGTAACTACAACATAGAATTGCATGAAAGCCTCAGGATCATAAGTAAGGTAATTGATTTAATTTCTTGTTCACTGGCCTCTATTCTAGCTATTTCTCTCATGATCTGATCTCTCTATTCGATCGTTCTAAGCACTTTACTTCTTCTATGCAGGCAACGTGGACAGATATCCTCTTGATACTCCGGCTCTTCAAACAGAACAAGAATATATAAGTACCAAGCAATTAATATAATTACAGCAAGACACTTCTCTATTCGTTCTATGTTTTTTCTCACTTTACATATATGCAGGAGACATGGGGGATTATTCCTCCTCTCCAAACTACAGAGACATGAACTGGAGAGGTTATCGAGGTTCAGCGTCGGAACACAGGACCAGGCAACAATACTTTGTCAGGGATTATTCTAGCACAGACTCCCTGCGCAACATACGCCCACAAGGAAAAGCAAGAACCACTCCGCAACATGCACCATCATCTGGTTTAATGAAATTTGACGGTAACATGATGTCTTGTTCACTGGCCTCTCTTCTAGCTATTTCTCTCATGATCTGATCTCTCTATTAGATATATCGTTCTAAGGACTTTACTTCTTCTATTCAGGCAACATGTACAGAAGTTACAGGCCACAACACTGGAGGGCTTACTCCTATCGATACTCCGGCTCTTCTTCAAACAGAACAATAATAAGTACGTACCAAGCAATTAATATAATTAATTACAGCAAACACTTCTATATATATATATATAATTCCCTAGCTCATGCATGATCTCTTATCTATTCGTTCCAAGTTTTGGCTCACTTTATATATATATATATATATATATTATATATATATATATATATATATATATTATATATATATATATATATATATATATATATATATAATTCTATGCAGGAGACATGGGGAATTCCTCCTCTCAAGACTACACAGACATGAACTGGAGAAGCTTTCGAGGTTCAGCATCGGAAGAAAATAGCGAGAAACAAAGGATAGTCTTTGATAGGGATTCTAGCGAAGACATGCTACGCAACCTACGCCCAGATCCATTTGGAGAAAGTAGCAGTGAGCAACAAAAAAATCATCTGGTTCAATGAAATTTGACGGTCTATACCGTTCTGATCCATCAGGACACAGGAGTGGCAGGTTAATATATGAGAAATAAAACATTAAAAATGAAAAACTACTATAACTTTATGCAAAAAATGAATGAGGCTTGCTTTTGTATTGATTGTAAACTGTGTGGCATGCATGCTGTGTGCTTATCATATGCGTGGTTTGTGATGGTTGCTTGTAATATATAACTGTGTGTGACTTGTGTTGAAGGTGTGTGCTTGTGATATCAAAATATCTATGAATGAATTCTCTTGGTGTGTGTTTAACTCTCTTTGTCCAAGAAGACATTTTTTATTTTTTTGACATTTAGTCTTCAGAATTAAAAAGTACTGAAGAAGAAGTATTGAAGACAGAAGGATTTATTTGGTTAATAGTTTAAGGACTACTATTTCAAGATCTATGATTTTTTGGATCATTTTCGATAGATGATGTATTAATCTTCTCATTCGGAGCATCTCTTGGAGATGAAGGAAACCTCATACACCAGTCCAATCAACTGGACCTTAGATTTCCTTTACTTGATCCAACCTTTTATTTCCTTCTTTGTTGGATTCGTATCTGATCTGTGTTCATCTATTAGGTTCGGTCAACTGAATCATAATATTCGGTCGATCAAACTTTTCGGTTAACTGAAAGGCTTTGTTTATCTGTAAAATAAAATTAACACATCTTGACATAATAAATATAACAGTTATCATACAAAACAGAGTTAGAAATATATAAATGTATGTATATATAAATTCATTTGACAATTAAGCCCATCTGATCTCGACTTAAAAACCTTTATAATTTTTTTTCAATCGGATCAATGCTTAAGGTTCTTTCAGCTAAGATACGTCCTCACTACTTTTCTAAACGAAAGGTATCTACTGGATTTACTTTACTTACATGCCAAATATATGATTCAACTAATTTATTTGGACTTTTTATGCCCACTAAAACCATAATAGCAAAATAAAACAGCACAGTTGACCGTGTAAATTCAACCTTATAATGATAATAAAATAATAAGAGACGTCTTTTGATTTTTTTAACCATATTATATTTAATTATTTAATTAGGTCCTCGCCTCGGTGTCATTCTGTTCTTTAAAAAAATATATTATTGAGAATAATAGATGTGGAGTAATTATTATTATTATAAGATTGTAATGACGTCGGACTATAAATCTAAATTCTCCGTCGCAGTCGGAAAGATCACAGCTTATTTGTTGATATGCTATACAAATTACAAAAATATTGTCGATTTTAAACGGTCAGAAGTATCTATATTATATATGATAAAATATATGATGTGAAGAAAGATAGGATCCTTGATTTATTGAATAAATAATAGTCAACGATGGACCTGAAATATATGGTCAGGGAGACCAAACTATAGGAAGCGAGCCACAATTGGGGGTTTGTCTCTGTCCTGGACCCATCACCTGGTTGGCTGCTGAGAGATTAATGTTGCCGAGTTGTTAATAATATATTTTAAAAATAAATAATGGATAATGATAGGTTAATAGATTGATGGGGTGATAAATAACGAATAGAGATAGAATTTGATTAAGATGAAGTTTTGTAAAAATGACTAGATTCAATGTATTAGATTTAGTGTTTATCCATTAAACTTATAAATATATAATTTTTTTAGAAAATGAAATCAAGTTGTTTTGTTTATGGGGCGTTTGGTTTGTTTCATTTTCTATTTTTATTTTTCAGAAAATCGTATTTTCTAGTTTTCTGGAAAATGACTTTTTTTTCATTCTCCAGTTTTCCAGAAAACGCTATGTTTTTTTTCTGAAAAACAAAGCTGGAAAATGCAAACCAAATATGTTTTCCAGAAACCCGTATTTTCTATAGAAAATAGATTGGAAAATACAAACCAAACGCCCCCTTAATTTTTTTCTACTCTCCTCTTCCTCAAGTGTGTCTCTCTTCTCTCATATTTTTTTCTTCTAACACAAGTGGACTCAGCCTTTTATCGGTCACTCAGTGGCTCAAGGGGTCTTGTATTTATTGGTCGTGTGGACTACTTAGGCTTTCTCTATGACATGGCTAGACCTGCCAACAATCAGTAAAATCACCCAGACCCACTTAGGGCCACGACTGATCGGACAACGAGAAGCTTGGACGAGTCCGATTGACTTTGTTATTTGGTCCTTGACACTCGGATGGGAGTACGAGGCCGACCGGACCTGATGGTGGGCTAGGTTATTAGCCTTTGGTGGGACTACTCATGTAAGAGAGTTTTGTGGGCTCTCATACTTTAAAGCCCGCTTTCGCAATAGGCTCATTCTAATGGAACTGCATGCCTCATCTTGGCCTGTATCCTTTGGATATTATTTTTCTCTCATAATGGCGAGCCCTAAGGCACATAAACTCATGCAAATTCGGAATAAGACGCGTATTTAAAACATAATCATTATTAGCCCACTATAGTAGAGCTTTCAATAGATACACATGTGTCCCTAGGTGATGGACTAATAATTAATACATGAATATTATCATCAATAGGTTTGAGAGTCAAATCTTAGCAAAGTCAGTATGTCTACCCTCCCCATGCGCTAGCCACAATATTCAGGCTAATAGTCAGCGTGATTTACCTCCTCCGTGTTGACCCTGGGATGGGTTGAAGGGGGAGCTCGGGACGAACGATTCACCCTCAATAGATACAGATGTAATAACCACTATATAAAAATCTCATTCGGTTATTCTCCACTCATAGAAAATATAACAAATTGACAATCACATTTATAGTGGATATAACACCTCAATGATGGTGGAGGATCATGAGAGGCGTTATATATATATATATATAACGCCCCTCATGATCCTCCACCATCATTGAGGTGTTATATAGGGAGAGTGAAAATCATAATAAATGATGTGGAATGACGTGACATTTTATATGGACACGTTCGATTATCACTTGGACATCATCGGCGGCCTTCGGCCGCCGCCCCGAATCAAAATATACCCTGGGAGGCACGGTGAACCCGTCGGAGATCGTGCATATAAGGTGTCACATCATTTACTATGATTTTTACTCTCCCAATCATTATATATATATATATATATATACGACTCCTTTATACGACTCCTTTATGGCGCAGATAGGCGAATGGTCATTCTTGAGCTCTCATTTTCTTCCTCGATCTGGCTTTCGTAATTGTTGGCTGACTTGAAACAAAATTTATATTCAAATTTATAAATAGAAGGGTAAATTTTCCTAAACTCTCCACTTATCAAATCAACTTTGCATGCAATCCCTACATAAATTTTTCTTTGTATGCAGTCTCTGATGGGATGTTTGGTGAGTATTATTTAAAGAAAATTGAATATAAAAGTTAGAAAATTGAGTATGACAATTTGCATCCACCACATCAATAACCCTGTACTCAATTTTCACTCTTTTATAATCAAGTTTCACTCTTTTATACTCAGTTTTCACTGATGTATACTCAGTTTTCACTGATGTATACTAAATTTTCACCCTTTTATACTCAAATCCATCAGGGAGTAAAAACAAAGAAAAACTTATGTGGGGAGTGCATGCAAAGTTCAAAGGGCCATTGGAGAGTTTATGGTAATTTACCGTAAATAGAATTATAAATAAATTTATAAGCCGATTAAAATTACATTTGTCATGTAATTTTAGATAGACTAAGGAAATATTTAAAATAAAATTTGAAAAGAATTTATTTTTGAAATTAGTTTTATTTATCAAATTATAAACAAATTCATGAATTAATCAATTCGTTATTGAAATTAGAGACCAAATATTATCGTCTCAAATTTAGGTATGGAATTTTCTCTAACGAATTTTAAACAGAGTATTCTGTTTCAAATATTTATTAGAGACGAAATAATAACTTTCAAACACAAATTTTTCATTTTGAAGCCTTTTTTTTTTTTTTTATGAACAATAATAGGGAGAGTGAAAGTAAAATGAATGATGTGGCACTTTACATGCACAGGTTTGATTATCGCTTGGATACCATCAGCGGTCCGAATCAAACTATATCTTGAGAGTACGATAAATACGTCAAAGATTGCTGTATATAAAATATCACGTCATTCACTTTATCTTTCATTTTTTTCATTTTCACTCTCCTTATTATTATTATTATTTTTTTTCATTGATGGTGAGTTGCCTGCTATCTCTGATTGAACGCCGCCCGTTAGCCTTCCAGCAAGCAGCCCTACTTATAATCTTCAAAAGAATTATAAAGATTTTTATAACTCTTTATAAAAATTATATTTTTAATTTTAAAAATACTTAAAAAATTATTTCTGACACTTTCGATTTTCGAAGTCTGTACGTTGTTTTTGAATGTCGTAAAAAAATTATATTTTTCTCAGTCAAGATCCCATTTAAAAAATTATTTTTTTTAATTACCCCTTAAAAAGTTTTTTTTAACCATCCTTATTTTTTCTCGCCAATTTTTTTATGTGATCCAAGGGAAAAAATTTAAGGGTTAAGTTAAAGTATGATCCTAATTTCCATATTTTATTATTTTATTGTGCTATAATTGTTTTATTGGTTTACATAACTATTTTATTGGTTAACATAAGCAATATTATTTTCTTATTTGTTTTTCTAATTTAACTTAGGTTGATGTATATCAAAAAGAAGAAAATTATAAAATATCCTATGTTAGTTTTGATGCGATCAATTAAGTTAAGTTAGATTCTGGTTGTGTTTGATCCCTGTGTCTAAGTGTACAGGAGCCTAGGAGCACAGGAAATTGAGCAGAAAATGAAACAGACGAGAAGGATGGCATAGGAAGGGAGCCGATGGGATCGGTGCATTCGAGGGACGCAAAGACTGCAGAAGAAAAGATCGGTGGACGAGAAGGGTGTACGCGATGTTCGAGAGACGAGAAAGCCGAGGAGGTAGCCCATTCGAGGAGAAGGCTGGAGGAGTGTTCGAGTGAACTCAACTCTAGATTATCGAAATCATCCACATGAGCGAAGAGAAATGAAAGTCAACCTCGAATGTTGACTTTGCCAAGCTATGGGTCCGAGGCGCCTTAATTGCCTTTAAAGGCGCCTTGGGACCATCGGACACGGTTCTGCCCAAAAGCCGAATTGAGGCATTTCAATTTGCACCTGAGACACCTCAAGTCGGAACTGAGGCTCCTTAGGTCAGAATTGAAACGACTCATATCGAAAGTTTATCAAAACTTACTGTTGGATTCGTGGATAAAAGTCTATCCACCTAAGGCACCTCAAGTCACAACTGAGGCGCCTCATGTCCATGTCAGCATAACGATAACATGTGTTTTCGGGCTATAAATAGCTCTTAGAGATAGGATTATAAAGCAACAATTTATAATCATTTTCTTAGCTTTTTCTGAGCTTTTAAGAGTTTGTAAGACACTACTTCGCCTACAACAATGGAGAATTCTAGTGGAACTTTTTCAACACCTTGGATTAATAACCTCCTGGTTGCAACCAAGTAAATCTTAGCCTCTTCTTTTTGTCTATGTTGTTGATTTATTTAGTGCTTAACTAATTTTTATCTTTCGTAGTTTAGGGCACAAGATCTAGTTTAACTTGTAGCTATTCAACCCCCTCTAGTCGGCTTGCACAAGACTTACAAGTGGTATAAGAACTCAACCGCTTCAGGAGGATTAACAACCACATAAAGCATAAAGACAATAGTCGGACCAAACATCTACCCGTCAATGTTTGAGAGAGAGTTCACAATGTGGAAATAGTGAATGGAGGTTTTCTTTAAAACTGATTTTGAATTACTTTTAATAATGAAACAGGCTTTGTAGCTCCTAAAGATAACAGCACATGGACAAAGAAGAACATCCTGGACGAAGAAGGAGCAAGCTGACTTCATAGCTAACAAAAAATAGAGTTCCAACTACTAACCGTATTTCCGTCGCAAGAAGTTAACTAGGTCAGCTTCTACGAGTCAGCAAAGGAGTTATGAGAAAAGTTCCTGGAATTGCACGAAAGAACCTTGGAAGTGAAGCTAGTACAACGAGATCTACTTCAGAATCAATTAACCAACCTTCAGATGGAAAAAGGAGAGATGGTGGCTCAACTACATGCGAAGATCAAGGAGATGATCATTGAAGTTACGAATCTCAGAAAAACGGTGTCAAATTGAGATTCATTAACGTATGCTTTGAACACTATTCTAAGAATTCTAAAATGGAAGTCGATAGACCGACTCATATTACATCTCTAAGGACTTCGAGATATGTACTCTAGAATATTTATTTTCGACCTTCGAGCTTCACAAATCTTGATGCGTGGGAAGAAAAAATAAATTGGAAGAACATCACCCTCAACACAAGAAGGACCGAATCAGAAGCAAAGTCATCAACCGATGAAGAAGAAAGTGCATATGTGGTAAGAAAACCGAATAAGATTTTTAAATCTAATAAGTTTTCCAAGATACAGGCTAAGAAGCGAAAAAGGAAGGTCCGATTCTATAACTACCAAGAAGAGAGACACATAAATAACAATTGCCCAAAGTTAACTTAAAAGGGAAAATGACAAGGCCAGATCCTATTGGCATGTATTTTACTTTGTATCATGACCTCAAGGTCATAGGTCAATAATTTTACTGTTACAACGCTATTCTTCATCAACCTAATCTCAAGAATTCTTTTTTTTTCCAACTAATTTTACACCCTTTAATGGTTTTCATAAGAATCAATACTTGCACATACTCAAATTATTACGGGTGAATTTTCATACATAGAATTTATACTTTATCTAATTAAATCGAATCAACCATTCATCACTAAATATTGAAATAACCATTCAGGTCCCTATTAAATTGTCACGCCCCCAGAGGCACATGCTTNCCGGTTTCCTAATTCAATTAATGAGACTTGATAAATTAAGTCACATACATACTTTATTAAGGAAATCGTTAGAACATGACATAATTATATGTCATGAATGTGCTTAAAAAAAAAGGATGAGACCCAAAACCCCTTACAAAATATTAAGGCCAACACCTTCCATTAATATGGTTGGAACCGGAGTTTTGTTTCTCATTTGGGTTGATGGACACATCCATGCCCGGCTTGAACCTCGACATGTTCAAACCGTGGAATTAGTTTATGATTAATATAGTTGGAGTCAGAGGTCAATCCTTAGTTTTGGTTGTTGGACACATCCAAGCCTGACTAAACGGTTGAATGAGCTCCAACCATATTAAAACTATTTCTTGATTAATGGGTCAGCCTTAAGCTTGGAGCATCGATTTGTTGTGCCACAGCCAAGGTCGATGTAAAGAGAGGTGCAGTTGGGTGCTATGTATATTGTTGTATACGTGTTAATGAGTTAACAACCCAATAATTTATGCAAACATTCAATTAGTTGATAGCATAATGTGATAGTTACATATATGTAATATGTAATCGGTATAATTACCTACCTTCATAGCTAAGAATAACTTGATGGCCCCAGCCATGGTTGTTCATATCTATGGTTGGATATCAATCTATTTGGAGATGTTCCTATGATCTCCCGAATTGATAAAAGGGGTTATTCAATTCGAAAAATAAATAGGATTTAATTAATGTATATTGATGCATTCTTCTCATCACATAATCTCAATTTGTATTTCTAGGATAATCACCTGATCATGTCTTCTCTGAATTTGCGTTCCATTTTGGACACCAATAAGTTAACTAAGGACAAAAGGATTGAAAAGGCACCAAAAGGCACTTGCCATCACTGTGGCAAGGAAGGCCACTGGCGAAGAAACTGCAAGGTTTATCTTGAGTCCATGAAGAAGAAGGCATCTGATGCCCCATCCTCTTCAGGCATCTTCATTATTGAATGTCACTCTATTTCCTCGTACACCTGGGTACTTGATACTGGGTGTAGCTCACATATATGTAATGGCATACGGGGGCTAAGGAATAGAAGAAGACTCGTCAAGGGAGAAGCGAATTTACGAGTTGGAAATGGAGCAAAGATTGCTGCTATTTCCATCGGAACATATTTGCTAAAGCTCCCTACTGGACTTGTCTTAGAATTGGATAATTGTTATTTTGTTCCTTCGTTAATAAAGAACATTGTATCTATTTCATGCTTGAATGAAAAGGGTTACCATTTAACTTTTAGTAACAATTGTTGTTACATAACTTTAAATGGTGTTCATTATGGAACCGGAACTTTATGCAATGGTATCTACACGTTAGATTTATCCGGTGACGTTTTCAATATCGAAGTTAGCAACAAACGTGCTCGAATAGATAATCAAATAGACACCTATACTTGGCATTATCGTCTTGGCCATGTAAGTAAGAAACGCATGACCAAATTACACCGATGTGGAATTCTGGAATCATTTGAACCCGGTTCATTTGATACATGCGAATCATGCTTAAAAGGCAAGATGGCCAAATTACCCTTTTCCGGAAAAGGTAAACCAGTGGGAGAATTGCTTGGTCTAATACATACTGATGTATGTGGACCAATGTCAACTCTTGCACAAGGAGGCTATAGCTACTTCATTATCTTTATCGATGATCACTCACGATTCGGGTATGTGTTCTTAATGAAACACAAATCTGAAGCTTTTAAGAAATTCAAAGAGTTCAGAAGTGAAGTAGAGAAACAGCTTGGCAAAAGTATTAAGATACTTCGATCCGATCGGGGTGGTGAATACTTAAGTCAAGAGTTTCAAGATTATCTTAGGGACAATGGGATATTGTCTCAATGGACTCCGCCATATACACCACAGCATAATGGTGTATTTGAGAGGCGTAACCGAACCTTGATGGACATGGTTAGATCTATGATGAATCATCCAACTCTTCCAAAATCCTTTTGGGGCTATGCGCTTAAGACAGCTGTTTACTTGCTAAACAGAGTCCCGACCAAGGTAGTCTCTACTACTCCATATGAGACGTGGAATAGTAAGAAACCTCATTTATCTCACCTAAAGATTTGGGGTTGTCCTGCTTATCTAAAGCGGACTATATCAGACAAATTGGATGCTAAGTCTGATAAATGTCTATTTATTGGATACCCTAAGGAAACGAAGGGTTACCAATTCTATCATCCCTTGGAACAAAAGGTGTTTGTTTCAAGGCATGCTGTATTTCTAGAAAAGAATTTCTTTTACAAGAAAACAGTGGGAGTAGCATTAAACTTGAAGAAGTTCAAGAAACTCCAATAGTCATTACAGAGACACCTAGTCTTGACCCACAACCGATAACTCATAATGATGAGCTATCAGTTGAACCTAAAACAACACCACTTCTTCGTAGGTCTGATAGGACACGCAATATTCCAGAGAGATACGGATTTCTCATAAGTGAATCGAACGACGTGTTACACATTAACAATGACGAACCTATCAATTATGAAGATATTCTAAATAATTCCGAAAGGGATAAATGGCTTGAAGCCAAGAAGTCGGAAATAGATTCCATGTACAAAAATCAAGTATGGGACTTGGTTAACCCACCTGAAGGGATTAAGCCCATAGGGTGCAAGTGGGTTTTCAAGAAGAAAACTGACATGGAAGGTAATGTTGTTACCTTTAAGGCTAGATTAGTGGCAAAAGGATATCGTCAGAAACAAGGAATTGATTATGACGAAACCTATTCGCCAGTAGCTATGCTTAAATCCATTCGGATGCTCCTGGCCATAGCAGCTCATTATGATTATGAGATATGGCAAATGGGTGTGAAAACAGCTTTCCTTAATGGAAACCTACTTGAGGATGTATACATGATACAACCTGAAGGTTTCACAACGGTTGATAAAACCAAAGTATGCAAGCTTCGACGATCCATATATGGACTAAAGCAAGCATCCAGGAGCTGGAACATCCGTTTTGATGAGACAATCAAAGAGTTTGATTTCTCACAAAATCTTGACAAACCTTGTGTGTACAAGAAGGTTAGTACGAGTGCAGTCGTATTACTAATATTATATGACGATGGCATATTACTTATAGGAAACGATATATCAGTCTTACAGTCAGTTAAAATTTGGTTGTCCAAAATCTTCTCCATGAAAGACCTGGGAGAAGCAACCTATATCCTTGGGATTAGAATCTATAGAGATAGATCAAAATGATTGCTTGGTCTTTTGCAGTCTACATATATAGACCGAGTGCTAAAAGGGTTTAGCATGTTTTAATCCAAGAAAGGTTACCTTCCCATCAGGCATGGGATCAACCTTTCGAAGTCTATGTGTCCGCGCACAGAAGATGAGAGGATTTGCATGAATAAGATTGCTTATGCATCCGCGATATGATCTATCATCTATGCTATGTTATGTACTAGGCCCGATGTATCGTATGCTCTGAGCGTCACAAGCAGATACCAGTCTGATCCAGGAATGGATCATTGGGCGGCTGTCAAGACAATCCTCAAGTACTTAAGAAGAACTAAGGATGTGTTCCTAATATATGGAGAAGGTGATATGGTAATACGTGGGTATACAGATGCCAGTTTCCCGACAGATAAGGATGACTCCAAATCTCAGTCTGGATACGTATTTATTTTGAATGGAGGCGCAATAAGTTGGAAGAGTTCCAAGCAAGACACCGTAGCGGAGTCTACCACGGAAGGGGAATATATTGTAGCTTCGGAAGCAGCAAAGGAAGCAGTCTGGATCAAGAAGTTCGTCTCAGAACATGATGTGGTTCCAACCATTGATGAAGTAATACTGGTTTATTGTGACAACAATGGAGCTATTTCACAAGCAAAGGATCCAAGGTCTCATCAGCGATCCAAACATGTGCTTCGCCGCTATCATCTGATCAGAGAGAGTATAAGTAGGAATGATATACAAATTGAGAAAATTCCCACTGAAAGGAATTTAGCGGATCTTTTAACTAAGGCCTTGCCTCAAAGCAAGTTTGAGGGTCATGTTAGAGCCTGTGGTATTGGATACCGTAGCTATTGGCATTAGGCCAAGTGGGAGTTTGTTAGTGATATGAGAAAAGCGTCCTAAGGCAATCGCCTTATGATTGTAATCATTTATTTTAATAAATGAATATTCACTATTTGAGTATACATGTTTATGTATTTGATTGAGATCTTAAACTCATTTACTGAATGTCCGCAATATAATTCACAGCATGAGAGAATTTGTGATGAATTCACAACTAGTGATTATCTCTACATGTGCAATTGTAAATTATTGAAATTGTCCCTAGTCGATGAATTGATAAAAACAGACACTATCAATTCTGTTGAGACTAGCATGGGTTATTCTCTAATCAGCTGATTCACACTGGCTCGTGACATTGGGATGTCCGGAGATAAACATGAATGCTAGTTAAGGGAACTAGTTCATTGGAGTGACTGGCTGTAAAACTTCATATGGTAGTCTACATATAGACATGTCAGTGAAGTTCTTACTGCAGCTTAAGTGCGATGTTCCTTTGACTTACGGTGTTCAAGTCATCTAGGTCATGGAGACTTATACTTTGACATCTTAAGCAAGCATCTCCAAGGAGGTGTGGACCCAGGATGATTGGGTATAAGCCGAAGTGCCCGAAAATGTTTGAACAGCCTACAAAGGATTCACCACTCCTTGCAAGGAGATGTATACCTAGGCCTATCGTCAGATTGTTACTCGAAGCCTCTGGCCAGAGCATGACATGTTCAGAGTATGAATCTCTTAGATACATGAGAGTAATTAGAATCCGTAGGACGAGAAAACGTTACTTGGGCTAGGTGTGACGTAGTCAGCCTAGTGGGGACTGACACACATAGACCATGTCCTGAACCAAGTGGGTATAAGATGGTGAAGGGAATGAGGCATGATTCATTATAGCTGCTGAAGGGTTTCAGAATTGTTTCTGAGGTCAACCGTTGATCTTTCGATTAATTGGGGATCATGATGTACTACTAGGTGCCACTCATGATCGTTCTATAATTGGTTAATTATAGACGGCCAACATAAATCGAAAGCCTATTTAGTCACACGCACTACGAGTAATCCGAGGGATTTAAAACGAGTTGAAAATTGGATTTTCCGATCAAGAGAGATAAGTCGAATCTGAATTTTTCAGAGACGCATCGGAAGCATAAAATGGCTAAGTCTTTTGAAGGCTAATTGGACGAATTAAATGAGTTTAATTCATGTGATCTTGGCTTGGGTTTGGCCGGCCAAAGAGGGTCCCTACCCTCTTTGTTTGGCCGACCACATTAAAAGGGGAGAACCAAATTGTTTGGTTCAGATTATAAAATAAATCGAGCGTGGTTTGTTTTATAAAATTATGGATAATATATAAATTTTTATAAACCGAAATTTGGTTTATTATTTTCATGGAAATTAAAATAAACTTTGAATAGTTTATTTTATTTTATAAAATCAATTATGAATTGATTTTTCCATGATAAGAAAAATTTATATAATAAATTTCTTGTGAAAATTTATTCCATAATAAAAAAGGGAGACATGGTTGTTTTTATTATAAATTAAATTATGATAAAAACTTGGCATGATGGAATAAATCATAGAAAAATTTATATGATAAATTTCTTATGAAAATTTATTCCATAAAAAGGAGACTTGGTGATTGAGAGACTACTATATAAAAGAACCAAGGCATGGCTTGGAAATCAATCTAAGAGATCAAGGAATAAGCCCTCTCTCTCTCCCTCTCTCTCTATCCCTCCTCTAGTGCCGCCGGCCCTAGAGGCTCTCCCTTTGTTGTCGTGAGCTTCATCCACCAAGCAGCTACCGTGAGAAGAAGAAGAAGCGGGCGCGACTCCTTCCTCCCCGGAATCTTGATTCCGTTCTTCGTTTGGTGGTTAGTCTTCCCATCTCTCTCTTGGTATTCTTGTCGTGCCTTTGGAGAATCTAGTAGTTCTTGTCGGCACGAAACTCGTGGCTTTGCGAAGTCATCCCGAAGAAAACTCGGCGTGGACGCGAATAGAGGCGGAGCTTCTAAGGGACGCTTACGGTTGGATCTCGTCCCTTCCTTCGAGTTACGCGAGGTAATAAGTAAATTAGTTTTTGCAAAATTTGAAATGTATGATCATGTCTACACAATATAAGGTTGCATGCTTAGATGTGTGGTTAAATAATTTGGGAAATTATTTATGCTAAATCTTCCACTGCACGTAATTAATTTTAAAATTACGAACCCGCATCCATGTCAACATGCACCCGGTCCCAACACAGTCAGGGTAAGCCAGACGGTGTCCAGACTCTTGCTAAGGCAAGTTATAAGTGGGCATGCTCTCACGCACTCATCGGACTCGGCGCCGATCGGGCGTGGCGTTCCACATTCGGTCGGGCCCGGTCGGGCGTGGCATTCCACGCTTGTTCAGGGCAAGCCAGACGGTGTCCAGACTCCTGTCATTGCAAGTTATAAATGGGCATGCTCCCACGCACCCACCGGACTCGGCGCCGGCTAAGCATGGCGCTCCACGTTCGGTCGGCCCCGGTCGGGCATGGCGCTCCACGTTCGGCAGGGTAAGCCAGACGGTGTCCAGACTCATGCTCTTGCAAGTTATATGTCGGCATGCTCCCACGCACCCATCGGACTCGGTGCCGAACTGGCATGGCGTTCCACGTTCGATCGGGCCCGGTCGGGCGTGGCGTTCCACGTGTTGGGACCGGGTGTATGTTGACAAGGATACAGGTTCGTAATATTTTAAAATTTTATGTGCAGCGGAAGAATTAGCATAAAATAATTTTACAAATTATTTTAACCACGTATCTAGCATGCGACCTTATGATGTGTGGACATAATCATAAATTAAAACATTGTGGAAAAGTAAACTAATTTACTTTGTACCTCGCGTAACTCGAAGAAAAGGGACGAGATCCAACCGTAGCGTCCCTTGGAAGCTTCGCCTCTATTCGCGTCCACGCCGAGTTCTCTTCGGGATGACTTCGCAAAGTCACGAGTTTTGTGCCGATGAGAACTACTAGATTCTCTAAAGGCACAACTAGAAGAACAAGAGAAAAGAATGGAAACTAACCAACAAGAAACGGAATCTAAATTCCGAGAAGAGAGGAGTTGCGATCCGCTTCTTCTTCTTCTTGTTTGGCTCCTTCTTGGTGATCCTTGCTCACGCCAACCCTTGGAAGGGTGAGGTTGCGCCGGCCCTAGGTTGGACAAGGGGCGCCGACCCTAAGAGTGGCAAGGGGCGCCGGCCCTAAGAGGGAAGGAGAAGGAGAAGAGAATAAGAGAGAGACAGGGAGAGAATTAATCTCTTGATTACTCTATTGATTCGAATTCAAGGCTTGCCTTTGGTTCCTTTATAGTAGCCTCTCCCTTGCCAAGTCTCTCTTTTAACGAAATTAACGGAATTAGTTTTCATAAGAAATTTATCTTATAAATTCTCTTATGAATTATTCCGTTTAAACCAAGTTTTATTATAACTAACTTTATAATAAAACAAATTCATCTCTCCTTTAATTATCGAATAAATTTTACAAGAAATTTATAAACTTTCTTTTTATGAAAAAATCAATTCATAATTGATTTTATAAAATTAAAATAAACCATTCCATGGATCATTTTAATTTCCATAAAAGAATAAATTTCTATAAATTTATTTATATAAATTTCTCTACACAAATTTATTTATCCATAATTTATAAAATAAATCGCGCTAGATTTATTTTATTAATTAAACCAAATAAATTGGTTTCTTCCCCTTGTTGTGGACGGCCAAACCAAAGAGATTTAGCACCCTCTTTGGCCGGCCAAACCAAACCGAACCTATCGCGAATTAAACTCATTTAATTCGCCCGATAAGCCTTCAAAAGACTTAGCCATTTTAAGCTTCCGTTGCGCCTCTAATTAACTCAGATTCGACTTATTTCTCTTGATCAGAAAATCCAATTTTCAACTCGTTTTAAATCCCTCGGATTACTCGTAGTGCGTGTGACTAAATAGGCTTTCGATTTATGTTGGTCGTCTATAATCAACTAATTATAGAACGATCATGAGTGGCACCTAGTAGTACATCATGACCCCCAATTAATCGAAAGATCAACGGCTTGACCTCAGAAGTAATTCTGAAACCCTTAAGCAGCTCTAACGAATCGTGCCCCATTCCCTTCACCATCTTATACCCGCTTGGTTCATGACACGGTCTATTTGTGTTAGTCCCCACTAGGCTGACTACGTCACACCTAGCCCAAGTAGTGTCTTTCTCGTCCTTTGGATTTCCAATTACTCTCATGTATTTAAGAGACTTGCACTCTAAACATGATATGCTCTGGCCAGAGGCTTTGAGTAACAATCCGACGATAGGCCTGGGTATACATCTCCTCGCAAGGAGTGGTGAATCCTTTGTAGGCTGCTCAAACATCTTCGGGCACTTCGGCTTATACCCAATCATCCTGGGTCCACACCTCCTAGGAGATGCTTGCTTAAGATGTTAAAGTATAAGTCTTCATGACCAAGATGACTTGAACACCGCAAGTCAAAGGAACATTGCACTTAAGCTGCAGTAAGAACTTCATTGACATATCTATATAGATTACCATATGAGGTTTTACAGCTAGTCACTCCAATGAACTAGTTCCCTTAACTAGCATCCGTGTTTATCTCCGGACATCCCAATGTCACCAGCCAGTGACAATCAGCTGATTAGAGAATAACTCATGCTAGTCTCAACAGAATTGATAATGTCCGTTTTTATCAATTCATCGACTAGGGATATTTTCAATACTTCACAATTGCACATTTAGAGATAATCACTAGTTGTGATCCCATCACAAATTCTCTTATGCTGTGAATTGTATTGCGGACATTCAGTAGATGAGTTTAAGATCCGAATCAAATACACAAACATGTATACTCAAATAGTGAATTATCATTTATTAAAATGAATATTTACAATCATAAGGCGATTGCCTTAGGACACTTCTCTCATATCACTAACACCACGCTCGGTCAGGGTAAGCCAGACGGTGTCCAGACTCTTGCTTTTGCAAGTTATAAGTGGGCATGCTCCCACGCCCCCACCGGACTCGGCGCCGATTGGGCGTGGTGTTCCAGATTCGGTCGGGCCCGGTTGGGAGTGGCGTTCCACGCTCAGTCAAGGTAAGCCAGACGGTGTCCAGACTCTTGCTCTTGCAAGTTATAAGTGGGCATGCTCCAATGCACCCACCGGACTCGGCGCCGATCCGGCATGGCGTTCCACGTTCGGTCGGGCCCGGTCGGGCGTGGCGTTCCACGCTCGGTCAGGGTAATCCAGACGGTGTCCAGACTCTTGTTAATGCAAGTTATAAGTGGGCATGCTCCCACACACCCACCGGACTCGGCGCCAATCGGGCGTGACGTTCCACGTTCGGTCGGGCCCGGTCGGGCTTGGCATTCCACGCTCAGTCAGTGTAAGCCAAACTGTGTCCAGACTCCTGCCTTTGTAAGTTATAAATGGGCATGGTCCCCTACAACCATCGACCTCGCGGTGGACCGGACGTGGCTGCCCACGCTCCATTAAGTTCTCCCGAGCGACATTGAGACACTTGCTCTTCAGCAAGTTATAAAGGTGATTGCTCACACGCCTTAGCTACCCAGCCGCTCTGCTCGGCACTCAGCCGCTTTGCTCGCCACTCAACCACTCAGATTGGCACTCAACTGCTCTACTCGGCACTCAGCTACTCAGCCGCTCTGCTTGGCACTCAGCTACTCAGCCGCTTTGCTCGGCACTCAACCACTCAGCTTGTCACTCAGCCACTCTACTTGGCACTCAGCTACTAAGCCATTTAGCTACTCAGCCGCTCTACTCGGCACTCAACTACTCAACCACTCAGCTTGGCACTCAGCCACTCTGCTATGTCATCTGCTCGGCACACCGTCATTTGGCTCTACCACTTGCAAGGCAATTAGTCATTCTACTCAGTTGCTTGCCTACTCAACCATTGCTTAGTCGTTTACTCGGCTCTATGCCACATGTGTAGCACCTGCAACCATTTGCTTGGTTCGGCAAAAATGCTTAGTGGTTTGCCATACACAGATTTGTCACTCGTCCAACACGATCCAATTGCTTGCTTGACATAACTAAATACTCTAGCGGCGACATTCTGAGGGATGAAATACTGATTAACTTGGTGAAATCCAACACGTGACTTCTGATTAGTTGTTCTTCTGTCAAAGGAGATCCATTCCAACCTAATTCCAGGATGTAAAGTACGGGTGGAATAAGTCAAACCACTAGATTTAGTCTAGTTAGTCAGACTCGCGCCTCCTTCGACTAGACTTGAAGGGGAGATATGTGATCCAAGGAGGTAAACGCGTGGCAGATGCATTGATGGCTGACTTGACAGGGGACTCGATATTTAAGGATAAAGATCTTGAGGCCGTAATGATGGTCAGGGGTGCGAATGTAGGGTTTATCAGACTGGGCAAGTAGCCTTGTCAGTCGGACATGATGCCTCCTTCGACTAGACTTGAAGGGGAGGCTTGTGATCCGGTCGGGTAAGTTTTTGGAGCTGATTAGGCGCCCAGTCGGATTGGGTCTGGGTAAGACAAAGTGGGTCGGGTTCATTATCGGATTAGTGCGCTAGATACTGATCTGGCTAAGAGGATCAGGATTCGAAGCAACTTGAGACGGGGCCCAATCAGTGACACCCGAGCAGACGTACCCGACCGAGAACTTTAGCGGTCGGGGATCACCGGTCGAGGAAGTTTAGTCGGGATAAAGCAGAAGCGTTTTGTCAGATCTCTTCATGAGTGTTCGATAAGCAATAGGCCTCCCAGGCAGGGGTCTCCCGATCGGGGTCACCCAGAGTGACAGACCCAGGGTGGCCGACCCCCGACTGGCCGACCCCGACTGGCCAACTGGCCGACCCAGGGTGGCCGACCAGAGTGGCCGACCGAGAGTGACAGACCCAGGGTGGCCGACCCAGAGTGGCCGACTTAGAGGGGCCGACCAGAGTGGCAGACCCAGGGTGGCCGACCCAAGGTGGCCGACCCAGGGTGGCCGACCCAGAATGACAGACCCAAGGTGGTCGACCCAGTGTGGCCGACCCAGAGTGACAGACCCATGGTGGCCGACCCAGAGTGGCCGACCCAGGGTGACAGACCCAGGGTGGTCGACCCAGAGTGGCCGACCCAGAATGACAGACCCAGGGTGGCCGACCAGAGTGGCCGACCTAGAGTGAGTGAAGGGTTGCAGCAGTAGTAATGATCATCCGAATCTCCTTATTGTCAGAAGAGGATTTTTGACATAATCATGACCTGACAGAGCCGCCAACATTAATGGGGTGAAAGGGGACAACCTGGACAGACTGTTAGGCAGCTGTGGCAGTCTCACAGAACAGCTAAGACTGTCATTAGTTCAGTCTGCCAACTGATCATTCCTTAATGAGACATGACAGCTCTGACAAGGCAGAGAGCTTCCCCCTCCCCTATATAAACCCCCCTTGGGGCTCCAAAGAGGGGCTTGCTACCATTTGCAACCATCAACTCCACATTGAGTGCCCCATTCCGGTCCGACCTGAGTGATTGATATCTGACCCGCGGTCAAGCTTGAGTTCGACCCCCCGTGCTACAGTAGACCGGATTTTCTTGATCAGACCGAGTCATATGAAGGAGAACTGATCTTCACTTATCGACAGGATCACTTTACATGAATCTTTGGTTGATATGCTTAGTGTACAAATATTTTAAATTGATTTCACGAGTAAACTACATTTTTTTAATGTATAATTCATAAATTATCTCACTCTAATATCAAAGAAAAATATAATATACCAATCATGATAATTAAATTATCATTGACTCAAATATACTAATATATAGTATCAAGTGAGAATAACATTTTAAGGCCAACAATGTCAAGGTAGTCCTTATGCATGATGACCAAGAGTACTAGATACTTATAGTAGAGAAATCTCAATAATGTTTATTGATCTTTGTAATAAGTATACTTGATATATGGTTGCTGAAAAAAGGTTTTACTTGTTAATAACTTCATAAACGTTTTGGCTTATATAACAATTCCTTAGCTTTTGAAGGATCAAATAAAATGTGTTAATTAAACATATTAGTACAACTTGTATTCTTCTAGTATCAAATAAAAAACTTGGACAATTTGTCTTATTAATGCATCTTTTCCTTGTTTTAAAAATTAGATTCCATATCTTCACAAGTCTTATGTGCTATATATTGTCGGCTTGGAATAGCTCAAGGGTCAAGATGCTGATGTAGGATTTGCAAAAGAAATGAAGCATCCAATTCCCCACTCCAGTGCCATAGGCATAGGTGGCTTGCATGTCTTCTCCTTCGTTACATTGGACCATCTCTCTCTATAATTGTCTTGTACCATCATGCCAATATTGTGTGAATAATATCATGCCTCGTGGGATTTGACATGCATATGCCTCCATCTCCAATTATCCATGTGCATGCATGCTCAACTTGGCACAATACCTCTTCATCGTGTTGGGGCCTTTATCATTCCTAGCCCATCATTTTAAAGTTTACAAGGGGTAAAATATTGAATATAATTGAAGAAAAAGGTTGAGGCTATGAATCAATCTTCAATTAAATATGCTGCCTGATGTGATTAATTAAAAGCAATGAAAATAATAAATAAAAAATTAAAAAATAATTAACTAAGTTGGATAACGTTGAACCTGGACAATAGGCCATGAACCACAGCAATGAAAACAATAAAAGTACTAGTATTATATGTTGTATTTGTCTAATTAGTCTATAATTCTGAGTTAATTTGATTCATTCAAACTATCAATGATTAATGAGACTATCGTGCTTTTGAATATAAATATAAAAGGTTAATATTTTGAGAATCTCCAAACTGTTTTTTTTTTTCAAAAAATGAAAGTTAAATGCGTGGTTAGAGAACTTTAACTAATTAAATTCGAAATATATAATTTATTCGATTGAGTTTTAAGAGGTGACGAATTTTTAAATTCGTAAATATATAATGTTTAAATGCGTGTAGAACACTAAAAAACCACTAATTTAGTTACTAATTTCTGTGATGAAAAAAATTTATTACAAATTATTATAGACATTTCTGACAAACAAAGTAATCATCACTAATTAATAACAAAATTTATGACAAAAATTATATTACCCCTAGATATCAATGCCAATTTGCTTGTGTTTGCTGCACTTGTTTGAGTTATGATTGATACATCTGATTGACATGCATTTAGGGTTATGATTTGTAGGTTATTATATGCTCTGAATATGTTCGGCAGTATTAGTTGTTTGTGGAGGTGTTAGGGGGGATTTCTGATTTTGACCCTACTTGTTACATGCTTTTCAGGTATGATTTATTTTGTATAGTGGCATTTAGTTTATGTTCTTTATTCCGGAGACTGTGTACCCTTTGTTATCTTTATGCTTGTTTTATCATTTTTATATACCATGCATTTATCTGCTCTTATACCCGCAGAGTTTCACCCCGAGCTCACCACCCCTCGTTCTCCTTTTTATTTCAGGTAGTCGATAGTCGTGTCTCGTGCTACAAGGAGAGGATCCTACTGCCAGTTCCTAGTCTTGAGTAGGTTGTTTCTGTTTTTGTACTTTCATGTTATTTTTTATCGAATTGATGTCGCTTTGGTTTTGTGATTATTTTGGATGATATTTGATTTTTCGTTAGACATGTAATTAATTGCTTCCGTTGGATTTTGATTTGTTATATTTTAGTTTACGAAAACTTATTATTTTTAATATCATTTATTATATAAATTATTTAACTGTATAGTTGTGGTATTTTCCTTTATTTCTGATTGTGTAGATGGGAGCCGAGTATAGCTGAACTTTAATTGTGTAGAATATGTATGTATAAAAGTTCCGATTGTCCACCGTATAGGGGAGGTGCTGCTCGATTTCGAGCAAGCACGGGCCTCTGTGGGCATGACAATTTAGTGGTATCAATGCCAAGTTTGCGATACCTGCTTGTTTCGGTTTCGGATTTTTTTGTAGAATGTATCTAATACCAATTTAGTGGTATCATAGCAAGATTTACGATGTCTACTGTTGGTGCCAGAAGCACCAAAATCAAACTTATGTTTTGATAATTGCAAAGGATTCAGAAGTTAAGGTTTTATTGTAATCTAACAATGCTACACGAGTGTGCAGGAAAAGTCCTAGGTACACTAGGCACGAAGTCCTGGTTCAAAGAATTGGGTACTAAGTCCAGGTCGCGGGCTGGGCACCTAAGTCCTGACAAAAGGTTGGGCAATAAGTCCTGGTCGTGGACTGGGCACCGAAGACCTGGTGAGTGAAGCTGGGAAATAAGTCCTGGTCGTGGACTGGGCACTGAAGACCAGGTAAGTGAAGCTGGGCAATAAGTCCTGGTCGCGGGCTAGGCACCTAAGTCCTGACAAAAGGTTGGGAAATAAGTCCTGGTCGTGGACTGGGCATCGAAGGCCTGGTGAGTGAAGCTGGGTAATAAGTCCTGGTCGTGGACTGGGCACCAAAGACCAGGTAAGTGAAGCTGGGCAATAAGTCCTGGTCGCGGACTAGGCACGAAGACCTAATACGGGGGATTGGGCAAAGTCCAACTGGAGGAGCCGGTTGGCAAAAAGGTAAACTCTCCTGAGAGGAGTAGGTGAGGATGCGTTCCCCGTAGGAGGGAACATTAGGCGTCGGTTCGGCCTAGGGTTTCATTTGGGAAGCCCAAAGTCAGAACCAAGACAGCTCAGGCAGTTAATCATGCTTAAATGATATTATATTATTTATTATTTACGTTTTGGAACTAACCCTGATTGCAAGAACGAAGGGTAAAAGCTTTCTGCTCCCAGACGCCTCATTGGTGTCAGGCGACTCATTGGTGTCAGGCGCCTCATTGGTGTCAGGCGCCTGTTTGACCAGGCACCTGTGTTGATACAGGCGCCCCGGACAGGTTTGATTCCGAAGCCACTCGAAGCAAGCTGCCACATCATCAAGTGAGGTGCCTGTGTTCATACAGGCGCCCCAGTCAGCTTAGGCGCCCCAGTTGGGATAAGCGCTGGCCAAGTCTGCGGATTAAGCTTCGTGCAGAATGGGCCATGTGTCAGGTAGCCCCTTCAACACAGGCGCCCCAGTGACTGCGATATAAAGGGGTTCACCCCCTTGGGTTCAAACACAACTTCTTTCTACGCATTCTTCCAAGTGCTCTGCTCCAAACGCTCCGTGCTCAAGACTCAAGCGCCAACGACGACCCACCGCTCCGACATTCTAATCTTCCGGTCGTCGGTATAATTTTTGTTTAATTGCTGTATTTTAAATTCTATATTTGTACTCAAGTTGTAACAATTCTACGCAATATAGAATTTGTTGGAGCAATTAGCCCCAAGATGGTCCGGAGTGACCATAGGTTTTGATGTTTGGGCAAAGAGTTTAAGTTAGGTTTACCCTTGTGTACTTATATGTGTATGTTGAGTGTGTAGGTTGTACATGTTACACATATGGACTTGACTGGACGGCCTCGGTACGGTGAAGGATGGCATGGAGGCTTGCGTGGGCATCCGAGGGACCTTGGAGAGCAGGGACGATGAGCTGATGGGCGCGGACTTTGAGGCATGCGTGAAGGATGGCATAGAGACAAGCTAGAGGCTTGCGTGCATCCGAAGGACGGGAGCCGAAGATGAAGAGGGCGCGAAGGCAATAGTCGAGGCTGCGGAGGAGGTGTAAGTCGAGTCATGAGGGTCGAGTGCTATGTGAATGTACTCGGGAAGGATTTCAACTAGGGACCAGTCGACTGCCCCAGGGTAGTCGACTGGTATGTGGCTGGTGAGCTGGCAAATTCGAACATTGGGAGTGTCAACGGTCGAATTTGGCTAGCACCAGTCGACTGCCCTGGGGGCAGTCGACTGGTATCGAGAATTCAGCTCCAAGTCCTATTTAATGGGGACTTCGTGGTGGCTGAGTTTCTTGACGAAACAAGCTTGGTTAAAGCTTGTTAGTAGTCTCTAGAGTCCTGATCGTGTCAAGGTGTTGTGGCCAGGTTTCTCTACCCACAAGGAGAGACAAGGACTAACCGGAGGTTATCCAGGGAGTGATCCACCGACGGATTCTTGGATTAGTCACCCGTCCGGTGTGGATACCAAGTAAATTGATTTGTTAGCAGTGCTTTCTTTGTTGTTTGTATTTATTATTATTATTTCTGCTTGCGCATACTAACAACGTAGGAAGAACAAGCCGAAGAATCAAAGAATCGCTATTCACCCCCCTTCTAGCGGACCGGAATCGATCCTACAGTTGGTATCAGAGCTAGGTCCGCTCTTGATTGGACTAACCGCCGAGGGAGCATACGCTAGAGGAAGAAAGAAAATGGAAGATAATTTTGGGGGCAACATCTACACTCCGCCAGCCTACGACCATGACGATTTCAGGTATTGGAAGTCACTGATGGAGACGTGGTTCTGAATGGAGTGGGATCTTCGGATTGCGCTTGAAGAGCCCTTCGAGATTCCAAAGGATAAGCACGGGAAGAGGCTTAGACCTAGATATTGGAATCAAGAACAAGAAAATCAATCCAAGTCGAATAAAAAGCTAATTGATATATTGCTTAACATTTTGCCTACTAATGTTTTGAATGGTGTAAGAGCATATGACAATGCACACGATCTATGGAAAAAGGTAGAAGAAATCCATAAAAACCCTACACGAGATCAATTAGTGGAAGAGGCCGAGGAGGTAAACTCAATAGCCCACGAAGAGGAGAAAAAGGAAGAAGAATCATCTATCTCCTCAAGTAAAATGGAAGAAAAAGTGAGAGGTCCTCCACCTTATCTAGAGAAGAAGAAGAAGAAGATGTATCAATTTCAAGAATTGAGGGGGAGGAGAGATCCAATTTCCATACCGGAGTAAGAAAAAGCTCCAACCTCCACCAAAGCCAAGACCAAGGACCATATCACATGCTTTGGATGCAACGAAAAGGGGCACTACAAGGACAAGTGCCCGAAAGGGTAGAAGGAGGTATTTTCTAAACCCGGGTCCATTCAATTTAAATCTAACATGAATTGTAGGAATGGAGAAGCCCAAGAAAAGAAAAAGAAGATTCGATGCTTCACATGTGGAGAGCTAGGCAACTACCACACCAAGTGCCCTAGAAAAGGTGAACTAAAGAAAATGGAGCACTTGAGGAGATGGGAGAAAGAAGAAAGGAAGAAGAGAAGAAGCCCACATCAAGGAGGAACTCCAAAGGTAAGGAAGGTAACTCCTAACCTTAAGCCAAAATATAATTCTAATTCAAGTTCCTCTATGCATGATAAAAATAGAATTAATTATACATCCATGCATGCTAGGATTAATGAAAATTGCTTAATGGTGCACAATTTTGGATTTAGATATAATGATAGGACTAGGGTTAACAAGGTAGATCATAACCCTAGGAAAAGCATGCATCATGATCAACCTAGGACCTTTGTACCTAAGGAACAAGACACTAAGCCCAAGAAGGAAAGGAATGTGCCTAGAAAGGAGGGTCGGTCTAGGAATGTCCAAAGTGGACATATGGATTCTAGGTTTAGGAACCTAGAAAGGGAAAATCAAGCTTTAAGGGAAAAGCTTGATAGGTTAGAGAAAACCCTAGAGAGATTCACTATCGGATCTAAGGGTTTAGATATGGTGTTGAATGGGTTAAACCGCACCAATGATAGATCGGGGTTGGGATACCGGTCTAAGAACTCCCATGCCAAGGGAAAGAAATACGCTAGGGTAGCATATGATTATAGCAAGAAGAGGAAGCCCAAAAATGGCAAAGGGGTTCCATTTAAAGGAAAAAGAAATGACTTAACCAAAGACAAGGTGTCTAAGGTTAAGAGGGTTGAGTTTGTAGGCCAAGAGTCACCGGTGGAACACCAATGTGGCCTAGTGATGGTTGAGTCACCTAGGAAGGTGGCTAGGGCTAAGAGCTCAAGGGGGAGCTCTAGGAGCCTTTGGGATATATGATGAATGGATCTTTGGAGGGTTCCTCCTAGAGGTCTAGTTGGACAATGGAGTATGCCAAAGGAATTGGAGACGGACTTGAGTCTTAATTCTTGAATTTTGGCACGATGTTTTTGAGTTTCATGCATGGAAATATGACATTGGGGTCATATTACATGAAAATTATTTTTTGGTGTGTAATTTCCATGTAAATCAATGCTAGGGACGCATTGTGGGTTGGCATGGGCAGAGACATTAAGGGGAAACCAAAACTAGGACTTTTGGTTAAGGTTTGAGTGAACCTTTTTGCTAGTTTTTGGGTTTTGTGTCAAACTTAGGAATGGTGATAGATACATTTTGAAATATATTTTTCCCAAGTAGATATGGGTACCACAAACCTCTCCACAAAATTTGAAATTTTTGGAGATTTGTGGAATTTCTGGCGTATTTCTGAATTTCATCAGAAAGGCTGAAATTCTGGGTTTCAGAGTATCAGTCGACTGCCCTGGGGGCAGTCGACTGGTCAAGGCTGATTTGTGTATCAGCAGCTGGTTTGGTGCCCAAATGATAGGAAACAAGTGTATGGGGACTTAATACACTATGTTTAGGATCATTGGGGATTGAAAGAACCGATAATTGGGATATTATTGGGGTCTTTTGATGTATGACAAAGGGGGAGAGATGTTGGGTTTTAAGTGGGAAACCAAACATACCTTTGCTAGAAATTGAAGGTTTAGGGGAGCTAAGATTAAGGGGGAGCATGATTGCTCCATTCTTGGTGTAAGGGGAACCTGGGAGAGGTTCTTAAAAAGTCTTTGTAAGTCCAATGCAGGGGGAGCTTGGGAGAAGCTTTAAAAAACCCATTTTGGTGTAAATTCCTAACTTGGGAAGTTAGGTGTGGAAAATCCTAGCTTGGAGGGCTAGGTGTATAAAATCCTAGCTTGGAGGGCTAGGTGTGAAAAAGTCCTAACTTGGAGAGTTAGGTGTAGAATACCTTGGGATATGATCCATTCATGCATTGCATATGCATTATTTTTGCCATTGACTACTGTTTTGTTTTCCCTAACTTAAATGGATTGCCAAACATCAAAAAGGGGGAGATTGTTGGAGCAATTGGCCCCAAGATGGTTCGGAGTGACCATAGGTTTTGATGTTTGGGCAAAGAGTTTAAGTTAGGTTTACCCTTGTGTACTTATATGTGTATGTTGAGTGTGCATGTTGTATAGGTTACACATATGGACTTGACTGGACGGCCTCAGTATGGTGAAGGATGGCATGGAGGCAAGTTGGAGGCTTGCATGAGCATCCGAGGGACCTTGGAGAGCAGGGATGATGAGCTGATGGGTGCGGACTTCGAGGCATGCGTGAAGGATGGCATGGAGGCAAGCTGGAGGCTTGCGTGCATCCGAGGGATGGGAGCCGAAGATGAAGAGGGCGCGAAGGCAATAGTCGAAGCTGCGGAGGAGGAGTAAGTCGAGTCATGAGGGTCGAGTGCTGTGTTAATGTACTCGGGAAGGGTTTCAGCTAGGGACCAGTCGACTACCCCCAGGGCAGTCGACTAGTAAGTGGCTGGTGAGCTGGCAAATTCGAACGTTGGGAGTGTCAACGGTCGAATTTGGCTGGCACCAGTCGACTGCCCTGGGGGCAGTCAACTGGTAGTGAGAAATCAGCCCCAAGTCCTATTTAAAGGGGACTTCGTGGTGGCTGAGTTTCTTGACGAAACAAGCTTGATTAAGGCTTGTTAGTAGTCTCTAGAGTCCTGATCGTGTCAAGATGTTGTGGGGAGGTTTCTCCACCCACAAGGAGCGACAAGGACTAGCCGAAGGTTATCCGGGGAGTGATCCACCGACGGATTCTTGGATTAGTCACCCGTCCGGGTTGTTTCCACCCCCGAACAAGCCGAAGAATCAAAGAATCGCTATTCTCCCCCCTTCTAGCGGACCGAAATCGATCCTACAGAATTACCCATCATAAACGGTCAAGGACCGTGGGCCTTGGAGTAGGAGCCGACTGCGACTCTAAACCAAGTAAAAACAAATGTGTTAGCGTTTTTTTTTGCTTTTCCGCTGCGCAATTACTCTAAGTTTTTCCGAAAAATTATCGATCGATATTCACCCCCCTCTATCGATTCTAAACGATCCCACACCTACATGTTTTACAATTTCTTTGGAGTCTAGCTGATATCAATTTAGTAGGAGATTATTTTCTGATTTTATAGAGTTTATCTGTGGACTTTTATTGAGTTATTTTTGGTGGTTTATTAGAGCGTCAGTTTTTCTCGAAGCTTGTGATGTCTGTATGTTTTTGTATTTTGGATTTTCCGAGGGTGTCTAGGTAATTTGGGAGTTTTTGTTTTGAATTTTTGTAATGTTAATGTAACACCAATTTAGTGGTATTAGGGCGTAGGTTTTCGAGTTAACTCGGATGTTTCGTTTCGGATTCTTGTAAAATTTATCTGATACCAATTTAGTGGTATCAGAGCAGAGGTTTGCGATACCTGCTTGTTTTAGTTTTGAATTTTTATAGAATGTATCTGATACCAATTTAGTGGTATCAGAGCGTAGGTTATGATGCCTACCTATGATTATGCTTTGGGATTTGCGTATTTCTTTTATATTGTATCTGATACCAATTTAGGGGTATCAGAGCTTAAGTTGTCGAGGTATTTTGGGTACTTGTGGATTTTACGGAGTTTATTTGATATTGATTTATTTGGTATTCGGTTTTTTACGAGCCTTGGAATTTTGCATGTTTTGGGATTTAAAGAATTTTTTCGGGCTGGTTTTCTCAACTTACATGTATTGGGACTTGGCGGTGATGGACTCTTCAGGCGACAAACAATCCAACCATATCCAACATACTAGCCATAGCAGATGGTCATGTTGGTTTCGGTCAAGCATGGGAATTCCTCTCTATGTCCCCGGATTAAAATTTTATTAATTAAAACAAATCCGGATGGAAATGAATTACCCAAGCAACTATTTCATCATCGTACTAATCGATTCGAGTGACTGCTTGATTAAACATATTGTTCAAGTAATCTAACTCGTCAACTTGATTAGCCGCGGAATAGACGATGAATAGATCGTCGGTTTTTGTGTTTATCTTCGGGGTCCATGTTAATAATTAACATACAATAATACAAGATGTAAATGGAACGAAACAAGAATTATACCTCTTGTTTATCTCGCGATCTTCTATCGTATGTCCTATCCTCTTCTTGGACATCGTGTGGGTGATGGTGTTCCAAGAAATGAAGTCACCAAACAAGAGCCCTTCACCTCCCTTCTCTTCCTTCTTGCACCGGTTAACAAAAAAGCAAAGACCTTTGTTGCCGCCGGCAACAAAAGGGAGTGATCCTTTTCTCCTCCTTACTTGGGATCACACCACAACCGTCTCCTCCACCAGCTGCCGGCAGCCAATGAAAAAGATAGGAAGAAGTGGTGTTCTCCTCTACTTGCTGTCGGCCACCGTCCTTGAAGGTTTGCGGCGCCTCAACCCTAGGGTTGCTTGTGGTGGTTGCCGCCGGCCCTTCCCCTCACCCTCTCAAGCTTGTTCCGGCCAAGGGAGAAGAAGAGGAGACCTCCTTGCTACCTTGCATCACACCTCAAGAGGAGAGAAGAGAAAGGAAGAGAAGAGAAAAATTCTCTTCTCCTTCTTCATACCCGCCGACCAACCCTAACCCTAGGAGAGAGAGAGAGACAAGAGAGGAGAGGAAAAATAATCAGGCTTAGGTTATGTTTCATGATGGCTTTATGAGGTATATATAGGCTACAATAGGGACCATGAGAAGGAGTTAGGTCTTGGTCTCCTAAAGGATCAAAGCCCGATCCATTAATGATAATCTAATCCACTAAAGGATTATTATTGAACTACCTCACCATCCCCCATAAATAAATATGAGCTCCACCATATTATGTGTACAAATTCTCCTCATGTTTAAGATCTCACATGTCCATTAATTAATTAAATTACTGACAATTGAATTAATTAATATCTAACTCTATGAGTACACTATCGTCACTATCACTATCATCAATAAAAAAACCTTCAGCTTGTAATACGAATACGGAATGTTGTTCGAAAATATCGTAATGAAAGGAACATGGGAGTTTGTCGCTAGGTATTTGACCAAATAGGATTGTCCAGTTCCTATAGAACCTATCACTAAAATACCCCTAGAAGGGGATAGGGCTAAATGGAGCGAGAAGGGTTTTCCATGAGATGGGAAGTACCACTCATCCTTATCATCATGTCGGACTAAGTCCACCTACAGGATTTACATGATAAACTTTATGAGCTCCTCAAGGGGGCATCATCAACCTAATGCATTAGGACACGATTTCGTTTATAATCAACGACACACCATGCAAATAATATTATTTCCCAATTTACCAGGCCTATTGATTTAACAAATAAATCTCGCCCACTGGTAAATCAAAAAAATAGATATTAAGTACATGTGTTCGTTATTATATCGGGATTAAGAGCATGTATACAATAATATCTGAGGTCTGATTCGATTATATTGTCAGTATAAATCGAATCAACTCTATATCGGTCCTGCTCAATACACACAAAGTGTACTAGTGTAATTCTATGGTCAAGATAGACCAATACCAAATGACACTACAACCATCCCAATGGTTTGTCCAAATCCATCTCGGTTGTGAGCCTCTACTTATACTCTACAAGGGACTGATAACATGATCTTCTGTGTGGCACGACACACCATGTTATCTACAATGTAAAGTATCAAACAATATGCACACATATATAAAATGCAAACAATGATCATGTGATTCTAATTCCAAAATATAGATGTTCATACAAAAGCAAGACTTTTAGTATACATCCTAATAGGTCAAAGTTACAACTTATTAGCCTGAGCAGATGGTCGAAGCTATGAGTTATCAGCCTCAACAGTCCGTGGGAGCTCTAACACCTCAGCGAATGCAACCAGCCGCTGTTCAGATGATTCAATCGGAGCCTAATTAGATGAAATCACCATCTATTCTAGAGATAGACTAGGTTTTTGTTGTCGCTAGAAAGGAGGCATCACAGGTCGATGAATTGGGTTTCTGTGATAAGAATGAGCTATAGGGTACACACTGGTAGTTCAAAGCTTGTGGCTGGGTTTCTACCATTCAGAGAGGCATGAGATAGTCCCAATTTAGTAGGTTTGTTAATCGTTTCCTATACTAGATGATTAGGTATTTACTATCTTAGTGTTAGTATAGTAGATAATTCAGATCATGGTCGTGGTTGACCATGGGAGCGATTCGTTGACTTGTTACTGGTACGACCTGGTAGCTCCAATTGCTGAGTCGGGAGCAAGGATTAAACCTATCAAACAATTTATTGGGGTTTAGGATCTCAACCTTTGAGGTGTGTAGTGATGGTTTCCACTTAGTATTTATACTATATATATGAGGTTAGTACATGTTTGGTTTAATAGTGGAATTTGGAGGTCCAAATTTTTATTACTGGGCGAGAATGTAAAATACGGTTCAAAAAACTATATATATAATAAATAATAATAATAAAATAGAATATATAAAATAAAATATGTATATAAATATATATATGGTTATTTATAAAAACTTATATATAATCACCATAAATAGGAGTTAAATATTGGAAACAAATAGAGGGAAAATTTTGGAATAATTTTCTAGAATTTTAGGAAGGTTTATCGAGATTAATAGGCATAATTATGAATTAATTTGGAGCTGATGTTTCATTCCAAATTCTACCGTGAGCTTATTTTGGAGTGTAATGTTTGGGATTTGGTTTTTTTGGATGAAGCGGGGATGTAGGAGGTCGATCTGTGTTGTTCGGATGGGTTGATTATTACATGTCATGAGCTTAATGGGTAGAGGGCTGGTTTTGTATTTAGCTTTGTACCAAATCTGTGTTAGGTTTGTTATTGTGGGATCAATTTGTTTCCTGATCTAGGTTTGGATGAAGCTAGGTTTAACTATTGAACATGTTTGTCTATTTTTCCTTTCCTCATGAGTTGTACTAGGAATATTTAGAGTAATTTTAATTTGATTATGTAATTGAGGATTTATTAATGGTTAGCTTAGTGTTCACCTATTCGTAGACATGGAGCTAACCTAATAGATAAATTAGGTTAAGGGTTATTTAAGTGGATGGTGTAATTAGGTTCAATCCTAAATATGTTTAATAGTTAGTTTAGCTAAATTATAAATATATAAATAGCTAATTTATATCCTTGATACATGACATTGATTTTGTGACGACCCCACTTCTCTTCCTTAAGGCGGACGTCACTTTTACTTAACCTTAACTTTACCTTATCCTTAGCCTTAGGTTACAACTACTTGACTTCCCTTAACTTGCTCTGAATTTTTTTTTTCAATGGCACCAGTCGACTGCTAGAAGGCCAGTCGACTGGTGTCAGCCACAGAAGCTTTCTGTGCGCGGCACCAGTCGACTGGCGTCTTGGCAGTCGACTGGTGCATCGAACAGAAGGGTTCTATTCGATATGGCAGTCGATTGGTATCTGAACCAGTCGACTGGCACGCCTGAAAGCTACAGTCTCAGACCTGGGAAATCCTTTCAAGGGTCCATAATTCATACACTTCCATAGCATATAGATTAATAACTGAAAATCTATACTCTATACTAGTTTTATAAACATCTTAGCAACCCAAAACAAACCCATTAACTTGCAATTAGGATCTCTGCGGAATTTAATAAACTATCCAAAACATATGAAATCTATACTAGAGTTTGTACTCAACTTTGTCTCTATGCGAAGTTTAAACCAAATCATTACGTTCTACCAATCCAAAACACCAACCACAAGTTATTATAAGACTTAACCCAAAGATCTCTCCCACGGTTCCGCTGCCACTGAACATCAATGCAAGTCCCGTTCGCCTCCTTAGCATATGCTTTTTCTTTACCTTTATCTGCAACAGAAGGAAATGCAACTAATAAGCGATTTGCTTAGTAAGTAAATCCTAACTCACAAATCTATGCGATCAATGATAAACATGCTCTTTTCAAAGGATGCTCGCTTCAAAATACATGCACTTGGAAATACTTTCACATGGGAACTTTCATATAATTATCATGCTCAATCATGCTTGAAAACATTTACTTGCATTAAAACACTTGCAAACTTAACATGCTTATGATTTCTTTTGAGACTTGTTACTTATACGTTTCCATACATTAAAACACTAACTGCCTTGCTCTTGCTTTTTAACATGCTTGTAACATAACAACGTTAACATACATAACAAAACATGTACTTAACTGAAAACACTTACATATACTCACATACTTCAAAATAATAATCAACTTTCTAGGCCTTGACATTGTACCTGGTATCAATGTACCAATGCGCGCATCCCTAATAGGTTTCGGGGTAGCTAGCCACCGCACCCTATTAGAGCTTCTTTCTAACTTTCTGTGGGCCTCTCATTTGCCCGGTACATGTCACTTTACAAAAGTAAAATACTTTCTTACTCATAATGTTTATACTTATCAAGCTATCTTTTTTTTCCATAAATCTGGCACTACAAACCTTTACCTTTCTTACTTGGAACTTTCATCGAGCACCTTGCATGCCCTTAACCCAAAACTCATTTTTGGGACTTTTCAAGAACTTGGTCTTATCATGCTTAGATTTACATACACAAAACCTACTCAAGGTTAAGTTCTATAATAAGAAATATGACTTCTTTTGAAGCTTAAACACACAATTTAAAATAGTCTTAAAGCATGCACTTAGATCACAAAACATAGTTCTACAACGAGAAATACATGACGAAACTACTTTTATTGCAGTGAGTGATCTACTTACCCCCCTTTGCTTGAAGAAAACTCACTAGTATGTAGTAAAATCCTAGCGTAGGACTCCTTTTCTCTTCCTTGCGAGAAACTTCACTCCTTGGCCCTAGGTAAGAAGCCCTAGGTTCTCTACTCATGAGGAAGAAGAAGGAGGAAGAAAACCCTTGTTTTCTCCCTGTTTTCGCAGCCCTCTTCCCCCTATTTTCCGCCGACTCCCCCTAACCTAAAGGGGATTTAACGCAACTTAAGCGGAAGTTGAAACACCTCTTCATGAAAAGGACTTACTTACCTATAACATAATTTTGATCCATCATTTTTTGTGCTTGATACCCCCAACCTTCTGGTTAGCCGAGCCCACTTAAGGACTGGCTTGCCGCGTGGTCGCGAGATCAAACCTCCGCCCGACGCTTTTCTTTTTCTTTTTATTTTTATTTCGAAAAATTGCCAGAAAATTCAGAAAAATTCCTAATAATTCATGAAAATTATTGGGTGTTACAATCCTCCCTATCTTATAAAAAGTTCGTCCTCGAACTTAGAACAGCTCTGGATACCTTTGCCTCATGCTATCTTCTGATTCCCAGGTTGTCTCTTCATACTTCTGATTCAGCGATAAGACTTTTACTAGTGGTACCACTTTGTTCCTCAGCTTCTTATTTGCTCGATCTATTATCTGAATAGGTCGACTTTCATAACTGAGATCTTCTTGAACTTGTATCATATGTTGCTCAATCATTTGGTTGGCATCTAGGATATGCTTCTTTAGCATTGAAACATGGAACACATTGTGTATTGCTGACATCTCTGGAGGTAGCTGATAAATACCATTTTATTGATTATTTGAGTTGCTAAAATCCATGTTTGACCTATGTTTTTATTGCTAAAAATGTGAAATTGCCCTAGGTTTTAGAACTTACCTTTATTTTGGACTTAATTACAAATATGCAAAGTTTTGGATTATTTGACCACTAAATTCTTGATTTATTTTTGTAGGCATAAAAGGTTCATGGACCTAGGGCATATTGGGTCAAACTTGAGTCGGAAGTGAACCGGATCGAATTATCAAGCCTACGATTAATCCGGGTCGTCCGATTCAAAAGCGGTTAGATCTGGGCCATCCGGGACCATCTGAAGCAATCCGAGCTAGGGTTAGGGTTGATCAAGCACTCTGATCAAGATCTGAAGGTTTCATCCCAATCAGAGCTAAATCAACCGTTGGATCAAGCTTGGAGGGCTCTAGATCGTCCATTCACAGATTGAGTTGATCTGGACCATACGTTGTACATCTGGAGGATCCGAGCTACCACGAGGCAGATCCTGACCCCAGATCATCATCATCAAAATTTGGATCAAATCAGAGCAAGATCAGCCGTTGGATTTCCTCAAATCGATCTGAGCCGTTCAAAGCTAATTACTTAAGGAAAATTTCCCAGCGTTTCTCCTTCGTCGCGTCTCCGCCGCAGTCATCTTCTTCTTCAGCTGTTCTTCGATTTTTAGCTAGTTTTCTTCATCAAGGAGGCGCGATCCCTCAATCCATCATCAAAGCAAGGGCTAGGTCAGTGAAGAGAGTCTCAGTGAAGTTTTCGGATTGGTTTTGCTCAATAGCAAAGTTGCGCGAGGTCTCGGCAGTTTTGCTATCCGACTTCAACGAACTCAACTGTGCCCCGTTTCCACTGCATCCGAGCTGACCAGAGGGGTTCCCTGGATGGTCTCGGTCATTCCCAAATCCAATTCGCAAGCCACAACAGCGAGATTGAAGAATTCGGAGCCAAATTTCAGTTTGAGCAATGTCTGATCTGATTTAGTAGCAGATACACTTCTTCCACTGATTTGCAGAGCTTGCGGGTCTGAGGTTCTCCCTTGATTGACGACCAAGGAGCTCTTGAGTTGAAGAATGATTGAGGAGTAGATTTCTTTAGTTAATTTCGTTAATTAGCTGTAATTTCCATTACTGCTGTAATTTCGTTTCTCTTGGTTTCAGATTGGTTAAGTTTGGTTTTCTTAAGTGTTCTAGCTTAAATTAGGGTTCAATCTTTAAGACAAGTAGTTAGGGAATTGCTTAGGAACATTTGGTTTCAATTTCAGTTGGTTTCTTATCTTTGTTCTTGCGTATCAGCTGTGTATCAGTTTTTCCCTGTTTTTTTACCTCCTGCATATCAGTAAATTCAGTAAGTTTTAGTTTGGTTTTTCTGAATTCGTGTCAAGTATGCCTTAGTGTTTCTTCACCCTATCTGAACACTAGATAAGTGCTCTCGAATTTGTATTGAACTGTTTTGTTTTTGCCATTGGATTGAATCTGAATTCCTTCACCTAATTGTGCCAGTCTGCTGTCTAATTTATTTCTGCCATGCCATTTCTGCGTGCCAAGTTCATTTCTGAATTCTTGCATTTGCTTCTGCCTTTTAAATTGTTGTTTCCGCATGTTAGGTTTCAGCACATCAAAAGATCCTGTTTGGTGAATTATTACCTCAGCTTTCCTCAGGATTGAATGAAGTTTGCATTTGCTTTGTGCTGAATTTCTGCATTTGGATCAATTTCTGCACAACTGTATTTCTGCATCCTCCACTTTATTTGCTGCATCATACAATTTTATTCCTTTATTTTCGAGTGCAACACATCAAGAGGTTCTGGTTTGGTGAATCCTTGCATCAGATTGCAATTTGGTCAAGTTGATTTTGCAATTGCTCTGTTGCTGAAATTCTGAAATTGAGTCTGAATTGTACCAGTCCCATGCATTCGAAAGTCCCATTTTATTGATGCAGAGTTTCGGTATCATTGCTGAAGTTGTATGATTGGAGTTAGCTTTGTTGAATTTCATCTGAACTCTGATTTGAGTGATTGATCTTAGCTGACTTGTTTATTTCTTTTGCAATTGGTTCGATGCCTTCATGTGCTGAATTCTTGCATTCCAATTCTGCCCTGAGTTTGTCCCTTGTTTCCTGCCTTTATTGCTGAAATTCTTAACCCATTCTTGCACAGCACTTCAGTATTAGACTTGCCTTTACAGTTGAATTGCTAAGAGTCAATTGGGAGTTGTCAGTTATAGCTCTACATTGAGCATAAGCTTTTTGGCACATAAGTTTGTAACCTTGCGTATCAAGTTCTCCTTCTATTCATTGCTACAATTGTGTCAAGGGAAGTTTCGATTTTTAAAGACAATTCTTGAAGTTAAATTCAATTTATAGAATCTTTTTGCAATTGAGTTCAGATTTGTTCTCCCAAGGTGGGTAAGTTGCATTGGTTGATAAAGTCTCCCAAGGGGAGTTCATTAGTTGTCATTTCATTGTTTAGTTCATTGGGTTAAATTTCTTCTCTTTTAATTGCGATTTCATTGCTGATTGCTACCCAAAAACCCAAGTTTTATTTGAAACACGAAAATATAAACGACACATAAATACGAGCTAGAATCACACAACGCAACTAGCCCCGAGAAAAATACGACCTGTGGCCCCTTTACTACGTTTTCATATTTTGATTGCAAAAAGGGTTTCCAGTTATTCATTCACATCTAAATTTTGTAGACCCACATTCGTGACAGCATATTTTGGGTCCGTCAAATTTTTGGCGCCGTTGCCGGGGAAGCAACTAGTTGATTTGTTTGATTTTTGCTTGTATACTTTTGGACATATCATTGGGTTCTATTTTGGTTGCTTTATCATTTGTATACGGTTGCTGCCATTTTTCTTGTTTGTTTTGTGACAGGGTTGCAAGATCAAAATGTGGTCACCAGAGTTCTGTAAAGAGATAGACGAGGCACTGGAGGAGTTAAAAAATGTGTGTAAGGAGTTGGTAAATCAACAAAAACATAAAGCTCAGTCATCTACTTACCAGAGGCCGATTCAGCCACCTCAGCCACAATTTCAGCCTTTCCAGCAATTCCAGCCACCACAGCAAGATTTCCAACAGCCCTACTCAAATTTCCAACAAATTCAGAATGGGCAGCCCAATTTTCAGTTTTTGAGCAACCCAATCAATTTTTTCAGCCACCATTACAACAATTCGAGCAACCACAGCAATTCCAACAATTTCAGCCGGATTTTCAGCCAATTCAACAAATTTCCAGAATTTTCAGAATGGGCAGCCATTATTCCAGAATTTTCAGCCCCAAATTCAGCAATTTCAGCCTAATTTTCAGCCACTTTATCAACAAGATCAGTCACAATTTCAACCATATCAACAAGGCAGCAAGATTGTCAATCGTTTCAAACATTTCCACCTCAAAACCAATTATTTTTCCAGCCCTCACAGCCCATTAATCAGAATTTCCAGCAACGAAACCAGAATTTTCAGCCCACTCAATTTGAGTTTTCACCACCACAATTTCAACCTCAGATCCAAGATTTTCAGGGCTACAATTTTCAGCCATCTCCACCAACTTGTGAACCAAATTTTCAGCAGTTCAATCAGCCTGTGCAACCATTTGATCAGCCCCTACAGTCTCCATTTCAGTATGCACAGCCTCCGCCTGGACTTCAGCAGCCTTATGCTACATTTCAAGGCCAACAGGATTTCCACATCAATCAAGGAGGCTTTGAGAATCTTAATGAGAATGAGGCACAACAACAAAGAATGGAGGAGATGTTTCAACAAGTTGTACAATATCATCAAAAGCAGCAAAGGCTTCAAGACATCGAAAGAGGCGTTGGACAAATTGCTAGTCAAATGAATCAAATGCAAGTTCAAGGATCAAGCCAACAATCTCCTCAGGGTACTCAGGATTTTAAGGGGTATGATCGTGAACTAATGTGGAGGTTACTAGAAGAAGATGAAGTAATCATCGATTATAGGGCACCTACAGCATGCATCCCTCCGGAGATTCCTAGTCAAAATCTATTTCCAAATTTTTCAGCTCCAGAAGAAGAAACTGAAGCTCCACAGGACCATTCTAGACTTTTATTTTGTGATGATAGTATTATTGATGGTCCTAATTTTTCTGATATTGTTATTGCAGATATTACAGGAGAAGCATGCATAGGAGATGATTCCATAGGTGTAGGAGATTGCACTAAGCCCCAGGGACCACCACAATTGACTGGTACATTAGAAGACTCAAAGGATGAACTAGAAAGTGTAGGGACTTGCATGGTGGAAGCAAGCACCCAAGGATCACCTGCTTTAGTTGAGTGTCCACCAGAGAGTGAGGCTGAAGAGGAGCATGTACTTGATCAGGAGGAGGCCACAGATACATCTACTATTATAGAACCTTCAGGTATTCTCCAGCACGCTCAGGTAAGTATTTCTCCTCTTTGTTCAGAAAAATTCAAAAGATACCTAGTGCTAATTTTATTGATTCTGATGAATTTATTGATATACCTTGTGTAGAAATTGTTTGTGAAAATCTAATAGAGGTACCAAACATTGATTTCATTGATCATAATGCATTACTTGATACATCTCTTGTAAATATGGATAGCGAAATAATTTTAGAGGCACCCATAATTGATGTAGTTTGTTATGATGAATCTTTAGATACATCTTTTGTGAATATGGATAGTGAAAATTTTTTAGAAGTGCCTGAAATTGATGTTATTTATTTTGATGAATCTCTTGCTATGTCTTATGCTGAGGTTGAATGTGAGAAACTTATGGAGATATCTGATATTGATTTGATTGGCTGTGACACATTGCTTGATACATTCTTGATAGGAAATAATTGTGAAATTTCTATTGATGTGCCAGAAATTGATTTCTTTATTTGTGATGAGTATCTGGATGCAAATTTTGTAGGAAATAATTTTGAAAATTTCATTGAGGTACCAGAATTTGATTTAATTGGACATGATGCAGTTTTGGATTCATTTTATGCAGAGACTGATATTATTTCATTTCTTTCTGACCCAGCACACTTGAGAGAGGTATTACATTGTTTTGCAGGGTCCAGAAGACTTCAGGAGTGGGTGCTCCAACTGAACAGACTTCAACCTCCTGGAAGGACTTCTGAAAGGCATCAAGAAGGAGGAGAAGATCTTACTTTAATCCATAGCCCTCCATTCCTTCAATGGCTATTGAACCTGAATCGCCTTAGGCCACCAGAGAAATTTTTTGTGAAGTTCAAGTGTGGGGGAGTCCTAATTCTCCCAGCCACCCAGACCCTCCACTACCACGATGGAGGCTTCTTCTGGATCGACTCCGTCCACCAGAATAAAGGGAGTTTGATTCTTCTTTAATTTTCTTTTATTGCATGTTTCAATTCTTATGCTTTCTAGAAGTAAAATTTTCTTTTAAATTGAGTCCTTATCAATAAATGCATGTTAGTTCTCTTAGAAGTTTGTTTCTTACATGAGTAGAAATAAATGTATCCCTCTAGGTTATTCCATAGCATTTTAGAGTCTTTTGGAAAATAAATTAAATTTGGTTGTTAAAAGTTAGGGTTTGAGCTAATGGATGAAATCTTGGATGCTTGAGTACTACTTTGTTTTAGATTCTTCATTGATGACTTGAGATGAATCATTTTTACCTAGTGAGAATTAGCCTTATATTTGTGATACACATATGTTATTGTACTCTAGAACTTGCTTAGGTTCTTGCAAAATCATATTTTAATGATTGGATCACATCTATAGAGGCTAATCCATTTGTTTCCCTTTCCATATCAATTTTTAGCAATAATCATGTTTATCCTATTTGTCTTTACTTATTTCTTACTCTTACCCTCACTTTTCTTTGGACTTGTTGGTTGAAATGTTTTTTTAATGCTATTTTGCCCGAGACGGACAAAGATTTAAGTGTGGGGGAGTGACTAAAGTTTTGGATGTATTTCATGTCAAAAAGAAATTTTTTTTTGCCAAGTTGAAGCCAAAAGGTGCCAAGTGAGTTGAATTTGAATTCCAAAAATGAGCAAGAGGATGGAAGCAATTGAAGCATCTAGAGTCCTTATCATACTTTGAAGATCCAAGTGGTAATAAAAAAAATTCTACAAGTCCAAGTTCAAAGTGGCACGCAAATGAAAATCTTATGTGCCAAAGTGAAGAGAAAATTTTTCTTTGTGAAGCTATTTTTGGTTAGCAATGTTTTGGACCGCAGCTGTACCTTGCTAGGGAAATCAAGTACACTCTGCTACAATCTGAAGTGCAGCTAAACATCATCCGAATAGCAGCTGAAAACAAGCTGAATTCCAGCTGAAGACAATTTGAATGGAAGCTGAATTGAAGCTAATTCTGGAAGTCGAATGCTAGCTGAACATAAGCTGGAAAATCTGAACTGAAGGTTGATGAAGTTTGAATGGAACCTGGATCGAAATCTGGAGTGAGTTGCAGAGAAGTGCTTACCAGAAATCAGAAGTTCAGAAAAGGGGCAGCAGGTTAGCTTAATTAAATGGCCGAAACACAATCTGAAGTGCAGGGACTGATTTCACTTCTACATGATGCTAATAGTTGAGAGGGAATCAAAGAGTTTTGCAAGGTCTGAAAGCAATGCCGTGGAGCTGATACTTGAATGCAAAACAGTCCAGAAACTGATGTAATTCAGAAATGTTCAAGGCAAGAAGAAAAAAAAACATTTGTAGAAATTGCAGCTCAAAGATTCAAGTGGACTGATCTGCTACTTTGAAGCTCACGGCAGTGCTGGGTTGAAGTATGGCCACAACATAACTGGAATTGCAGCAGAAAAAGAAAAAAGAAAAAAAAACAGTTTGAAGAGAAAAAAAAAGAAAGAGAGCAAAAACGAAAGTGGCACAAAAAGTGAATTTTGGCACCATGAAATCAAGTGAAGTTTTTCTCATCCAATCAAAGTTTTATTCCATTTCATTTCTGACCTTACAAGAAAGAAAGAAAGAAAGAAGGAAAAGAAGAATCAGAAAAGAGAAGAAAGAAAAATGGCACACAAAAGGAAACTTGGCACATTGAGATCAAAAGGGGTTTTCTTCATCCAAATCAAAGGGATTATTCAAGTTTCACTCCATCACACTTTTGATTCCATTGGAGGACTGTAAAGAGGGCAAAGCACATTGGAAACATCCTTGAGCAACCAAGTCTCCTACTCCATCAATTTTTCCATTTTCTTGATTTTTACTCCATTTCTTACCATTTTCCATGTTTACACTTGTTTTTGTAGATATTGATCCTAATCATGAATAATGGTGGAGATTAGATAATAAGCAAGCCTATGGTAGTGCAAGAAGCATGTGTGTTTGAGTGAGCTCCACTTTCATCATCAACTTAGAACTTAAGGAGAGAGCCACCCAAAACTTCCCTTGAAAGGCTAGTGATTTAAATTCATCTCAATGACTCATGATTGATGAAAAGGCTAAGTTGTTGATTTAAGGACAATATACTAATCCATAGAGCTTAGATTTTTGAGAATTGACAACCTTAGGTAATTTCTTTTCATTTGCTTCTAATCATGCTTAAGAAAGCCTAAGGGATACATATTTACTGCTTTCGCGAGACGCTCAAGGTTAAGTGTGGGGGAGTTGATAAATACCATTTTATTGATTATTTGAGTTGTTAAAATCCATGTTTGACCTATGTTTTTATTGCTAAAAATGTGAAATTGCCCTAGGTTTTAGAACTTACCTTTATTTTGGACTTAATTACAAATATGCAAAGTTTTGGATTATTTGACCACTAAATTCTTGATTTATTTTTGTAGGCATAAAAGGTTCATGGACCTAGGGCATATTGGGTTGGGTCAAACTTGAGTCGGAAGTGAACCGGATCGAATTATCAAGCCTACGATTAATCCGGGTCGTCCGATTCAAAAGCGGTTAGATCTGAGCCATCCGGGACCATCTGAAGCAATCCGAGCTAGGGTTAGGGTTGATCAAGCACTCTGATCAAAGATCTGAAGGTTTCATCCCAATCAGAGCTAAATCAACCGTTGGATCAAGCTTGGAGGGCTCTAGATCGTCCATTCACAGATTGAGTTGATCTGGACCATCCGTTGTACATCTGGAGGATCCGAGCTACCACAAGGCAGATCCTGACCCCAGATCATCATCATCAAAATTTGGATCAAATCAGAGCAAGATCAGCCGTTGGATTTCCTCAAATCGATCTGAGCCGTTCAAAGCTAATTACTTAAGGAAAATTTCCCAGCGTTTCTCCTTCGTCGCGTCTCCGCCGCAGTCATCTTCTTCTTCAGCTGTTCTTCGATTTTTAGCTAGTTTTCTTCATCAAGGAGGCACGATCCCTCAATCCATCATCAAAGCAAGGGCTAGGTCAGTGAAGAGAGTCTCAGTGAAGTTTTCGGATTGGTTTTGCTCAATAGCAAAGTTGCGCGAGGTCTCGGCAGTTTTGCTATCCGACTTCAACGAACTCAGCTGTGCCCCGTTTCCACTGCATCCGAGCTGACCAGAGGGGTTCCCTGGATGGTCTCGGTCATTCCCAAATCCAATTCGCAAGCCACAACAGCGAGATTGAAGAATTCGGAGCCAAATTTCAGTTTGAGCAATGTCTGATCTGATTTAGTAGCAGATACACTTCTTCCACTGATTTGCAGAGCTTGCGGGTCTGAGGTTCTCCCTTGATTGACGACCAAGGAGCTCTTGAGTTGAAGAATGATTGAGGAGTAGATTTCTTTAGTTAATTTCGTTTATTAGCTGTAATTTCCATTACTGCTGTAATTTCGTTTCTCTTGGTTTCAGATTGGTTAAGTTTGGTTTTCTTAAGTGTTCTAGCTTAAATTAGGGTTCAATCTTTAAGACAAGTAGTTAGGGAATTGCTTAGGAACATTTGGTTTAATTTCAGTTGGTTTCTTATCTTTGTTCTTGCGTATCAGCTGTGTATCAGTTTTTCCCTGTTTTTTTACCTCCTGCATATCAGTAAATTCAGTAAGTTTTAGTTTGGTTTTTCTGAATTCGTGTCAAGTATGCCTTAGTGTTTCTTCACCCTATCTGAACATTAGATAAGTGCTCTCGAATTTGTATTGAACTGTTCTGTTTTTTCCATTGGATTGAATCAGAATTCCTTCACCTAATTGTGCCAATCTGCTGTCTAATTTATTTCTGCCATGCCATTTCTGCGTGCCAAGTTCATTTCTGAATTCTTGCATTTGCTTCTGCCTTTTAAATTGTTGTTTCCGCATGTTAGGTTTCAGCACATCAAAAGATCCTGTTTGGTGAATTATTACCTCAGCTTTCCTCAGGATTGAATGAAGTTTGCATTTGCTTTGTGCTGAATTTCTGCATTTGGATCAATTTCTGCACAACTGTATTTCTGCATCCTCCACTTTATTTGCTGCATCATACAATTTTATTCCTTTATTTTCGAGTGCAACACATCAAGAGGTTCTGGTTTGGTGAATCCTTGCATCAGATTGCAATTTGGTCAAGTTGATTTTGCAATTGCTCTGTTGCTGAAATTCTGAAATTGAGTCTGAATTGTACCAGTCCCATGCATTCGAAAGTCCCATTTTATTGATGCAGAGTTTCGGTATCATTGCTGAAGTTGTATGATTGGAGTTAGCTTTGTTGAATTTCATCTGAACTCTGATTTGAGTGATTGATCTTAGCTGACTTGTTTATTTCTTTTGCAATTGGTTCGATGCCTTCATGTGCTGAATTCTTGCATTCCAATTCTGCCCTGAGTTTGTCCCTTGTTTCCTGCCTTTATTGCTGAAATTCTTAACCCATTCTTGCACAGCACTTCAGTATTAGACTTGCCTTTACAGTTGAATTGCTAAGAGTCAATTGGAGTTGTCAGTTATAGCTCTACATTGAGCATAAGCTTTTTGGCACATAAGTTTGTAACCTTGCGTATCAAGTTCTCCTTCTATTCATTGCTACAATTGTGTCAAGGGAAGTTTCGATTTTTAAAGACAATTCTTGAAGTTAAATTCAATTTATAGAATCTTTTTGCAATTGAGTTCAGATTTGTTCTCCCAAGGTGGGTAAGTTGCATTGGTTGATAAAGTCTCCCAAGGGGAGTTCATTAGTTGTCATTTCATTGTTTAGTTCATTGGGTTAAATTTCTTCTCTTTTAATTGCGATTTCATTGCTGATTGCTACCCAAAAACCCAAGTTTTATTTGAAACACGAAAATATAAACGACACATAAATACGAGCTAGAATCACACAACGTCAACTAGCCCCGAGAAAAATACGACCTGTGGCCCCTTTACTACGTTTTCATATTTTGATTGCAAAAAGGGTTTCCAGTTATTCATTCACATCTAAATTTTGTAGACCCACATTCGTGACAGCATATTTTGGGTCCGTCAAATTTTTGGCGCCGTTGCCGGGGAAGCAACTAGTTGATTTGTTTGATTTTTGCTTGTATACTTTTGGACATATCATTGGGTTCTATTTTGGTTGCTTTATCATTTGTATACGGTTGCTGCCATTTTTCTTGTTTGTTTTGTGACAGGGTTGCAAGATCAAAATGTGGTCACCAGAGTTCTGTAAAGAGATAGACGAGGCACTGGAGGAGTTAAAAAATGTGTGTAAGGAGTTGGTAAATCAACAAAAACATAAAGCTCAGTCATCTACTTACCAGAGGCCGATTCAGCCACCTCAGCCACAATTTCAGCCTTTCCAGCAATTCCAGCCACCACAGCAAGATTTCCAACAGCCCTACTCAAATTTCCAACAAATTCAGAATGGGCAGCCCTAATTTTCAGTTTTTGAGCAACCCAATCAATTTTTTCAGCCACCATTACAACAATTCGAGCAACCACAGCAATTCCAACAATTTCAGCCGGATTTTCAGCCAATTCAACTAAATTTCCAGAATTTTCAGAATGGGCAGCCATTATTCCAGAATTTTCAGCCCCAAATTCAGCAATTTCAGCCTAATTTTCAGCCACTTTATCAACAAGATCAGTCACAATTTCAACCATATCAACAAGGGCAGCAAGATTGTCAATCGTTTCAAACATTTCCACCTCAAAACCAATTATTTTTCCAGCCCTCACAGCCCATTAATCAGAATTTCCAGCAACGAAACCAGAATTTTCAGCCCACTCAATTTGAGTTTTCACCACCACAATTTCAACCTCAGATCCAAGATTTTCAGGGCTACAATTTTCAGCCATCTCCACCAACTTGTGAACCAAATTTTCAGCAGTTCAATCAGCCTGTGCAACCATTTGATCAGCCCCTACAGTCTCCATTTCAGTATGCACAGCCTCCGCCTGGACTTCAGCAGCCTTATGCTACATTTCAAGGCCAACAGGATTTCCACATCAATCAAGGAGGCTTTGAGAATCTTAATGAGAATGAGGCACAACAACAAAGAATGGAGGAGATGTTTCAACAAGTTGTACAATATCATCAAAAGCAGCAAAGGCTTCAAGACATCGAAAGAGGCGTTGGACAAATTGCTAGTCAAATGAATCAAATGCAAGTTCAAGGATCAAGCCAACAATCTCCTCAGGGTACTCAGGATTTTAAGGGGTATGATCGTGAACTAATGTGGAGGTTACTAGAAGAAGATGAAGTAATCATCGATTATAGGGCACCTACAGCATGCATCCCTCCGGAGATTCCTAGTCAAAATCTATTTCCAAATTTTTCAGCTCCAGAAGAAGAAACTGAAGCTCCACAGGACCATTCTAGACTTTTATTTTGTGATGATAGTATTATTGATGGTCCTAATTTTTCTGATATTGTTATTGCAGATATTACAGGAGAAGCATGCATAGGAGATGATTCCATAGGTGTAGGAGATTGCACTAAGCCCCAGGGACCACCACAATTGACTGGTACATTAGAAGACTCAAAGGATGAACTAGAAAGTGTAGGGACTTGCATGGTGGAAGCAAGCACCCAAGGATCACCTGCTTTAGTTGAGTGTCCACCAGAGAGTGAGGCTGAAGAGGAGCATGTACTTGATCAGGAGGAGGCCACAGATACATCTACTATTATAGAACCTTCAGGTATTCTCCAGCACGCTCAGGTAAGTATTTCTCCTCTTTGTTCAGAAAAATTCAAAAAGATACCTAGTGCTAATTTTATTGATTCTGATGAATTTATTGATATACCTTGTGTAGAAATTGTTTGTGAAAATCTAATAGAGGTACCAAACATTGATTTCATTGATCATAATGCATTACTTGATACATCTCTTGTAAATATGGATAGCGAAATAATTTTAGAGGCACCCATAATTGATGTAGTTTGTTATGATGAATCTTTAGATACATCTTTTGTGAATATGGATAGTGAAAATTTTTTAGAAGTGCCTGAAATTGATGTTATTTATTTTGATGAATCTCTTGCTATGTCTTATGCTGAGGTTGAATGTGAGAAACTTATGGAGATATCTGATATTGATTTGATTGGCTGTGACACATTGCTTGATACATTCTTGATAGGAAATAATTGTGAAATTTCTATTGATGTGCCAGAAATTGATTTCTTTATTTGTGATGAGTATCTGGATGCAAATTTTGTAGGAAATAATTTTGAAAATTTCATTGAGGTACCAGAATTTGATTTAATTGGACATGATGCAGTTTTGGATTCATTTTATGCAGAGACTGATATTATTTCATTTCTTTCTGACCCAGCACACTTGAGAGAGGTATTACATTGTTTTGCAGGGTCCAGAAGACTTCAGGAGTGGGTGCTCCAACTGAACAGACTTCAACCTCCTGGAAGGACTTCTGAAAGGCATCAAGAAGGAGGAGAAGATCTTACTTTAATCCATAGCCCTCCATTCCTTCAATGGCTATTGAACCTGAATCGCCTTAGGCCACCAGAGAAATTTTTTGTGAAGTTCAAGTGTGGGGGAGTCCTAATTCTCCCAGCCACCCAGACACCTCCACTACCACGATGGAGGCTTCTTCTGGATCGACTCCGTCCACCAGAATAAAAGGGAGTTTGATTCTTCTTTAATTTTCTTTTATTGCATGTTTCAATTCTTATGCTTTCTAGAAGTAAAATTTTCTTTTAAATTGAGTCCTTATCAATAAATGCATGTTAGTTCTCTTAGAAGTTTGTTTCTTACATGAGTAGAAATAAATGTATCCCTCTAGGTTATTCCATAGCATTTTAGAGTCTTTTGGAAAATAAATTAAATTTGGTTGTTAAAAGTTAGGGTTTGAGCTAATGGATGAAATCTTGGATGCTTGAGTACTACTTTGTTTTAGATTCTTCATTGATGACTTGAGATGAATCATTTTTACCTAGTGAGAATTAGCCTTATATTTGTGATACACATATGTTATTGTACTGTAGAACTTGCTTAGGTTCTTGCAAAATCATATTTTAATGATTGGATCACATCTATAGAGGCTAATCCGTTTGTTTCCCTTTCCATATCAATTTTTAGCAATAATCATGTTTATCCTATTTGTCTTTACTTATTTCTTACTCTTACCCTCACTTTTCTTTGGACTTGTTGGTTGAAATGTTTTTTTAATGCTATTTTGCCCGAGACGGACAATGATTTAAGTGTGGGGGAGTGACTAAAGTTTTGGATGTATTTCATGTCAAAAAGAAATTTTTTTTGCCAAGTTGAAGCCAAAAGGTGCCAAGTGAGTTGAATTTGAATTCCAAAAATGAGCAAGAGGATGGAAGCAATTGAAGCATCTAGAGTCCTTATCATACTTTGAAGATCCAAGTGGTAATAAAAAAAATTCTACAAGTCCAAGTTCAAAGTGGCACGCAAATGAAAATCTTATGTGCCAAAGTGAAGAGAAAATTTTTCTTTGTGAAGCTATTTTTGGTTAGCAATGTTTTGGACCGCAGCTGTACCTTGCTAGGGAAATCAAGTACACTCTGCTACAATCTGAAGTGCAGCTAAACATCATCCGAATAGCAGCTGAAAACAAGCTGAATTCCAGCTGAAGACAATTTGAATGGAAGCTGAATTGAAGCTAATTCTGGAAGTCGAATGCTAGCTGAACATAAGCTGGAAAATCTGAACTGAAGGCTGATGAAGTTTGAATGGAACCTGGATCGAAATCTGGAGTGAGTTGCAGAGAAGTGCTTACCAGAAATCAGAAGTTCAGAAAAGGGGCAGCAGGTTAGCTTAATTAAATGGCCGAAACACAATCTGAAGTGCAGGGACTGAATTCACTTCTACATGATGCTAATAGTTGAGAGGGAATCAAAGAGTTTTGCAAGGTCTGAAAGCAATGCCATGGAGCTGAAACTTGAATGCAAAACAGTCCAGAAACTGATGTAATTCAGAAATGTTCAAGGCAAGAAGAAAAAAAAACATTTGTAGAAATTGCAGCTCACAAGATTCAAGTGGACTGATCTGCTACTTTTGAAGCTCACGGCAGTGCTGGGTTGAAGTATGGCCACAACATAACTGGAATTGCAGCAGAAAAAGAAAAAAAGAAAAAAAAACAGTTTGAAGAGAAAAAAAAAGAAAGAGAGCAAAAACGAAAGTGGCACAAAAAGTGAATTTTGGCACCATGAAATCAAGTGAAGTTTTTCTCATCCAAATCAAAGTTTTATTCCATTTCATTTCTGACCTTACAAGAAAGAAAGAAAGAAAGAAGGAAAAGAAGAATCAGAAAAGAGAAGAAAGAAAAATGGCACACAAAAGGAAACTTGGCACATTGAGATCAAAAGGGGTTTTCTTCATCCAAATCAAAGGGATTATTCAAGTTTCACTCCATCACACTTTTGATTCCATTGGAGGACTGTAAAGAGGGCAAAGCACATTGGAAACATCCTTGAGCAACCAAGTCTCCCACTCCATCAATTTTTCCATTTTCTTGATTTTTACTCCATTTCTTACCATTTTCCATGTTTACACTTGTTTTTGTAGATATTGATCCTAATCATGAATAATGGTGGAGATTAGATAATAAGAAAGCCTATGGTAGTGCAAGAAGCATGTGTGTTTGAGTGAGCTCCACTTTCATCATCAACTTAGAACTTAAGGAGAGAGCCACCCAAAACTTCCCTTGAAAGGCTAGTGATTTAAATTCATCTCAATGACTCATGATTGATGAAAAGGCTAAGTTGTTGATTTAAGGACAATATACTAATCCATAGAGCTTAGATTTTTGAGAATTGACAACCTTAGGTAATTTCTTTTCATTTGCTTCTAATCATGCTTAAGAAAGCCTAAGGGATACATATTTACTGCTTTCGCGAGATGCTCAAGGTTAAGTGTGGGGGAGTTGATAAATACCATTTTATTGATTATTTGAGTTGTTAAAATCCATGTTTGACCTATGTTTTTATTGCTAAAAATGTGAAATTGCCCTAGGTTTTAGAACTTACCTTTATTTTGGACTTAATTACAAATATGCAAAGTTTTGGATTATTTGACCACTAAATTCTTGATTTATTTTTATAGGCATAAAAGGTTCATGGACCTAGGGCATATTGGGTCAAACTTGAGTCGGAAGTGAACCGGATCGAATTATCAAGCCTACGATTAATCCGGGTCGTCCGATTCAAAAGCGGTTAGATCTGAGCCATCCGGGACCATCTGAAGCAATCCGAGCTAGGGTTAGGGTTGATCAAGCACTCTGATCAAGATCTGAAGGTTTCATCCCAATCAGAGCTAAATCAACCGTTGGATCAAGCTTGGAGGGCTCTAGATCGTCCATTCACAGATTGAGTTGATCTGGACCATCCGTTGCACATCTAGAGGATCCGAGCTACCACGAGGCAGATCCTGACCCCAGATCATCATCATCAAAATTTGGATCAAATCAGAGCAAGATCAGCCGTTGGATTTCCTCAAATCGATCTGAGCCGTTCAAAGCTAATTACTTAAGGAAAATTTCCCAGCGTTTCTCCTTCGTCGCGTCTCTGCCGCAGTCATCTTCTTCTTCAGCTGTTCTTCGATTTTTAGCTAGTTTTCTTCATCAAGGAGGCGCGATCCCTCAATCCATCATCAAAGCAAGGGCTAGGTCAATGAAGAGAGTCTCAGTGAAGTTTTCGGATTGGTTTAGCTCAATAGCAAAGTTGCGCGAGGTCTCGGCAGTTTTGCTATCCGACTTCAACGAACTCAGCTGTGCCCCTTTCCACTGCATCCGAGCTGACCAGAGGGGTTCCCTGGATGGTCTCGGTCATTCCCAAATCCAATTCGCAAGCCACAACAGCGAGATTGAAGAATTCGGAGCCAAATTTCAGTTTGAGCAATGTCTGATCTGATTTAGTAGCAGATACACTTCTTCCACTGATTTGCAGAGCTTGCGGGTCTGAGGTTCTCCCTTGATTGACGACCAAGGAGCTCTTGAGTTGAAGAATGATTGAGGAGTAGATTTCTTTAGTTAATTTCGTTTATTAGCTGTAATTTCCATTACTGCTGTAATTTCGTTTCTCTTGGTTTCAGATTGGTTAAGTTTGGTTTTCTTAAGTGTTCTAGCTTAAATTAGGGTTCAATCTTTAAGACAAGTAGTTAGGGAATTGCTTAGGAACATTTGGTTTCAATTTCAGTTGGTTTCTTATCTTTGTTCTTGCGTATCAGCTGTGTATCAGTTTTTCCCTGTTTTTTTACCTCCTGCATATCAGTAAATTCAGTAAGTTTTAGTTTGGTTTTTCTGAATTCGTGTCAAGTATGCCTTAGTGTTTCTTCACCCTATCTGAACACTAGATAAGTGCTCTCGAATTTGTATTGAACTGTTTTGTTTTTTCCATTGGATTGAATCTGAATTCCTTCACCTAATTGTGCCAATCTGCTGTCAATTTATTTCTGCCATGCCATTTCTGCGTGCCAAGTTCATTTCTGAATTCTTGCATTTGCTTCTGCCTTTTAAATTGTTGTTTCCGCATGTTAGGTTTCAGCACATCAAAAGATCCTGTTTGGTGAATTATTACCTCAGCTTTCCTCAGGATTGAATGAAGTTTGCATTTGCTTTGTGCTGAATTTCTGCATTTGGATCAATTTCTGCACAACTGTATTTCTGCATCCTCCACTTTATTTGCTGCATCATACAATTTTATTCCTTTATTTTCGAGTGCAACACATCAAGAGGTTCTGGTTTGGTGAATCCTTGCATCAGATTGCAATTTGGTCAAGTTGATTTTGCAATTGCTCTGTTGCTGAAATTCTGAAATTGAGTCTGAATTGTACCAGTCCCATGCATTCGAAAGTCCCATTTTATTGATGCAGAGTTTCGGTATCATTGCTGAAGTTGTATGATTGGAGTTAGCTTTGTTGAATTTCATCTGAACTCTGATTTGAGTGATTGATCTTAGCTGACTTGTTTATTTCTTTTGCAATTGGTTCGATGCCTTCATGTGCTGAATTCTTGCATTCCAATTCTGCCCTGAGTTTGTCCCTTGTTTCCTGCCTTTATTGCTGAATTTCTTAACCCATTCTTGCACAGCACTTCAGTATTAGACTTGCCTTTACAGTTGAATTGCTAAGAGTCAATTGGGAGTTGTCAGTTATAGCTCTACATTGAGCATAAGCTTTTTGGCACATAAGTTTGTAACCTTGCGTATCAAGTTCTCCTTCTATTCATTGCTACAATTGTGTCAAGGGAAGTTTCGATTTTTAAAGACAATTCTTGAAGTTAAATTCAATTTATAGAATCTTTTTGCAATTGAGTTCAGATTTGTTCTCCCAAGGTGGGTAAGTTGCATTGGTTGATAAAGTCTCCCAAGGGGAGTTCATTAGTTGTCATTTCATTGTTTAGTTCATTGGGTTAAATTTCTTCTCTTTTAATTGCGATTTCATTGCTGATTGCTACCCAAAAACCCAAGTTTTATTTGAAACCCGAAAATATAAACGACACATAAATACGAGCTAGAATCACACAACGTCAACTAGTCCCGAGAAAAATACGACCTGTGGCCCCTTTACTACGTTTTCATATTTTGATTGCAAAAAGGGTTCTTGTTATTCATTCACATCTAAATTTGGTAGACCCACATTCGTGACAGCATATTTTGGGTCCGTCAGTAGCTCCAACTCATAAGCTACTTTGCCAACTCTTTTCGTCACTAGGTAGGGTCATATGTATCGAGGACTTAGCTTGCCTTTCTTGCCAAATCTCATTACACCCATCATAGGAGCTACCTTGAGGAAAACGGTATCCCCAACTTCAAACTCTAACGGTCTACGGCGTACATCGGCATAACTCTTCTGCCTACTCTGAGCAGCTTCTATTCTCTGGCGGATGCTCTTTATAGCTTCTATGGTATCATCTATAAGGTCAGTCTGAGACCTCATTTCTTTCTTCTCACTACCTTCATACCAATAGAGGGGAGATTTACACTTCCTACGATAAAGACCTTCATAGGGTGTCATAGCAATAGTAGCTTGGTAGCTGTTTTTGTAGCCAAACTCAGCTAAACATAAATATTTGCACCAACTGCCTTTGAAATCTAATGCACAAGCTCTGAGCATATCTTCTAGAATTTGATTCACTCTCTCTATCTGTCCATCAGTCTGGGGATGGAAAGCTGTGCTAAACTTCAGTTTGGTGCCTAGCACTGTCTGTACGCACTCCCAAAAGTGTGAAGTGAAACGACCATCTCTATCAAAATAATGGTCTTCGGGACTCCGTGTAGTCGGATCACTTCCTGTACATATAGCTGGGCTAATCATTCAATCGAATAAGACACTTTGATTGCCAAGAAGTGGGCATACTTGGTCAATCTATCTACTATTACCCAAATAGCGTCATAGCCATTAGTTGTCTTTGGTAGACCAACTATGAAATCCATGGCTATGTCTTCCCATTTCCACTCTGGAATCTGAATGGGTTGTAGGACACCTCCTGGTCTCTGGTGTTCTGCTTTAACTCTCTGACATGTCAGGCAAGTGCTGACATACTTAGCTATGTCTCTTTTCATTCCGGACCACTAAAATCTTCTTTTCAAGTCCTGGTACATCTTAGTGGAACCAGGGTGCAATGAGTAGGGAGTTCTATGGCTTTCTTCAAGAATCTTCTTCCTCAGCTCTTCACTATTGGGGACACATAAACGGTCACCATAATAGAGTATCCCACTATCAGATACTCTAAACTCTTTACTTTCTCCTTCTTGTATCTCTTGCTTGATCCTTTGGATATCAGAATCCTCAGCTTGCTCTTTCAGTATATCTTCAAGCAAGGTTGACTCTAGTGTCAATAGAGCTAACTGCCCATAAATGATCTCTACTCCATAATCTACTATTTCCTTCTGTAACGGTGGTGATAATGATGACAAGGACATCAAAGTAACACACGTCTTTCTACTTAGTGCATCTGCTACTTTATTTGCCTTACCAGGGTGGTAAAGGATCTCACAGTCATAATCCTTCACTAACTCAAGCCACCTTCACTGTCTCATATTGGGGTCTTTCTGAGTGAAGAAATATTTCAGACTAGTGATTTGTATAAATCTTGCACTGCACTCCATACAGGTAATGTCTCCATATTTTTAGTGCGAAGTGTTGGGACCGGGTGCATATTGACATGGATACGGGTTCGTAATTTAAAAAAAATAATTACGTGCAGCGGAAGAATTAGCATAAATAATTTCTCAAATTATTTTAACCACGTATCTAGCATGCAACCTTATGATGTGTGGACATGATCATAAATTAAAATTTTGCAGAAAGTAAACTAATTTACTCAATACCTCGCGTAACTCGAAGTAAGGGACAAGATCTAACCGTAGCGTCCCTTGGAAGCTCCGCCTCTATTCGCGTCCACGCCGAGTTCTCTTCGGGATGACTTCGCAAAGCCACAAGTTTTGTGCCGACAAGAACTACTAGATTCTCCAAAGGCACGACTAGAATATCAAGAGAGAAAGATGGAAGACTAACCACCAAGTAACGGAATTAAGATTCCGGGGGAAGGAAGGAGTTGCGACCCGCTTCTTCTTCTTCTTTGGCACCTTCTTGGTGGAGGAGGCTCACGGCAACCCTAGGCGGTGCGCCGGCCCTAGTGGAGGAGAGAGGGCGCCGACCCTAGAAAGAGAGAGAGGGCGCCGACCATAGAGAGAGAGAGGGAGTGCCGGGCCTAGAGAGAGAGAGGGAGAGAATAAAAGAGAGAGAGAGAGAGCTTGCTACTTAATCTCTTAGATTAATTGATTGGAATTCAAGGCTTGCCTTTGGTTCCTTTATATAGTAGCCTCTCCCTTGCCAAGTCTCCCCTTTAACGGAATTAACGGAATAAATTTTCATAAGAAATTTATCTTATAAATTTTCTTGTGAATTATTCCGTTATGCCTAGTTTTATTATAACTAACTTTATAATAAAACAAATACATCTCTCTTTTTAATTATGGAATAAAATTTACAAGAAATTTATAAATTTTTCTTATCATGGAAAAATCAATTCATAATTGATTTTATAAAATTAAAATAAACCGATCCATGGTTCATTTTAATTTCCATAAAAAAAATAAATTTCTACAAATTTCTTTATATAAATTTCCTTATATAAATCTCTTTATATAAATTTCTTTATATAGATTTATTTATCCATAATTTTATAAAACAAATCACGCTTGATTTATTTTATAATTTAAGCCAAATAAATTGGTTTTCTCTCCTTGTAGTGGCCGGCCAAACCAATGAGGGTGGGCACCCTCTTTGGCCGGCCACACCAAGCCAAACCCTCGCGAATTAAACTCATTTAATTCGCCCAATAAGCCTTCAAAAGACTTAGCCATTTTAAGCTTCCATTGCGCCTCTGATTAATTCAGATTCGACTTATTTCTCTTGATCGGAAAATCCAATTTCAACTCGTTTTAAATCCCTCGGATTACTCGTAGTGCGTGTGACTAAATAGGCTTTCGATTTATGTTGGTCGTCTATAATTAACCAATTATAGAACGATCATGAGTGGCACCTAGTAGTATATCATGATCCCCAATTAATCGAAAGATCAACGGTTGACCTCAGATATAATTCTGAAACCCTTCAGCAGCTCTAATGAATCGTGCCTCATTCCATTCACCATCTTATACCCACTTGGTTCAGGACATGGTCTGTGTGTGTCAGTCCCCACTAGGCTGACTACGTCACACCTAGCCCAAGTTACGTTCTCTCGTCCTTTGGATTTCTAATTACTCTCATGTATTTAAGAGACTCATACTCTAAACATGACATGCTCTGGCCAGAGGCTTTGAGTAACAATCCGACGATAGGCCTGGGTATACATCTCCTCGCAAGGAGTGGTGAATCCTTTGTAGGCTGTTCAAACATCTTCGGGCACTTCGGCTTATACCCAACCATCCTGGGTCCACACCTCCTTGGAGATGCTTGCTTAAGATGTTAAAGTATAAGTCTCCATGACCAAGATGACTTGAACACCGCAAGTCAAAGGAACATCGCACTTAAGCCGCAGTAAGAACTTCACTGACATGTCTATATATAGACTACCATGTGAAGTTTTACAGCCAGTCACTCAAATGAACTAGTTCCTTTAACTAGCATTCATGTTTATCTCCGGACATCCCAATGTCACCAGCCAGTGAGAATTAGCTGATTAGAGAATAACCCATGCTAGTCTCAACAGAATTGATAGTGTCCGTGTTTATCAATTCATTGACTAGGGACAATTTCAATACTTCACAATTGCACATGTAGAGATAATCACTAGTTGTGAATTCATCACAAATTCTCTCATGCTGTGAATTGTATTGCGAACATTCAGTAAATGAGTTTAAGATCCCAATCAAATACACAAACATGTATACTCAAATAGTGAATTATCATTTATTAAAATAAATGATTACAATCATAATGCGATTGCCTTAGGACACTTCTCTCATATTACTAACAAACTCCCACTTGGCCTAATGTCAATCGCTACGGTATCCAATACCACATGCTCTAACATGACCCTCAAACTTGTTTTGAGGCAAGACCTTAGTTAAAGGATCCGCTAAATTCCTTTCAGTGGAAATTTTCTCAATTTGTATATCATTCCTACTTATAATCTCTCTGATCAGATGATAGCGGCGAAGCACGTGTTTGGATCGCTGATGAGACCTTGGTTCCTTTGCTTGTGCAATAGCTCCATTGTTGTCGCAATAAACCGGTATTGCTTCATCAATGGTTGGAACCTCACCAAGTTTTGAGACAAACTTCTTGATCCAGACTGCTTCCGTGGTAGAATCCGCTACGGTGTCTTGTTTGGAACTCTTCCAACTTATTGCGCCTCTATTCAAGATAAATACGTATCCAGACTGAGATTTGGAGTCATCCTTATCTGTCTGGAAACTGGCATCTATATACCAACGTATTACCATATCTCCTTCTCCATATATTAGGAACACATCCTTAGTTCTTCTTAAGTACTTAAGGATTGTTTTGACAGCCGCCCAATGATCCATTCCTGGATCAGACTGGTATCTGCTCGTGACGCTCAGAGCATACGATACATCGGGCCAAGTACATAGCATAACATACATGATAGATCCTATCGCGGATGCAGAAGGAATCTTATTCATGCAAATCCTCTCGTCTTCTGTGCGCAGACACAGACTTTGAAAGGTTGATCCCATGCCTGATGGGAAGGTAACCTTTCTTGGATTCCGACATGCTAAACCTTTTTAGCACTCGGTCTATATATGTAGACTGCAAAAGACCAAGCAACCGTTTTGATCTGTCTCTATAGATTCTAATCCCAAGGATATAGGTTGCTTCTCCAGGTCTTTCATGGAGAATGTTTTGGACAACAAAATTTTAACTGTCTGTAAAACTGATATATCGTTTCCTATAAGTAATATGTCATCGACATATAATACTAGGAATACGACTGCACTCCCACTAACCTTCTTGTACACCCAAGGTTCGTCAGGATTTTGTGAGAAATCAAACTCTTTGATTGTCTCATCAAAACGGATGTTCCAGCTCCTGGATGCTTGCTTCAGTCCATATATGGATCGTCGAAGCTTGCATACTTTGGTTTTATCAACCGATGTGAAACCTTCAGGTTGTATCATGTATACTTCCTCAAGCAGGTTTCCATTAAGGAAAGCTGTTTTCACATCCATTTGTCATATCTCCTAATCATAATGAGCTGCTATGGCCAGGAGCATCCGAATGGATTTAAGCATAATTACCTTCCATGTCAGTTTTCTTCTTGAAAACCCACTTGCACCCTATGGGCATAATCCCTTCAGGTGGGTTAACCAAGTCCCATACTTGATTTTCGTACATGGAATCCATTTTCGACTTCATGGCTTCAAGTCATTTGTCCCTTTCTGAACTTTTCAGAACATCTTCATAACTGATAGATTCGTCATCGCTTATGAGTAACACGTCGTTTGATTCACTTATGAGAAATCCGTATCTCTCTGGAATATTGCGTGTCCTATCAGACCTTCGAAGAGGTGGTGTTGTTTTAGGTTCAACTGATAGCTCATCATTATGAGTTATTGGTTGTGGGGTCTAGACTAGGTGTCTCTTTAATGTCTATTGGAGTTTCTTGAACTTCATCAAGTTCAATGCCACTCCCACTGTTTTCTTGTAAAAGAAATTCTTTTTCCAGAAATACAGCATGCCTTGAAACAAACACCTTTTGTTCCAAGGGATGATAGAATTGGTAACCCTTCGTTTCCTTAGGGTATCCAATAAATAGATATTTATCAGACTTAGCATGCAATTTGTCTGATATAGTCCGCTTCACATAAGCAGGACAACCCCATATATTAAGGTGAGTTAAGTGAGGTTTCTTACTATTCCATGTCTCATATGGAGTAGTAGAGACTACCTTGGTCGGGACTCTATTTAGCAAGTAAACAGCTGTCTTAAGTGTATAGCCCCAAAAGGATTTTGGAAGAGTTGCATGATTCATCATCGACCTAACCATGTCCATCAAGGTTCGGTTGCGCCTCTCAGATACACCATTATGCTGTGGTGTATACGGCGGAGTCCATTAGGACAATATCCTATTGTCCCTAAGATAATCTTGAAACTCTTGACTTAAGTATTCACCACCCCGATCGGATCGAAGTATCTTAATACTTTTGCCAAGCTGTTTCTCTACTCCATTTCTGAACTCATTGAATTTCTCAAAAGCTTCAGATTTGTGTTTCATCAAGAACACGTACCCGAATCGTAAGTGATCATCGATAAAGGTGATGAAGTAGCTATAGCCTCCTTGTGCAAGAGTTGACATTGGTCCACATACATCAGTATGTATTAGACCAAGCAATTCTCCCACTGGATTACCTTTTTCGGAAAAGGGTAATTTGGCCATCTTGCCTTTTAAGCATGATTCGTATGTATCAAATGAACCGGGTTCAAATGATTCCAAAATTGCACATCGGTGTAATTTGGTCATGCGTTTCTTACTTACATGGCCAAGACGACAATGCCACGTATAGGAGTCTATTCGATTATCTATTTGAGCATGTTTGTTGCTAACTTCGATATTGAAAACGTCACCGGATAAATCTAACGTGTAGATACCATTGCTTAAAGTTCCAGTCCCATAAAGAACACCATTTAAAGTTATGTAACAACAATTGTTACTAAAAGTTAAATGGTAACCCTTTTCATTCAAGCATGAAATAGATACAATGTTCTTTATTAACGAAGGAACAAAATAACAATTATCCAATTCTAAGACAAGTCCAGTAGGGAGCTTTAACAAATATGTTCCGATGGCAATAGCAGCAATCATTGCTCCATTTCCAACTCGCAAATTCGCTTCTCCCTTGATGAGTCTTCTTCTATTTCTTAGCCCCTGTATGTCATTACATATATGTGAGCTACACCCAGTATCAAGTACCAAGGTGTACGAGGAAATAGAGTGACATTCAATAACGAAGATGCCTGAAGAGGATGGGGCATCGGATGCCTTCTTCTTTAAGGACTCAAGATAAACCTTGCAGTTTCTTCGCCAGTGTCCCTCCTTGCCACAGTGATGGCAAGTGCCTTTTGGTGCCTTTTCAGTCTTTTTGGCCTTTTTCTTTCTTCCCTTATTTTGTTCTTTGGGCTTCCTCTTAGAACCTTTCTTTGAGGAACCAACTAACAGTATCGTCTTCTGATCCTGCTTTACAGAAGGCTCTACAGTCTTCAGCAGGTTGAGCAACTCAGGAAATTGGTCTGGAGTTGCATCTTCAGGAGGACGGTTGGGAAGTTGATCTTCAAGGACATAAGCAAGCTTCTCTGCCTTGAGCACTATCCTCAGGTTTCGAAGCCAGTCCATGAAGTTTGGCCCAGTCAGTTTATTGGTGTCCAAAATGGAACGCAAATTCAGAGAAGACATGATCGAGTGATTATCCTAGAAATACAAATTGAGCTTATGTGAGAAGAATGATTAAAGAATGTATCAACATACATTAATAAAATCCTATTTATTTTTCAAATTGAATAACCCTTTTTATCAATTCGGGAGATCGTAGGAACATCTCCAAATAGGTTGATATCCAACCATAGATAAGAATAACCATGGCTGTGGCCATCAAGTTATTCTTAGCTATGAAGGTAGGTAATTATACCGATTACATATCACATATATGTAACTATTACTTTATGCTATCAACTAATTGAATGTTTGCATAAATCATTGGGTTGTTAACTCATTAACAAGTATGCAACAATATACATAGCACACAACTGCACCTCTCTTTACATCGACCTTGGCTGTGGCACAACAAATCAATGCTCCAAGCTTAAGGCTGACCCATTAATCAAGAAATAGTTTTAATATGGTTGGAGCTCATTCAACCGTTTAGTCAGGCTTGGATGTGTCCAACAACCAAAACTAAGGATTGACCTCTGACTCTAACTATATTAATCATAAACTAATTCCATGGTTTGAACATGTTGAGGTTCAAGCCGGGCATGGATGTGTCCATCAACCCAAACGAGAAACAAAACTCCGGTTCTAACCATATTAATGGAAGGTGTTGGACTTAATATTTTGTAAGGGGTTTTGGGTCTCATCCTTTCTTTTCTAAGCACATTCATGACATATAATTATGTCATGTACTAACGATTTCCTTAATAAAGTATGTATGTGACTTAATTTATCAAGTCTCATTAATTGAATTAGGAACCGGATTTCCTAATTCTAATTTCATACTTTATTCAAGGAATTATTTTGGGAAACATTTTCCTAAATTGTCATAATCAATTTCGGAAATAATATGTTTAAGACTTTGATTTCTCTAAATCAAATCTTATTAAATTAAGAGACAGATTCCCTTAATTCAACCACATATTATTTTCATGAAAATCTTATTTAAGAAAACTCTATAGGAAACCATTTTCCTAATTAATTTTGGAGACAACAATATGTAAGAGTATCACCTCTTAATCAAATAAGGAAATTATCGTTTGAGAATCACCTCAAAATTTTTAAGATTTGATTACATATTTTATTTATGGATTTATTAATTTCAACAAATTATTTTCTTTGGGTGGCTCCCCGAAGCTCAGATACCCAAAAAAAAAGGAATTTGTTGTAAATCTAATTTGGTCCGCTCCCCGAGGCGTAACCAAATTAAATATGACAATTTTATTCAAAATTGGAAATTAAATTATAACAACTAACTTTAAATTGGACGGCTCCCCGAGGCTCAATCCAAAATAAAGAATTTTGTTAATAATTTAAAACCAATTCCAATTTAATTGTCAATTAATAATCCATAAATTTGTCTAGACTTTCTTGAAAGAAAGTGCCCAAAATTGCGAGATTTCGTAATAGGTTTTCAGAATAATTGTAAGTTTCTGGTACAAAGAAAACTTACATATTTCCAAAATTGGAAAATTTCAAAAATAGGAAATTTCCAAAATTTGAAAGTTTCCAAAAATGGGAAGTTTTCACAATTATCATAAAATTTCAGAAACTAGGATATTTCAAAAGTTTGCGAAATTTTATGAGGATTTCCAAACTTTGAAATTCCTAAATTTAAAATTTATCATAATTGGAAAGTTTCCATAATTGGAAAATTTTCCAAAATTGAGATCATGACAAAGTGTTCCGCAAAACAATTATATGATTATGTCGAACACTAACCGGCTCTGATACCACTGTTGGGACCGGGTGCATGTTGACATGGATACGGGTTCGTAATTTAAAAAAAATAATTACGTGCAGCGGAAGAATTAGCATAAATAATTTCTCAAATTATTTTAACCACGTATCTAGCATGCAACCTTATGATGTGTGGACATGATCATAAATTAAAATTTTGCAGAAAGTAAACTAATTTACTCAATACCTCGCGTAACTCGAAGTAAGGGACAAGATCCAACCGTAGCGTCCCTTGGAAGCTCCGCCTCTATTCGCGTCCACGCCGAGTTCTCTTCGGGATGACTTCGCAAAGCCACGAGTTTTGTGCCGACAAGAACTACTAGATTCTCCAAAGGCACGACTAGAATATCAAGAGAGAAAGATGGAAGACTAACCACCAAGTAACGGAATCAAGATTCCGGGGGAAGGAAGGAGTTGCGACCCGCTTCTTCTTCTTCTTTGGCACCTTCTTGGTGGAGGAGGCTCACGGCAACCCTAGGCGGTGCGCCGGCCCTAGGGTAGGAGAGAGGGCGCCGGCCCTAGAGAGAGAGAGACGGCGCCGACCCTAGAGAGAGAGAGGGAGTGCCGGGCCTAGAGAGAGAGAGGGAGAGAATAAAAGAGAGAGAGAGCTTGCTACTTAATCTCTTAGATTAATTGATTGGAATTCAAGGCTTGCCTTTGGTTCCTTTATATAGTAGCCTCTCCCTTGCCAAGTCTCCCCTTTAACGGAATTAACGGAATAAATTTTCATAAGAAATTTATCTTATAAATTTTCTTGTGAATTATTCCGTTATGCCTAGTTTTATTATAACTAACTTTATAATAAAACAAATACATCTCTCTTTTTAATTATGGAATAAAATTTACAAGAAATTTATAAATTTTTCTTATCATGGAAAAATCAATTCATAATTGATTTTATAAAATTAAAATAAACCGATCCATGGTTCATTTTAATTTCCATAAAAAAGAATAAATTTCTACAAATTTCTTTATATAAATTTCCTTATATAAATCTCTTTATATAAATTTCTTTATATAGATTTATTTATCCATAATTTTATAAAACAAATCGCGCTTGATTTATTTTATAATTTAAACCAAATAAATTGGTTTTCTCTCCTTGTAGTGGCCGGCCAAACCAAAGAGGGTGGGCACCCTCTTTGGCCGGCCACACCAAGCCAAACCCTCACGAATTAAACTCATTTAATTCGCCCAATAAGCCTTCAAAAGACTTAGCCATTTTAAGCTTCCGTTGCGCCTCTGATTAATTCAGATTCGACTTATTTCTCTTGATCGGAAAATCTAATTTTCAACTCGTTTTAAATCCCTCGGATTACTCGTAGTGCGTGTGACTAAATAGGCTTTCGATTTATGTTGGCCGTCTATAATTAACCAATTATAGAACGATCATGAGTGTCACCTAGTAGTACATCATGATCCCCAATTAATCGAAAGATCAACGGTTGACCTCAGATATAATTCTGAAACCCTTCAGCAGCTCTAATGAATCGTGCCTCATTCCCTTCACCATCTTATACCCACTTGGTTTAGGACATGGTCTGTGTGTGTCAGTCCCCACTAGGCTGACTACGTCACACCTAGCCCAAGTTACGTTCTCTCGTCCTTTGGATTTCTAATTACTCTCATGTATTTAAGAGACTCATACTCTAAACATGACATGCTCTGGCCAGAGGCTTTGAGTAACAATCCGACGATAGGCCTGGGTATACATCTCCTCGCAAGGAGTGGTGAATCCTTTGTAGGTTGTTCAAACATCTTCGGGCACTTCGGCTTATACCCAACCATCCTGGGTTCACACCTCCTTGGAGATGCTTGCTTAAGATGTTAAAGTATAAGTCTCCATGACCAAGATGACTTGAACACCGCAAGTCAAAGGAACATCGCTCTTAAGCCGCAGTAAGAACTTCACTGACATATCTATATATAGACTACCATGTGAAGTTTTATAGCCAGTCACTCCAATGAACTAGTTCCCTTAACTAGCATTCATGTTTATCTCCGGACATCCCAATGTCACCAGCTAGTGAGAATCAGCTGATTAGAGAATAACCCATGCTAGTCTCAACAGAATTGATAGTGTCCGTGTTTATCAATTCATCGACTAGGGACAATTTCAATACTTCACAATTGCACATGTAGAGATAATCACTAGTTGTGAATTCATCACAAATTCTCTCATGCTGTGAATTGTATTGCGGACATTCAGTAAATGAGTTTAAGATCCCAATCAAATACACAAACATGTATACTCAAATAGTGAATTATCATTTATTAAAATAAATGATTACAATCATAAGGCGATTGCCTTAGGACACTTCTCTCATATTACTAACACGAAGACAACAACTGTCAACTCTAGATCATGAGTGGGGTAATTCTTTTCATAATCCTTGAGTTGCCTGGAAGCATAAGCTATGACTTTGCCTTCTTGCATAAGTACGGCTCCAAGTCCTAGCTTTGATGCATCACTGTATATATCAATGCTCTTGTCACCTTCGGGTACTGTAAGAATAGGAGCGCTTGTCAGTCTCTTCTTCAACTCAAGGAAACTCTGCTCACAGTCTTCAGTCCACTCATACTTCTTATTCTTTCTGGTAAGGGCTGTAAGTGGAGAAGCTATCTTTGAAAAGTCTCCTACAAACCTTCTGTAGTACCCTGCTAAACCCAGAAAACTTCTGATCTCACTAGCATTCATTGGTCGACT